>JAPMOQ010006263.1:364660-415129 GCA_026543055.1 Argiope trifasciata | reverse complement strand
CTCCTTATTTTTCTTGGTTTGTGATTGCCTGGTGGTGGAGTTTTGTCTTTATAACTGAAGTATTTTTCTCAATAATTTTTGTGCAAGCAGGTTTGGTACATATCAAATCCATCATGACCAGACTCCTTTTTGTTAGTATGTAGTAGAATTTCGGAAAGATGGATACTGATTCAAGTGTCTTCAGTTCAGACCCCCGACTTCAGTTCAGAATAGTCTCAAAATAGCCTCCTTGTTGTTTCAAAACGGAGTTCAAGTTTTATTAAATTGGTCCATCTTTATTTTTTTCCTAGCACATGCTTATATTTCTAGTTTATACCTAGTACATGCTTATTCTGTTCATATTCCACTTTCTCTCTGTTACATGTTTCATTGTAATAGAGAGAAAGTGGAATATTAACAGAATTGTCTATATCCCACATAATTGTCCTAGCCCACACCTCCTTTTCAATAATGGATTACAATTTTTATACTTATAAAATGAAATTTCTTTGGTTTTAGTTTTCTATCTTTAAAAGTGTTATTTTGGTATTGAAAGCTAAGTAAGTATCCATTATTTTACAGTAATGTTCCAACTTACCTTTTTAATTAATGTTTTCATTTCTGCTTGGGATTTCTTTTTGTCTAATTACAATAAACCTCCAAAATATTGCTTTAGATCTTACTGCTAGGAGTGAGATAATTTGAATAGCAAACTATGTATAAACTGTATGGTTATTTTATAAAAGAAATAAATTTGGTTTGCTATTTTTAGAATATTCTTTTTAAATATTTATTGTTCAATTGTTGTAAATGGACTGAAAATGTCTTGACCTGCTGAGAATTCAGTTATTTTATGCTCATTTATTATTGTATGTTTAGAAGTCAATTTATTCAAGCCTACTTGGACAAAATCGATACCAGGTTTATATCTGGTATCACTGCCCAAGGGCTTATATCTATAATGTACAAGGTGTATTCAAATGAAAAAGTACGAAACATCGTAGCAAGATAACCGTTAACATATTTGCCTATCCCGCTATGGAAGAACATAGCAAGATATCTTGGGATACGATTGGAGCATGCACAGAGGAGAGCAGAGACTCTTATAAAGAGCATCTTCCAATTGCGCTACTTGTTTTAAGTTTCTTGCAGCTCTCTCCCATATCCGGAGGTAGCCCACAACGGGCAGGTACTCCGTCAACCGTACAATCTTCGCGCTACTTGATGAATCCCTCGTGAACTGGAAGAACCATCAATCTGATGTATACTGTGAGGCACTCTGAAGACTACGTGGGTCCATCAAGAACAAAAGACCAGGGCTGGTGTGTGGTTTTGCTCCATGATAACATGCGGAGCAGAATTTTTGGAGTAACACCTAGACGCTTCTACACTTGGCTCCATAGAGCTTTATACAAAACAACTTGGCACGCTCGAAACTTGAGCATGCGCAGTTTTGTCTATGGCAAATTATTGCGTGAGCGGACTAAGGTCTAGTGGGTCACACACGCAGAACTGGCCAATTTCAAGTGAGAGCAACTCGACTATCCGCCCTGCAGCCCCTACTTAGTGTCCTGCGATTTTCATGTGTTTAATCCCCTGAAAAAACCTGCGAAAGGGAATGCTTCGACAGAGTAGGCATTTTCTATGTAGGGGCCCAGGTGCAGGACCCTAAATGTTTTTTTAGCAAAGTAAAAAATAAAAAAAGAACCATGATCATCTGTATATTTATTTAATGATGCTGTGATTTTGTTTTTGCTATTAATTACTACAGGAAAATTATACAATTTTTCCTATTTCTTTTTTGATACTTAGAATAGTAAGATCGTTTTTAAGTATTATACACATATTCTTGACTGAAAATAATCCTTTATGTAATTTTAATACAGTATTTATTATATGTAGTAAGTGCAAGTGTAAAGGATTTAAAAAAAAAAGGTATTATATTATATAAAAACAAAAGTAGATAGCTGATGACTTCCTAGTCCATTTGAACTCAGCCTTGACTTCTGGGCCCCCGGCACCCTTTCTTTATTAACATGTCTGGTGGGGATTTCCTTGTCCATAAATGAACTTTTCCCGTTTTTTCTATAGATATCACTGCGATTAATGTCTAATAATTGCGCCAGTCGATGCTCGGCCAGCCACGTGGAAATAAGCTTCTAGACTTTTAATATGTGTTACTAATTATTGTTCAGAATACTGTTTTAATTCTTAATCACGTGAGGGCCTCCCTCAGTTGTGGGGCCCGGATGCATAGGACCCACCCCACCCTCCAAATAGCTGGCCCTGCGCTTTAACTCGAACAGAAAACTCAAGAACCCTATGAAGGACTGGCACTCATCATCACTGGAATTCTAGGAACAAAGAAACCTTCGGCTCGTTAATCAATGGGATCGTTGTCGTCAAATCTATGGTGTATACTTTGAATAAAGTCTCCATTTATATCCACTGTGTCGTTTCGTACTTTTTTATTTGAACACCCCTTGTACTTTAGTTCTTATTTTTTTGCTTTTTTAATACTTACAAAATTAATACTTTTTTATTTTATTCATATTGTGATATAAAATTCTTACAGAGGTTCCATAATTTAACAGCAAACAGTAAGAATACATTATATTGTGTGTTTTTTAAGTAATTTTTTTGCATTTTCTTCAAATTCCCTGCATATGCTTATATGTATATATATGTGTGTGTTTTGTACGAAATCGTTTTGTTTCTTTGCTTTTTCTGATATGATATATCAAAATAAATCGTTTTAATCGAAATTTATTATTCTTATTACAGATTTTTGTTTGTTTCTTTGTCTTTTCTATTATATCAAAATAAATGGTTTAAGCAAAGTTTATTATTGGTGTTCACTAATAAAGAAACTTGTGATAATTTGATACAAATTTTGTAAGTATTTAATTTGCCTATTTTTAAAGAGAAAACATTGTTAAATTTATGCGAAAGACTGTTTATTGTTATTATTCTACAGATTAAATTTCCATGGAAAAACATGTGAATGATATCTGTAGTTAAATATAGTCATAGCATTAAAAATAATTTGAAAGAAATAAATTCCGTTTATTTCTTCTCTGAGTATTTTTTTTTTAATTCTTTTCTTTTTCTTCTTCAAATTATAAGAGATTTAAGCTTACAATTAAAAAAAGGCCATGATCAATAATTATGTGCTTAGTAATTTTTACTATTTAGTAATTGCTAACTAAATTAGTAATTATTATTAAGCAAGATATTTTATAAAACATTTGCTTATAGAAATACCTAATAAAAATAAAAATTTCAAAAGACTCTATGAATAAGATAGAAATTTAAATTTTGAAGTTTGGGGCATTTTTTTACTTTCATGATTTTAACTATTATTTTTCATAGTTTGTCATTGATTTTAAGGAAGTTGTGGAATATTCATAAGATTAATCAATTATTTACATAGTTTATTGTTTTTTTAATCTGTATACTGATTACTATAACATTCAATTTAATGAAACATTTTACTTGAAATATTTTATTTACTATTTATTCATTTATAATTCAATGCAATTTTTATCTGCTTTTTCCCCATCCAGGTCTAAGAGAAAGGAAGTCATTTGATGTTAAAACCATAGTAAGAAATGGAATTATTATTTATTGCTGTTCTGATTGCTCTTATCAAACTCCACTAAAGTGGAACTTGAAGACACATATGTACGTTCACACAGGCGAAAAACCATTTGTATGTAATGTTTGCAAAAAATCATTCAATCAAAGAGGAAATCTCAAATCACACATGAAACGTCATTTTCAGTGCTGATTAGTATTATTTGCATTGGTTGATTTTTCAAAAATTGATTTCACGGATTGCTTGGGATTGACAGAAAAAGTGTTCTCTAAAAGACAGTGTGCTTCATAAAATCTGAAATTTTGTTCAGTACTGCTTGTAAGTTTTTGTAAAATGATGCCATGAAGATGTCTCAAAAATATTTTTCATTGAAGAAAAATAATTATGTGCTACATATATTTACATTTAAGTACCAACAATGGATCTGCTTGCATTAGATTTTTTTTTTGATTTCATATTCTTAATATAAATAATGCTCCATTACATGATAGTTGATAATGTTGTATTAAGTGTATATCTGCTATGTAATTTGTGTCATATAAAACAATTAGTAAATATCCCTATCAAGAAAGAAGTAGACTTTAATTTTATTAGTCTATTTTCAAAAGTTTGTTTTATATTTAAAAAGAACAGTATGATTTTGCATTTTTCTTGTGTGAAATCATCAAAATTATTATTTGTTTACAATCTAAGTGTTTGATTGGACATTTCACCTAGATAAAAAAAAAAATGTTTTTGAACTTGTTTTATACACATTTTAATGCTTCATTTGATGTGCAAATATATAGTTTATGATTTCTTTTAATGAGCATTATCAGATTTGATGCACTTTAAATATTTCTGAATACATTCCCGTCTACCCCCCTACAATTTGCTTGTTCATGTTCATTATAAAATGTGAGGTGAAGTTCATTCTCAGGATTTAAGTAGGTAAGAAAGAATAAATAATATATTTTGATTTGATTATGAATATCAAAACTGCATTATTCTGTATAAATTTTCTGGCATACTATTCATTTTATTACCACATCTGTTACCTAAAATAGATTATATAGACTGATATCTTCAAAATTTATTTATCCTATTTTGTAATAATACAAAATATTTCTTTAATAATTAATACATTTATTTAGCATTTATTAACATGAAAGTTAACACACTTGTGTAAAAAATATATTTACATATTATTCAACTTTTAATATTTTATATATATTTTTTTCATTTATTATTATTGATAAATTTTTTGAATGAATTAAAATGCTTATGGTGATTTATGCTTGAAAATTTTTATTTATTTTACATTTAAAAAAATATTTTAAACAAAATTTATTGCTTT
This sequence comes from Argiope trifasciata, assembly GCA_026543055.1. NCBI lineage: Eukaryota > Metazoa > Arthropoda > Arachnida > Araneae > Araneidae > Argiope > Argiope trifasciata. The sequence continues at coordinate 410,216 of JAPMOQ010006263.1, read as the reverse complement.
TGATAATACTGTTTTATATCTTTTCATCCATAAGAGTTTTTTTTTTCTTTCTTCCCGATTTGGAGAATTTTAAATATGGAAAAATGGTCATTTCAGTTTTTGTTATTCTGATGAATCAATCTGTGTTTGTTGTTTTTGTTTACAATAAATTTATCTATAAATTTTTTTGTTGATTTCTAAATTTATTTAAATTTGAATTAGAAAAGCAATTAAAACCTTTTTTAGGATCTCATTCCACTGTGGAATACATTTTATTATAAGAATGTAGTGGAAAAGTAGAGGAAATATCTTGAAATTTCATTGTTGGCTTCTCTTTGATTTTTTAAAACTTTTTTATATGAATTGAATTATAAAAAAACTGCAGCTCCTCAATTTTCTAATTTGATAACAACTAATATTTATATTAAAATTGAAAAGAAATTTTATATTAAAATAATGATTTCTTTTATATGTAAAAAAAAAAAAAAAAAAAAAAAAAGATTCACTTACAGCAGTTTGAATTTTTTTTAAAATATATTTGGAGTCAAGTTATTTTATTTCAAATCAAGAAATTTTTGAAGAAGCATTCATAATAGTGATGGTAGGATATTTCTGTAACTTGAAAGAACAACAACAACAACAAAAATGTTACTTTTACTTGAATTTTCCTTTATTTCCACAATAGAGTTATTTATTTATGAATGTTTTTATGAGGCTCCTTTATATGAATTTAATTCTGGTACTTAATTAAATAAAAGCGTATGTACCTGCATGACTCTTACATTTACTATTGCTTTCAAGTAGTCTAGTGTGATCAGAAAGGAATAAAAATGTTAGGAATTTAGTGAAATTAAATTGCACTTTAGCATTTATATTTTATTCTGAGCAGTGCATTTCTTACTTTTTAAAAATCTAATTATGTATAGAAAACAATTACTTGGTTAAAAGACTAAAATGTTTAAACTAATCTCTTAAAATTTTGAATAAATTCATTTTCGAATAATTTTTAGAAAGGACAAATATATATGATCATATTATTTTTAAAACTAGAAAAGAGACTTTTCAATTTGGCCTCTTGAAATTAGCATTCTTTTGTTAATGTTCTTCAAGAAAATTTGGCAGAAACACCATATCTTTAACTGAAATAGATTTATCAGGATTTTTTTTATTTTAAATATGACACTAAATCATTATAAAGTTAATTATATTGATATATCTTATCTATCGCTTATACAAAATAATTATATAAATAATATTGTTTAAAGCTGTATTTCCTGTTTAATTGGGGAATTTTCAGATTAATCATAGTATGATATTACTAAATTAAATTTTTTAATTAAATATTTTAAATTTAATTACACTAAATTTTAAATTTTTAAATAATTCAAAAAGCTCATGCATATTTATGACATACACTTTATATGATTTATATATTAACTTCAAATAATTTAGATTCCTTAATTCAACTTCTGATTCTGATTTTTAAAAAATAGACAAAATTTTGATTACTATTTAAGTACACTCATTTATTTAAAAAAGATTTTTTAATATTCTTAAAATATGTTACCATAAAATTTTCATTCATTATAAATCAATTCATTAGAAATTAATTTTTACTTTACCAAAATAAAAGTTAGTTTATCTAAAGTAATATTTCAACCAAAATACTGTTTTAATATTTATATGCATTTTAAACGATTTTTTTTTCATGAGTAATTTAAGTTCAGTTTATGTTTAAATATATAGTTATTTAAACTTCCTTATAATGAAAAATGTGTGCTATAACGAAATTCAAAAAAATTACATGTATTTTTACTTTTTAGACTCTAAAGAAAGAGATGCTTTTGCTCTGAAAATTTTTGAAGATGGGAAGCCAGTATATCTATGTTCCCTTTGTGACCACAATACTCCTAAGAAAGGATACATGAAAAAGCATTTGCTGACTCACTCTAAAATACGACCTTTTAAATGTGAACTATGTACCAAGACCTTCAATAGAAATGCAACTCTTATCAGGCATAGACGGTCACATACAGGAGAGCGTCCATATGAATGTAATCTTTGTGGGTGGGCATTTTCACGACTATATGGATTAAATTGTCATAACAAAAAATACCACAAACAAAATTTGTTCGAAACTGTACAGCAGAAGCTTATTGGTGGTGAACTGGGAATTAATTAGATACTGCTTAGTGGGAATTCAGTGCATGATTCTTTGAACTGAATACCAAATTGTGTAATTATTTATTTAATAAGAAATTTTTATGAAAAATTATTTGAAAGAAGCACTAATACAGTTATTTCAAATTACAGAAGTAAAGAATTTTATTATAAATGAATCAGTGTTTAAATTACACCCTTTAAATTGACTATATTTTCTTGGGCAACTTAATGATGCAGTCTTTTTTAAAATAAATTTTGAATTCTAACTCATTAAATAAATGCTTTAAAAATTAATAATATGTTGACAGAAGCATTTTCTATCATAGCAGTGTAATTAGTTTAGAATATCCAGAAATATTAACTTAAATGCCTGTCAATTATTTTCTATAATTATTGCTGTTGTTGTATTGTTGTATTCTTCAAATTTTAAATCAAACTACCTCCCTAATTTTGTTGCAACAGCTGAATACTGAATTCTAATTGATTTAGAACTGTTATTGTTAAATCAACATGCTGGGTAATTTAATGCCAATTTACAAGAATATTTTAGTATGTAGTTAATATGGCTAAATTAAGATAAAAATTAGGGAATTAATTGGAATTTAATTTAAATTCAGCTATATTAAGGCATACACACACATACTAGCTATCATTGTGAAACTGTATTATAATAAGTAATTAAGTTTTTGTCATTACTTTTTGTTCAATTGAGAAAGGTTTTTGATTTTGTGTTTACCTAAATGTGTTTAAGTGTCAGTGTTAGAGAAATAATTTTAATAATAATAATAAAATAGCTTTTTAAAAGAAATAATATTTATTATTGAAACAAAGTAATTATCTTTTTAAAAACGAATTCAAAACAAAAAAGAGGGGGGGGGGGTTGGAGACAAAATACGTCATTAACCATTCAAGAAAAATGGTTACCTTTATTAGATCATTAATTATTTTAATTTGAATTCATACACTATGTTTTAAGTCATGCACAACCTTTTATGTACTATTTAATTTGTCTTTCTCACTTCTTTCCACACATGTGAAATATATAATATATTTATTCTCTGTGAATGAACATTTAATCCTTCAATGTCCTTTTTTTATTATTTTATTTTGACTTATTCTTCTTCTAATTTATGATAACTACTATTAATTATAACTGCTTTCTAAACTATCCTTTAATATGGGTGCATCAGTTCAAATATTAATTAGATCAAATAAAAATTATCTTAAATTATATAGGCTATATTTTTTATGATCTGCATAGTTTAAGCTTTCATAGAAACATAGGGTTATTTTTCATTTTCAAAAAATGGTTAAAATGATATTTTCTTTAAAATTCACATCTCTTCTATCATCCTTGTACCTTTAAAGGAAATTTTGCCTGCAGTGCTTAATTTTTAAATATGATTCAAGCTCATTGTCTATAATTCAGGATCTGACTGGAAAACAAATTTTTTCACTAGTAAAAATTTGCTGATTAATTGGTAGCTGTGATTAAGGGATTCAGACATGAAAATAATTTCGTATGCCACTTATTGAGTATTTCCAAATCTGACTAGTAACAAATATTTAAAATGTAAGTATTTGCTCTCAATTTTATTTCAAATCTGAACAGTGTTTGATCATGATTTGATTTATTTACTATTGATGAGGTAAATAGTGTGTTGATTCAATTTGAGTTGTTGTTAATAATTGTATTTAATTAGGTGTTTATTTAAAATTTTATTGCATATTGTTATGGTTGCTAAACTGTAAAAGATATTTGTTGTGAAATATGAGTTTAATGCTCGTGCTTTAGTTGATGATAATAATCCTCTAACTTTAAAATGCCTTAATAATTGATGTTAATCCAGTCTGAACAGATTTTTAATAACAAAAATAGAAGCTTTAAACTGTTTTGATAAATTATAATAAATTGTCGTCTAATATATTTCCTTTTTAAGAATATAATTGAAAGACTATTAACATTTTCTAGAATATTAAATTGCTGAATCTAAATGAAAACTAATTGTTAATACATAGTTCTTTTTTTAGAGTGATTCATAAACCAGATTTATATTTTTGTGTTTTTATTTGCCTCTTTTATGAACCTAATATTTATTGCAATTATGATCATGTTCAGCAATCAAAGTGCAAGTTAGGCAGTTTCTATTTCAGCAGCTCTTTTCTACATCTTTGTTACTTTCTTAGTATGTGTTTCCATAATCTGGTGTAAATTAAAGCTGCAGGCTAATTTTATTTAAATTCCACTTTCTTTTTTATAAAGTGACTAAATTCAAAAGAAGTTTCTATTTATTTCACTAAATTGTCAAAATATTTATTTAATTATCTAAAAGATTTATTGTTGTGTTTCTTTTTATTTTAAGTGATTTCAAATTGCAAAGTTTGTTTTGTTAAGCATTTGCAACTGCTAATAGCACTATTTTCCTTTGACTACTAGTAATCATTTCAAAATATTTGCAAACAAACTACAAATCTATTCTATTTTTTCAGCTTCTTCACATCATATGAAAAATCTTGAATCATGCATTGTTTTTCCAATAAAATTTTTCCCATTTTGTCATTTTATAATTTTTTTCTATATATTTCTTATCAGACAGGTTGATTAATTATTTGACTGTAGGAAGTTATACTGGACTAGAAAAAATCCAAAACATTTTGTGGGGGGGGGGCTTTTTGCTCATCCCTTTGAGAATGATTAAACAACTTTCCAATAGTTACATTTGTGTGAAAAAGTTTCCTTTCATTTGAAGGCAAAAAAGAGTGGATTAGACTTTAATTCCCAGTTAGTCTAGCATTTCAAGGTTGTGTAAAAATCATTCTGTGAAATAAAATTTTGTCACCTGCATTGAATTTTCCAAAGAATCACTTTGCTGTCACTTCTTATAAGGCACAATTATAGAGTGTTTCAATGCTATTGAGATAATCTAATGTAGCTTTATCCGATATGTGACCATAGAATTTTTTTAGTAACTCATTTTTGCTTCTTATTATGCATTACCTATTATAGTGTTTAAATATAACTTGCTTGTTTAGCAATTTATCTTGATGAATGTAAATAGTAGCTGTAAATAAGGCAATCAATAAAAAAATATTAATATGCAAGTTGTTTATTAATTTGATGGATATTTTGTTTTTAATGTCTATTTTTACAGTTTTCCAATTATTTTTAATATTTCTGTTGTATGTTCTCATTTTATTAGTTATTTAATTATCACATATAAAATCTTGTTTATTATTTACCTGCTCCAGGTATAGAATAAGATGAAAAATTATTTGCCTGAAAATAATTATAGTGTTATTTGTTTTTAGTTTAGTTCTTTTAAAGGAAATATGAGAAGGCATGCCTTAATATGCATTTTAAAATATTGATATTAGAAACAATTCTAGAGTAAAGTTTAATGCATTTTTCTGTAACCGAACATTAATTTATTGTCCCTAAATATTTTTTGTTATTTTTTTAAATAAGCAATTACATTTTTTATTAACTTGTGCTAATAATAACTTTATGATTAATTTGTAATAATAAAGAAAGGATATGTAAAAATGTAATTTTATTGCCCATTTTCTAATGTAATATTCTAGTAAATTCATTTATAATTATATATATGTTTATGATTTAAAAAAAAATAATTTAGCAGAATCCAAATTAATGTGTAGATGATATATTTTTTGTCTATTTATGTGAAATATTTATATATACTTTTTATTTTTGTTTGCTATATTATTCTATGTGTATTTTATCAAACATTATCAATTTTTTGTTAGACTCTTGATGATTTTAAAGGAAGTAAGTAATTTTGTTCTTAAAAATTTAAAGGCTGTTTTGATTAAATTGCATCATATCAATATATATTTTACTATTCTTGTTAAAATAATCATAATTTTCAGAATTTGTTTTTAATTTTGTTGAAATCAATAAAAAGATGATGGTCCAAATGAGTAACACTTGTATTACAATCTAGAAACTACCCCCCCCCCCCCGATTTTATGAAAATGGGGATAATATGAAGAGTAGATTTACATTATATGAAAAGTTGGTTAAAAGAAATTTTAACTGATTTTAATTCTTTTATTTTGTATTTTTTAAAAGGATACACTGCTTTTTTCCCTCTTAGTGTGACATTTAAATATTTTTTTTTAATTTTATTTCAAACATTTTAATTCTGCTATTTAATTCGTATAAGTAATTCTTCTTAATTTATTGTTTCTTACTATGTTAATTCTGATTTTTATGAATTCTTTATTAGGACTTTTTTTATGTGTAAAAGGTTTCTCTCCTTAAAATTTATGATTTTATGCTTTTTATATTTTCCAAAAATTTAATATTTTCTTAAATTTAATAGTTATGTATAATTTTTCATAAAATTGAAAGAATAAACTGTTACTAAATTTTTATTTTTAATTAGTCATAAAAAATTCTATATAGCTGTAATATTTATGTTTGTAGTTTCCCTCAAAATTATATTATACCTGTCATATGAAGAAGTGCTTGAAGATTGCTTCCCCAAAAGAATCCTTGAAGTAATAAATTTAATTTATCAATAAATTAATTAGAAAATATATCATTTTGTCTTAATTTCATTAAAACAATAATTATGTTTTTTATCAAAATCATTCATTATATATTCATTTTTCAAAAAGAAGATACATCGTACTTTTATGAAAGTTCCAATCACAAATTGAAGAAATTCTTATATGGTTGAAAAAAATCTTGCTTATAAGAATAAAATTAATTTTATAAACATATATAATAAAAAAGTAGGAAAACAATAAAACAGAATGCAAAAGTAAAGATTGCTCATCAATTGTAAAAAAATATGCCATTGTTTTTCCCATTTTTTGAATTATTTATTGCTTCAAATTCCATAATTTTTTATTGTACGTATATATTATGTTTTTGATAGTTTGAGGAGAATGGTGTTATAAATTTTTATGATGGAATAATTTTTTAAAAAAATAATTACATATTTTCAAAATATATATATAATTTGCAAATAAAATAGTTTTTGTTTTATATTTAATTATAATGTATAGTCTGATTTTGTAAACTAAGCAAATTCAGATTATTTTTGCATATACATATTTCTGTTGAAATTTCTTGGTATGCACAACTCTCCTATATTTTAAATAATCATTTCTACTGAAATCATGTTGTAATTCCATTGTAACAGGTTTTAGTGTTTCTTTTTAAATATGCCATTAAATTCTTTTCAATTTATTCTAAAATATTGTTAATTTCTTAATACTTTAACATTATTGATTTCAAACTTAGAATAAAGTACTATTTCAATTAATATTCTCTAAAATTTATAATATTAATTACTTATGAAATGATTGAAAAATACTTTGTTACCTAAATTTGTACATATGCATTATTAAGTAAATTCCCTTATCCTTATTTTTTTAGAATTAGTTTTGCAAAATCAATAGTATTGACCATAAAAAATAACTATAAAAGTTCCAAATTTCTAAAATTGTGTTTTTATTCATTTATAATTATTAATTATTAAATGTTTTTAATGTGACTTTCTGAATTAAAGAATGCCTTTGAGTACGTTAACAACATGCTAATATTTAATAATAAAAAAAAGATTGACGAATTTTAGCTTGCATATGAAGTATGTTATCACATTTATTATTAAAAAATAATATAAAAATTATGAGTTTGGTTCTCTATTTCAAAGTGAATATTTTTGATTATTATGAATCATTTTTATAATATGTTATTGCAGATTCTTATTCTGGTGTTAATGTGTGTGTTTTTTAAAAATATGTATGTATATTTCATTTTATTACAAAATAAGCAGTATTTTTAGTGGATTTTGTTATTCACATTTTGCCTCTGATTTTAGATGGAAATGCTGTATTTTCTGTGAAATGTTTGGAAAATGGAATTCAGTTGTTCTGTTGTGCTTGTTGTTCTTATTCCACGCCATACAAAGGAAATTTAAAAGTTCACTTGTTGACCCATGGTGACATTCGCCCATTTACTTGTAATGTATGCCACAAATCTTTTAATCAGAAGGCACATCTTGTTAGACATTTTCGACTACACTCCGGAGAAAGACCATACAAGTGTTCATTGTGTGATAAAGCTTTTGTTTCGGATTCTGCTTTGAGTTATCACAAAAGAACTCATTTTAAGAACTAAAGATAAAGTATTATACTTATATTTTTATTAAAAAGAAATAATATAGCATAGATCATTTATTCATTTATTATTCATGAAGTGACTTGAATGTCTGACTTTTAATCTGAAATTCAATAGGTATTCAAAGACAGTAGCTTATATTAATAAAAAAAAATTTAATTGTATTAATTCTTATTCTTATTCTGATTCAATTTAAAACATTTATTATTTTTGCTGATGATGATATTTTAGAATCTAAGTTTTTAATAGTTTGTTTTTTTCTTTTATCTCTTACTCTTTTATTTGCTGTGCATAAACATTCACATTTTTTTTTTCTGAATAGTACAATTATATATATGTGCGTGCATGCGTGCGTGTGTGTTTAACATAATTTTTTCAACCATGTGCTCAGAAAGAAGGAACTTTTGCTTTTGGAGTAGAATTTATTTAATCCTGGGAGATATTTTTTTGTACAGCGGGAAGAGGATCAATCATAAAGAGACACGTCTATTTATAGTGTGATACAGGAGCAAAGTGAAAGAAGTTTTTCTTCTTACTGATTTTACTAAGCGATCCTTTTATGTATGTTTTTGACATGTGTCTATGTAAGAAAGGGAATCTTAGTTAATTTTGAAAGAAATGCAGAGGTGTTAGGGATTTTTTTCCTGTTGCTCAGAGTGTGAGAAATTTCACTAGGTATTACTTACCTTCTAGAGTGCATGTTAAAAATAATTAAAATGGATAGGGTGGCTTCTTTCTTTTATATTCAATGTAAGATAAGTGTATCGTTCATGTTATGAAAGTTTGATGAAATCCTTATTCATAAATACTGCATTCTCCTATCAATAGTGATCTCTTTACATTTAGAACTTTTGAATTCAACAAAGGCATCTAGACTTTGATTTTCTGAAATTTCCTAATACTTTCATGAAAAATAATCCAGTTTTTTTTTCATTATTATTTACTTAAGTCAAGCAAAATTAATTCTACAAATAACATTAGACATTAGATTGAAAATTATAATGTAAGCTCTGAAAATATTGTTCTTTTGATAAAATTTCTTAGGTTAATTTTTTTTAGATTTAAAATTTTAAAATTATTGACCTACAACTTTATAAAAATATTATTTAAGTATTGATTTTGCATTTATTTTACTTATTATTTTATGAACATTACTAATTAAATTAGTGATATGAATGCATGGCTTGACTAATGAGCTGATGTTGAAGAAAATCGTCATTTTACTGGTGAAAAAATAATACATTTTTTTAAATTGTTCTTCATATTTCTTAATAATTATTTTCTGTAAAAAAACAAATAATTAATCATCACATACTTAAACCAATAAGTTTGTGACTATTGTTGTGCAAGATTACTTATGTACTTATAATTCCATATGTTTTGAACAATTCTATGTATGCAATTGCTCCAATGGAAAACTGTGTTCTTTATTACATGTCTGCAAGTTTAATGTATTAGATTTCATTCATCTAGCAATGCTATGTTTAAATAATAAAAGTACTCTTTTACATACATTTGTCCTTTTGACAGATTTGGCTCAAACCATCAAATTTGTATTTTTGAGTGGTCATGTTTATAAATACACAAATGTAATTTTGATTTTTTTTTTATTCATAACACAAGAAGTTCTTATTGCAACTTCCATATATATTATATATATGGAAGCAGCATTGAATTTCTTATTTTAATTATAAATCATCACACTTATTAAAATATTATGATTTTTTTTTGTCAATATTATATTAGTAGCAGCATTGAATTTGCCTATCAGTGTTTTTTTGCAATATTTTGAAAAAGGTATTCATTTGTTATTTTTCTTTTGCATTTATTGCTTTTAAGAATGAAGATTTAAATTATAAGTTAAAATCTGAATCACTATTGTTCCTTCCTCCCCCCCCTAAATCTAAGAAAAAATATATGCGTGTCCAAGAAACTCTATTTTAAAATGAAATCTATTTATTTATGTTTTAACTTGATAGTAGAATTTTTACATTTCTAAAAAGAAGTACATTTTCTGTTTAAATTGTTATTGAAAATAATATGCATTTCATTCTGTTTATTTCATTAAGTTATTATTTTCATGAAGTACCTTTTAATGCATGTAAAATATATGGTGTTCTGAAATATAATAATGTTCAAGACAACCAAAACATTTTTTAAATCAAAAGGATATATTTATTTTACTCAATTTTTATCTTTCTTATTTACTGTTTTCTTGATATTTTTTAGTATATAAAAATTATGTTTATAATTTAAGTTTATATAAAATAAACTTAATAAACTGTTTTTACTATTCCATAATTATCAATATTATATTCTCATTAAATCTTTGTCTTAAAATTTGTTACTCAATTGTATATACCCTACACACTCAAAAATATATTTCTATAAGTGAATAATTTTTATATAATAATTATACTTCTGAAAAATATTATTCCAAATTATTTTATGTTTAAAGCCTTTATGTACTTAGGGCCTTAAAATTTATTAAAAGTTTAATTTGTAAAAAAATTGTGCAAGACATTGAAAAATTCATTAATTTTCAAAATTAAAGGAAATATCAATAACTATTTTTTTAAATGAACACATAAGAATAAATTTACTACTAACATAAAGGTATTCTGAATTCTTAATTATTTTCGGAGATTTATTTAACATTTTAACCACTTATTAAATGTGTATGATAGCTGACGTTTACTTTTTTGTCTGAAGTTTTATAACTAACAGATGTGTTATGTCGTTAAAATATGAAAATATTTATTGTAATATTTTGTTTGAAATGTTAAAATAGTTACCACTCAATCACCATATACATTACTCTATTTTTTAATAGATTTTTGATTTGATTTTTTAAATGTTTATGCTTTTAGTTATTTAGTGTAAATTGTTTTAATAGAAAGCTTCCTTTAGTTAAGTTTTATACAATATTGCTTCATTTTTCAATAATTTATTATAAAATTTAATGATAGCTATTTTATTATGCTATATAATAAATAAACTTTAATTTCCTTGGGTTAAAATAGTGAATCTTAAGATATGATAACTACTATAGAAAATTATTAGAGAACCAGATATTGCTGCTAGGACTGCAATGTCAGTGTTAAGGTAGTGTCTTAGGTTTGAAATTTGATTTTCTGTGCTAAAATAGTTTTCTTGAAAAAAATTATTAAAATTCCTTGTAAAAAATTAGATTTTTTCTATTTTTGGAAATTTAGTAACTTGTTTTACAATGCAGTACTAATAAGTGAAATGGAGATCCTAGTTTAGACGATTTTGTAAATAATTTTAATTTACATTTCCTTTTTTTTTTAGATCCAGAAGAAGGGATGCGTGTAGAGAAATGCTCTGAAAGTGGTATTGAAGTGTACTATTGTGTGCATTGCTCATATTCTACACCTCACAAAGGAAATTTGAAGGCCCATTTAAACACACATAGTGATATTCGCCCATTTGTTTGCAGTGTGTGCTTGAAAGGCTTCAAACAAAAATATACACTCAAAAAGCATTTTCGCCTACACTCTGGAGAAAGACCTTATAAATGTGATGTTTGTGAGAGGACATTTGCACAGAGATATGCATTAAGTTATCATAAAAAAGTTCATTTGAAAAAGGAGACATACAAGCAATGTTAATTAGTGCCTTATTTGTAAAATGCACTTATCAGTGAATAGCATTAAGAATTAAAAGCATCAACAAACTTTTTAACCTTTTGTTAAACACAGATGATCTCTCAGATTGCTTAGACATATTTTACATTCCTCTTTCAAATCAGTTAGCAATGGTCATGACTTTGAAGGAGTCGAGATTAACAAGTTTTGATTTCAGGTACTCTTCACCAAAGGATTTATATAGGAAAAGCAGCTTTTTTTTTTTGCTATGTTATATTGATGTATTTGAAGAAGTTATTAAAAATCCCTTTTAAAACTATCATTTGCTTTTTATCATTGCTAATATAATGATTTTTCTTACAATGCAGTACTAATAAGTGAAATGAAGATCATATTTTAGACAATTTTGTAAATGTAATTAATATGCTGATTGAGGATTTTGTAGTGAGTATTTTAAACAAATCATTACTTTTTACTCACTTATAAAAATTACAGTATGAATTCTGCTTATTTGTTTCCCTTTTTTTTATTTTTTAGATCCAGAAGTAGGGATGCGTGTCGATAAATGCTTTGATGTGTATTGTTGTGAGCATTGCTCATATTCTTCACCCATGCAAACACAACTTGAAGACCCACTTAAACACTCACAGTGATATTTGTCCATTCATATGCAGTGTGTGCATGAGAGGGTTCAAACAAAAAGAATATCTCAAAAAGCATTTTTGCCTACGCTCTGGAGAAAGACCTTATAAATGTGATGTTTGTGAGAGGACATTTGCGCATAGATATTCATTATGCTGTCATAAAAAAGTTCATTTGAAAAAGACTTACGAGCAGTTTTAATTATCACTTTATTTGTAAAATGCACATATCAAGTAATAGTATTGAGAATTAAAACACAAGTGATCTCTCAGATTACTTAGATATATTTTGTATTCCTCTTTGAAATCAGTTAGCATTGGTAGCAGGTCGTGAGATATAATTCTTGTCAGAAAATTTTAAGAATAATTACAAAATCCTGATCTTTGACATGAATTTTCTATCTTTTCTTAAATTGCCATGTGGTCCCTGATATTTTTTTATCAATCCTTGGCATTTTGTGTTATAAAAATCTTGTTTTACAACTGATTGAGGTGTAGAATTGTAATTGCAATAATAAGATCACTTACTAAACTCCATGTGCTTAAACCTATGTATTTTTCCATAGTTGTTATATTTACATATTTATGAAACTGTCAGATGGTCAATCTCTTGATAGATTCATTTCGAAATTTGACATATGACCTTACTTTAGATATTGAATCTGTGTATCGTAATTTATTCATCTAACTCTCTGATTTCTCAGCTGTTTTGCTTTATTCAAATTTCTGGACAGACAAATTTCCTCTAAATGAAATTTGCTCAAAATATAATAGAATTTTAGAAATTTGGTGGAAAAGACCATATACAAAATTTTATGCATCTAGCTAAAATCGTTTTTGAGTTGCTTTTGTTGCAATAGATAGACAGACATAGAATTAAAAATCTATTTTTTCAAATTGAGATAAGTCTAAAATGTGGGGATGTATGGTAATGATATGGTGGATCACTATACGAAATTGGTGACACAAAAAGATAATATTGATATTATTGACCCCAAATCAACTGGTGTTTTAAAAGGGGAATTGAGAGAAGAAATAAAACTATAATGGTTTGACAGATGGTATTTGTCCAACAAAAGAAGAGTAACTTTCGACTTTATTCCTAATCTGGAAATTAAAATAAGGAGATACCATCCACTTATAATCCAAATAATATCTGGACATGGGAGATTTCCTGCATATTTCCAAAAATTTGGAAGAATGCAGGAAAATAAATGCGTTTGTGGAAAAATTGGTACGGTTTACCACTATTTAATGGAATGTATGGTGATCTCAGAGTTGAGGAAAAACCTGAAGATTGTAAATAATGATTTAAGTACAGTACCGATGGTACCAGGTCATCTCAAAACCCTGAAGGATATGATGTCAAAGATTGATAGTTTCATTCCAACTGTTTGAGAGTGTGCAGATGGGGAGAAAGACAGCTATTGACTACCTTTCAAACAGCAATTTTCTCTGAATGATTTCCAAAAAAATTAAGCCTGTGTGATATATTGTGAAATAAAATAACGTAAATAAAAATGAATGTTTCATAGGTACTTAATTAAAAAAGGATCGGAAATAAGGTAAATAAAATCAGTCAGTAATCTGAGAGATATCTATATTTAATTTGATACAAATAACCATTATATCCAGAGAAGAGTTAATATTATTTTATTCTAGAAAGGTTAGTACTCACATATTTTTACTCGTTTTTTAGCAATTTCTATGAAGATATGTGCATATATGGAAAATATATTCATTTCATGTTTCTAATTCATGAAGATTGTGAATAATTATGAAAGAAATTTTATAATTTTTAAAAATTAAAATATGATTTTTTTTGTATTTATATTCACGTAAGTTTTAATAAACAACTATAGATTTATAACTATAATTCAAAGTGAAGCAAAAACACATCTGTTATTATTTTATATATATTCTGTTATTATAATCATTATGGGATTTCAATTTAATCACCTATATTTAATTCACAAAAGTGTTAAATTAATTTTTTTGAAAATAAAAAATAAGCATCAGTCCTATTTGTTGTACTGAAAGATGTATATGCCCAGCATTATTTTATGGAAATGAAATAGTTGGAAATTTTTGTATGCATAAATATCAGAAAGAATTTAGTATGTATTCAGTTGTGTAATGAACTTTTATCAAATATGAGAAGTAGATTGGATGAAAAAAAATCCTAAAATGAAATTTTAATTGAAACTAATTGATAAATAAATCTATGAATTATTTTTTTTCTTATTTGTAGTCTTATTTTTTATTCTTATTTAATAGCTCTTTGTGAAAGCGATACTAAATAGTGCAAAATTGTCTAATGTTGATATTATTTATACATGAACATTTATATTTTATCCCAGGTGCCTTTAAATAAGAATTTTATTAAAAGATTGAAAAAGTAACTGCTTATTTATATTCTATGTATCGTTGTTGGATTTTTGTTGGATCATTTGTGGTTTGTCTGTTTTATAGATTTGGAACAAATATTCTTACGTCAGTATGGAAAAATTGTGAGAATGGAATGAACATCTATGTATTCTATCAAAGCTCTAAATTAGGCATTTTTTTAGTTGTTTTTTTTTCTATTGCTTTGAATTTTTATGCAAAACTGCTCATGAAGATCAATATTCCTAATTGTTAAACTTATTTTTGTGTGTATGTTTCAAGATGAAATACATAAAACATTTTTTTTTAAAGTACTAATCTTTTATGATGGCAGCATAATTATTATTTTTATTTTCTACTTAATAATTTACATATTTGATTCTGTAATTTCTTCTAAATACATTTATGCAATATTTCATTAGCTAATTATAAAAAAGCAAATAAAAGACTTTTTTATGGTTATATAATATACATAATCTTTAATTTTATTGGGTTAAAACAGTAAATACAAAGAAACGATAATGACTGCAGAAAATTTCTACAAAGCAGTATTGTGCTGCTAAGGCTACAGTATGAGATTTTGTAGTTTTCTTCAATATTTGATTTTCTGTGCTGAAATACATATTTTTCCTTTCATATGTTATATTTATCTGCTTGAAAAAGACGTCAAAAATCGTTTCAAAAAATCGAATTTGTTTTATTTGTGGAAATTTAATGATTTGTCTAACAATTCTGTGCAAATAAGTGGCATGGAAATCATAGATTATTTATAAATAATTTTAATTAAAATTATAACTGTCATGTTACTTTAAACAAAACATTTCATTTCTCTTTATCTATAAAAGTTATAATATGAAATCTGATTAGTCATTTCCCCCCTTTTTTTTTAGATCCAGAAGAAGGGATGCGTGTCGTGAAATGTTCTGAAAGAGGCTTTGACATGTTTTATTGTTTGCATTGCTCATATTCCACACCTCACAAACACCACTTGAAGACTCACTTAAATATTCATAGCGATATTCGTCCATTCGTATGCAGTGTTTGCATGAGAGCTTTCAAACAAAAAGATTATCTCAGAAAGCATTTTCGTCTGCATTCTGGGGAAAGACCTTATAAATGTGATATTTGTGAGAGAACTTTTGCACATAAATATTCATTAGGCTGTCATAAAAAAGTTCATTTGAAAGATGAGACTTACAAATCTTTTTAATTACCACTTTATCTGTAAAATGCACGTATTGCATATAGTATTGAGAATTAAAAGCATAATATAACTGCTAAGACTATAGTGAAATTTTGTATTGTCTTCTGGTTTGATATTTCATTTTCTGGGCAGAAATATTTTTCTTCTCCTATCTTATATCGATGTACTTGAAAAAGTCATTAAAATCATTTTAAAAAATTGAATTTGCTTTATCTTTGGAAATTTAGCGATTTATCTAACAATTCAGGACAAATAAATGGCATGGAAATCATATTTTAGATGATTATGTTAATAATTTTAATTGTAGTGTATACCATAAACAAATATTTTCTTCTTTTATCTATGTAATTTATAATATCAATTCTGATTATTAATCTTTTATTCTGATTATTATCTTTTTTCGATTCAGAAGATGGAGTGTGTGCAAAGAATCGCCCTGAAAAAGGTTTTTGTGTGTATTATTGTGTGCATTGTTTTTTTTTTTCCACATTTCATAAATCAAACTTTGTTGCCCACTTAAAGACTCATGGTGATGATATTCGACCATTTGTATGCCTAGTTTGAAAGAGAGGTTTCAGAAAAATACGCATGCTCAAAAAACATTTTCGTCGGCACTTTTAGAAAGAGGTGCTGAGATATTTCAGTATACATTTCTAAAAAAGTTGAAACTGGCTTATAAGCAATGTTAATTAGCACCACATTTGTAAAATGCATGAATCACTTTATAGTATAAAGAATTAAGAGCATGAACATAATGTTTAACCTTTTGTTGAACTCAGGTGATCTCTCAGATTGCTTAGATATATTTTGCTCTTATCATTGAAAAAAGTTAGCAGTTGTTGTATGCCAATTTAGTTTTTCTTTATTGATCTTCAAGGAGTAGCTATTAACAAATTTTAGTTTATGTTTCTGGTAGCCAAAAGCAGAAAGAAATTCCTGTTATCCACAAGCTAGGAATCAGAAGGTTTTAAAAATAATGTGAATTGGCTTTCATTTCTATTTCCAAATTAGATAAGTATGATTAAAAATAGTAGAAATTGTCTATTAAGTATACTGACCTTGTATTTCCAAATTAAGAGAAGTAGAATTTTTAAAGGAATTTAGAATTTTTATTGGATTATTTGATGCTTCTCTATTTTATCTATTTGGATCAAATATCTTTATGTCTGTATAACAGACTTATGCAAAAGGAATGCCTTCCATATATTCTAACAGTGCTTTAAATAAGAACATTTTTTGAGGTTATATTTTCCATTGTTTGAAATTTTCATGTCAAATTACTAATTATGAAAAGTAATCCAAAGTGTTAAACTTTTTGTGTGTGTTTCATTATGAATAAAAATGATAATTTTAATTAAAAAAAGGTAATTTTCAGTACCAATCTTTTTAGTTAAAGGATTGCTTTATTATTATAGAATTGCGGTGAGAGATTTTGTAATTTCATTTGATTTTTATGTGGTAAAATGCTAATATTTATAAATGTTTTAAATGTGTATGTTGATGTACTTAAAGAAGTTGTTAAACGTTTTTTTAAAAATCTTATTTACTTCATGATTTGAAATTTAGTTATTTGTCTTACAATGCATTGCTAATAAATGAATTTAATATATTTTAGATGATTTTATAAATGATTTTAATTAATATGGGGATTTTGGATCTTGTAATGATAACAAATAATTTCTTGTCCTTTTATCTATAAAAATTATCATATAAATTTTGATTATTCATTTTTTTTTTTTTTTTTTTTTTTTTTTAGATATAGAAAATGGGGTACGTGTGGATAATTGTTCTGAAAGAGGCTTTGATGTGTATTATTGTGCACATTGCTTATTTTCTACTCTTCGTAAATCAAATTTGAAGGCCCACTTAAAATCTCATGGTGATAGCATTTGAATTCTCATATGCTGTGTTACATACTACTATATGCTCATGAGAGGTTTCAGACAAAAATGCATACTCAAAAAATATTTTTCCTCTCACCTCATAAATGAGATATTTGTGAGAGGACTTTTGCACATAGGTATTCATTATACTGTCATAAAAAACTTCATTTGAAAAAGGCTTTGAAGCAATTTTAATTAACATTTTATTTGTAAAATGCATGTATCAGTATTTAGTATAAAGAATTAAAAGCATGAACAAACTTTTAAACCTTTTTTAACCTCAAATGATCTCTCAGAGAACATAGATATGTTTGGTTTTTATCATTGAAAACAATTAGCAGTGGTTGTGTGCTATTTTAGCTTTCCTTTATTGGCCATCAAGGAATGGCTATTAACAGATCTTGGTTTCAATTTCTGGTAGCAAAAGGCAGGTAATATGTTTGCTCTTAGATATATATAAATTAATATATTTGCATTTAGATATATATAAATTAATATAATTGCACTTAAATGTATATATTAATATGTGTGCACTTAAAATATATTCGGAAATATGTTTCCTTGTATGTGTAAAAATGTTTTTGCACTTATATATGCGTATAAATGTGTTTGCACTTATGTATGTGTATAAATATGTTTGCACTTTTATATATGTGTAAATATGTTTGCTCTTAGAATATATTAGGGAATATGTTTGCACTTATAAATAGAAATGAATACTTGTTCGGTATTTAATTAAAAGATTAAAAGTGAAATATAGTTGATAAAAAAAAGGCAACTTGTAATCTGAGAGATCCTTATAATTAATTTGATGTTAATGATCGTTATGTTCAGGTACTAATTAATTTTAATTGATTCTGTTAAGGTGAGTGCTTGTATATTTTCTGTTGTTTTTTAGCAATTTCTGTTAAACTATGTGCATATCCAGAAAATTTAACCATTCCATGTTTCTGATTTATGTAGATTATTTTCAAGCCATTCTGTATTTTTTAAAATTATATTTGTGTGAAAGAAATGTTATAAATTTTTTTTAGAATTAGGATCTTTTGTATTTATATACATATAAATAATAAGCAACAATTAAATTTATCGTATATTTGGAAATGAAGCAAAAAAAACAACAACTTTTTATAATTTTTATATATATTCTGATAATATGATTTTTACATGGATTTTATATAATAAACCTTATTTTATTTATAAAAATGATAAATTAATGTTTTGAACAGTTTTATTTTGAAAATAAAAAATAGATTTCATTAGTAAGATTTATAAAATTGCTTGACAAAAATATGTACAAAAAAAAAAATTATTTTATGAAACTGAAGCAGTTGGAAATGTATTCCTGTATGCTTATATATCAGAGAAAAATTTAGTATATATTCAGCTGTATCAAGAACTTTTATCAACTAAGAGATATATTGGATGCATAAAATTTTTCCAATTATTTTGTATTTAAAATTAAATTTTAACTGAAATTAAATGATAAAATTATCTATCAAATATTTATTATTTCATCTTAGGTAGATCTAAGTAGTTGTAAATGTGATAGTGATTAGACTAATACAGATTACTGCTGATGCCATTTTTGCATGAAAATTTATATTTTATTCTAAATGTCTTTGAATACAGAATTTAATTTTAAAAAGGATAAATACCAGCTTACTTATATTACACATTATTAATATTACATAGTAGAATTTTTATTGAATCCTTTGTTGTTTGACTATTTTATCCATTTGAAACGAGTATCCTTATGTCAGTATGGCAGACTTTTGGGAAAGGAATGCCTTCTGTGTATTCTAACAAAGCTTTAAATAATGACATTTTTATTTATTTTTTCTATTTGAAATTTTTATGTCAGAATGCTAAAAAAATAATCCAAATCATCAAATTTCTTTAGTGTGTTTCAGTTACAATAAAAAAAATTATTTTAAAAAAAAAAAGATAATTTTCAGTACAAAGTTTTTTAGAGGAGAGACTGCTTTATTTTTATTTAATAATCTATATATTTTATTCATTCCACATGTGCTTATAATTATGTTTGTGCAATATTATGTTTTTTCCCCCATTATCTTATAAAAAGTAAACTATAATACTATTTTTTTTATATATCTTATATAATCTTAAATTTAATTGGGTTAAAACAGTAAATATGAAAAATAAATAATAACAATAAAAGAAAACTATTCCTTATTGTTATGAATTTTTCTGCTATTGTTATCAACACTATATCTAATACTATAATGCGAGGAATGGTTGCCAAGTCGAAAATCGCCCCAGAATTAATAAACTCCGGTAAACTTGGGGGGGCTGGGGTTTTTGGCCACGAGGAATCGATTGGCGCCGGTTTTGAAGCGCTACGGTCGAGCAGTTCGGAGTTACAGATAGGATATTTTCAAACTTTATTAGTTCGCCATAATGGCTATTTAAATTTTCAAGCGGTAACGTGCTGCCATCTATAGCCTATATGGCGAACTAATAAAGTTTTATGTTTATGCTGTTATAGGTTTATAATATGTTTCTTATGTATGTATATATATTTGGTTTTTCTAAATAAATTTGTCAAAAATATTTAACTTCAACACACTTCAATCTTTACCTTTACCTTTGAATAGAATAGTTCCCTTTCCAAACTCTAACTTTGTTTAGAATAGTTTACAATGGTGCACTTTAACCGGTTATCTTTTCACCAATGGTTTCACAAATTTTCTTATGGCATGTATTGTTTTGATAAATCACAATTGAAAATTTAAATCTTCGAGTTAGCTTCGATACCTGTTTTCTCCGAGCGGAGCTCGGTCACCCGCTGGTTGTTACTAAAACTGCAGCATGATAATTTTTTTTATCTTCTGTAATAGTTTTGTGCATAGTAAAATGTTAATATTCATAAGTATTGTAAATATGTGCTTCAATGTTATATTGATGTAATTGAAGAAGTTATTAAAAGTCCTTCTAAATAATCTCATTTGCTTCATCATTTGAAATTCTTGTCTTGTAATGCATTGCTAATGAGTTAATTAAAGGTCATATTTTACATGATTTTATAAATAATTCTAATTAATATTGAGTTAGGGATCCTGTAGTGAGTATAAACAAATCATTACTTACTTTCTATAAAAGTTACAATATGAATTACGATAATTTTTCTTTTTTTATTTCCAGAAGAAGGGATGTGTCTCAAGAAATGCTCTGAAAGAGGCTTTAATGTGTATTGTTGTGAGCATTGCTCATATTTTACACCTTACAAATGTTCATAGGGATATTCATCCTTTCATATGTAAAGTGTGCATGAGAGGTTTCAAATAAAAATTCATTTTCGTCTGCATTCTGAAGAAATACCTTATAGATGTGATGTTTATGAGAAGGCATTTGCACATAGATATTCATTGTGTTGTCATAAAAAAGCTCATTTGAAAAAGGCTTACAAGCAATTTTAATTATCACTTTATTTGTAAAATGCACACATCATTGTATAGTATTGAGAATTGAAGATATAAATGAGCTATTTAACCTTTTGTTAACCTCAGACGATTCAAATTTCTTAGATATAATTTGCACTGCTATTTTAAAACATTTAACAATGGTTGTGAGCCATTTTAGCTTTTCTTCATTGACTTTCAATAAGTAGTGAATAACTAGTTTGCTCGTATCCCCATGGAATCACATGATTTAAATCAGTGCTAATTCTTGTACTAGGCAAATCTTTTCCCTCAGAGCTACAAATATGGAAGACAGAATTTACAGAAGTAATTTGGTAAATATTACTTCTGTGATAATCAATTACTAGAATGGGCATCTCAAACTTTTAATATGACAAACCAAAATTCTACATTTTTCTTAATTACTCCTGAATATATTATCCCACATACAAAATTTTTCTATTATTTTAAAATTCGAATAATTAGTTGTTTATGTGTTTTGAATTTTATTTCCCAATAATTTCCCTCCGTGTTTTTCATAAATTTATTTTTAAACATAATTTATATCAACATTTTTCACTATTTTTATTTATGTGTTTTTGCATATGCTCATTACATAATTGTCTATATTCTGATAATATGACTTTTATCTGTTTTTTATTTAATAATTCTTATGAAAAGTAATTAATCCTAAATGTTAAACTGTATTGTTTGTGAAATGAAATAATTTTTTTAAGAATATTTTCAGTACTAATTATTTTTATGGCTGGTATATGCTTTATTTTTTTTTATTTAATAATATTTTTACTTTATTAATACAACTATTATTTATAATTGCATTGAATTATATATGTCATAACTATTATCTATGTATTTAATTTAGTACAACATAATGAACTTTAATTTTTATGAAATGCCTCTATTGTTTTTTTTTTGTTTGTTTTTTTTTTGTATATTCAGAGTTATTTCTAAATTATAAATCCTTAAATTTTTATTTTCTGCAAAGAAGAAAATCATCTGCAATGTGTGTATATATATATATATATATATATATATATATATATATATATATATATACACACACACAATCATAAAATTATTAAAACAATCAAAACCTATTTCTTGGTCAACAAAAATTTAAACGAAACCAACTAGGTCGAAATTTTCTATTGATTATTGTTTTGATTCGGTTGTCTTATTTTATTAATATATATATATATATATATATATATATATATTCTCTGTTATTTCTAATTTATAAATCTGAAATTTTTGTTTTTCTGTAAGAAATAAAATCATCTCCAGAATACAATTTTTTTTTTTTATATTCAGCGTTAAGGTGGGTTCACACGAAGCTAATTACTGTGTGCAATCGTTGCCTCTCTGCTGTTGTCTTGGCATTGCCCTCGTGTGAACAGTTGAGACAATGTTTGGCCTTACGGGACAATTATTTGCTATTCTGTTTGTGGTCATGTGATTTTCCAGAAGTAGGCGTGATCTTCTATTTTGGGCAATAATAAGCCTTGTGTGAACCCACCTTTATTCCTAAATCATAAATCTTTCAATATTTGATATCTGTGAGGAAAAAAAATCGTCTGCTGAATATAATTTTTTTTTTCAGTGTTATTTTTAATTCATAAATCTATTTTAAAAAATTCTATAAGGAAGTAAATCGTCTGCAGAATATATTTTTTTATATTCATTGGTATTTCTAAATCATAAATCTTTAAATTTTTGTTTTCTGTAAGGAAGAAATTTGTTTCCAGAATAGCAAATAGATTTTAAATTCTTTTATAGGCGAAGATCGATTCAGAGCAACTAAGATTATTCAGAAGGGAATTCCGATATATTACTGTTCGCAGTGTTCTTTTAAGACACCATTCAAAGGGAATCTTAATGCACACAAACTTATACATTCTGGTGAACGTCCCTTTGTTTGTGTTATCTGCAACAGGTCTTTCAACCGGAAAGGGAATCTGAAAGTTCATTTGACAACACATTTCAAGCCAATATCCCAGTAATTAGATGTGGTAATTATGCAGTTTCAAACTTGTTTTATATTAAATAGTTTATATATAGACATGATTTTTAAAAAATGCAGTTTTTTTTCCCCATTTTAATTCAGTGTTTTTTTTTTTTTTTTTTTTTTTTTTTTGGCAAATAGATTTAAGTATGAATCATGATTTTTTGTGTGAATTGCCATCATTTTTAATTTTTTTGTGGTTATGTGAGAATTAATAAAATTATTGTATCTTTTGGTTTTATGGGTTTTATAAACAAACAATGTTTTATGAATGGTGACAAATTTATAAGAGTGTTGAAGTGACAATTCATTTGAATTTTATCTATCAAATGATCTTTTGAATGAATAGATGATGATTATATTCAGTCATTTTATGTAGACATTTTATCCATTAATGTCCGATTCTCTATATACTAGATAATATAATCTAATTTCTGTGATAAAATCAAGCATATTCTTTTTTTTTTACTTTGTCCATGCATATTCCCAATTGTTATACAATTTTCTGTTGGCATCAATTCATTTTTTTAACTTTGCTGTGCTTTTGAGTTAATAGTAAGAATTCAAAATTTTACCTATGTTTTTATTTTGCTACTAACTGGTACCTGATGCGTTGCTGCTGCAGAAGAAATAATTTTGGAGATATCATTTGAAATTTAAAATGACTGTCTTGTTTAACTAAGAATAATAGAAATAATGATATTTATTTTTGTATTGGAAATGAATGCATTCATTGAAATACAAAGGAGAAGGAATATACAAAGGAGAAGTAAAAACAATATTTATTCTTTTTTCCAGTTACTTTATTATTCAAAAACTTTAGGGTAGGCAATATATATATATATATATATATATATATATATATATATATTCATTTTCAGCAGAAACAAATAAATTTCTTGACTGTCTGGCTAGTAAGCATCCATCATACAATTGGTTATCTGAAAAACAAGGATTTTTTAGGTTCAATCTGCACACTTGAAGTGATTGACCTTGAGCCTTGTTGATGAAAGTCGAATGGGGAACTGAGTCGTTTGAAATAAAAAAAGGAATGTTGGTGGGAATTTGAGCACATCTCAATCAATGCTTCTTTAAGGATAGTTGTCATACTTCTTGCCTTATATTGGTCTTTTGATTCTGATACTCATGATCAGGTAGCATGTAACGTCTTGAATCTTGAATGTAAATATTTTGGGATATGGAGCGACAAAGGCTATAATCCCCTGGTTGCCACAAAGCAGCGATTAAAAGTTCTCCAAATTAACATTCCTGTATTCCGAAATGCACAGAGAAGCACCACCTGCTGGAGTGATAAAAAGGATGCGCGCACACACACAGAGAGTCCGTTTTTGCAACTTAAGAAATATCAAACTACTTGAGAGATTGCAGAAAGATGAGCAGATGTTTTTTGTTGGCGAAAACATGGGATAAAAGAACATCGTAGTAAATATCAGGATCATCTATTTGTAGCTTGTTCCATAACACCGTTCTGTACATTGAATACATGTAACGTCTTTCGGCTCTTGCCTCATGTTGATTTTGAGACATTGAAACACGTGAATTTGCGATTTGTAAATTATCTGCTTTATTGCTTTTTTGTTGTTCCTTATTTGTTTAAGGAGATCTAATTGTCTTATTTCTAGATGGTGCGCTGTTAGATCTACTTAGTGACAAACATTTTTGAACATATTTTGTTTCGATGCATTTATGATAATTGTTTTATGCCTATAATCTTCTCAAATGTGCAAGCAAAGAGTTCGCCAATTACATAGAAATCGGTTGAATAGTATGCCAGAGCGTTAGGTACGAATAAACAAAAATTCATTTAGATTTGTGTATTCTTTATATAGATAAAAACATATTTGCACTTCTCGGTAATGTGTTATTAATGTGTAAGGTGTACTCTCAATTTTTCGAGCCACTATATATATATACATATAACATTAAAATTAACTTGAACTGAAAGATAAATGTAATATTTTGAGCAGCATTTTTGTGATTAGTAATTCTTGGTAAAATCCTATTTTAGCCCACCTCTGGCAACTTTTTCAATATCTCGCCAATTTTTCAAAATCACGCCAAATCGAAAGTATTTGAAAGTACCAATAAGATTAAATAGTTTTCTAACGGAGTTTAAATCAACCAATGAGGTCCGTAGGGTTGCCACATTTATCTTTAGATGTTGTCAGGGTTGCCATTTTAAAATCATTATCGCTGATAATTTGGCGAGTTTTTAAATTGGCGTCAGAGGTGGACTAAAATAGGATCGACCCTAATTCTTAAATGAAATCATTATTGAAATTATGAATATATATTTGTCATATTTTTTTATTATGCATCTGTTAATCAGTTATATTTAAATATTAATTTTTAAAAATTTATTTACAAAAAAAATCTGAATGTTTATGCTAGAAACTTAAAAGGTAAAATGAAAATTTTACCTTTTATAATCATTGTATTCTATGTGTGATTTATAGTTTGAATATATTTTTAATGCATTTTCTATTGATGTATTTTGAAAACATAATACATATGATATATAAGAAATCATTCTGGAATGGCTGTTATAAAGTATTAATCGTCTAATTGTCATTTCATAAGTTTTTGAAATAAAAAAAAAAATCCGATTTTCTCTTGCAAAATTCTTCTGTTTTTATTAAGTGATATCATTATCATCTAATAATTTTTTTTTTCACTATTTGGAAATTTTGAAGACTTATTCTTTATGTTAATTTTCCATTTTCATAATTATTTTGAATTATATACTATCTGTTTTACACTATATATTTTTAAAAAAATTATTATTTAAATTTTGTTGCATTTTATGTGTTTTTATATTTTTAGAAATTTGAATACCCTTTTTTACAAGAAATAATTCTGATAAAATTACAACCAAAATGGTGTAATAATGATATTACTCTGAAGTACACTTATTTGATCCATGAAATGAATGAATGTGCTCTTATTACTAAGAAATATAAGACTATCATTATATTGATTTAAATTAATAATTCATTTATATATATTTTTATTTCTCAATAGGTTAAGTTAAGAAATATATCTGATATTCTTAGATTGATAATTTAGATTTGATTTTTTTTAACTTCATTAAAAGATTGATTTTAAAATGAGCATTTTTTAGAAATGTCTAATCCCTTTTCTTTTACAAGAAATAATTATGATGAAATTATAATCGAAATAGTGTATTAATGATGTTACCTTGAAATACACTACTTTGATGCATAAAATAAATGAATGTGCTCTTATTACCAAGAAGTGTAATTCTCTCGATATATTTATTCAAATTAATCATTCCTTTCTATTTATTTTTATTTATCAATAGGAGATAAGAAGTATATCTTATATCATTAGATTAATTTTTTTTTCAAAATGAGCATTTTCTATATCTAATCTAACACCTAGGAAAAAAAATGATTTATACATAAAGGATTTGTTGTACAATTTTCAGTTCACAAAGTTCTTACTTTGTCATTTTTTTTCACGTTTTTATAGCTGCATTGTCTTTTTATTTGATGTTGAAATCTTAAATGTGAAATATTATTGAATTGAACATGTGTTATGATATGATTTGTCAAATTTATGGCTTGTTTGTGAGGCTAGGACAATGGAGCCTGAAGAAATGATGGTGTCAAAATATAGTACATTTTTCCCCCTACTTTCATAATTCCTACTTCAATTGTATACTATAGAGGAGCAATGCACAAGCAGATCTGCCAAACTTTGATTCATATCAAATAAACTTTCAATAATTCATTTGATGCAAGCTACACTATCTTGTAAGTACATGATGACCATAAAATAACTTTCCCTATTTGATGGCTTCTACAACTAAAACAAACTGACCAGATGAAACCATATTTCATATACTGTGAAAGGCATGGTGAAATGAATTCTGCTGCTTTGTTTTATTTTGGTATACAATGTAGATAAATTATTTTTACATTATTTTTTTTTTGTTATTAAATAATATTTATGTTATATATTTTCCGTATATGCTTATACTTTTAAATGTATCGTTTTTAGATTAGGCTTATTTATATTTTTTTATTTGTTATTATTTGATAGTTTTTTGTATATATATATCAAGTTTCCATGCGAACAGAGTTGTGGGTAATAGCTATTATATATGTATATATAAGCATAATATTTTGTGAAAGCAGAGAGCAGGTTCGAAGATAGAGAACAGACTTTCAATTTTTTTTTTGACATCGTTTTATTTCAGCCCGAGAAGGCATGCATTATGAACAAGCAGGAAGGACAAGCACAAGCACAACACAGATAGAAACATAGCAAAATGAGGGAAAGCTGTTGAAACTTTTATTCCTGGTCTTATATATTGTGATATTTTAAAAGGGATTTCCATCGCATGCCAATAATAAGCAAGGGAGTTACAAGGAACTTTTCGAGGAATTTGTTTAGCCTGCAGTATTTTATCTCTTCATTCAGAGTGTGGGAAAGTGTTGGTCTTTAGCCAATTTAGAAATTTTGCAAAACTTCTGTTGAATTAATTTGGTAGAAAAAGTGGAATGGGATCAGGAAATAAGAGAATATTTTAGAATGAAATTAATATGTGCTAAATTAAGTTAAAAATTTAGAAAATAATTGTTCAAATTAGATTTTAAAATATCATTATCTATATTTATATATGAAGCGACAAAGACTATATTTTTCTGTGAATATCAAAACATAAATAGTATATATGTACATAACTAGAATTAATCTATTTTCTTTATTTGCTTATATTAATTTTATTTTATCTTTCTTATTTTCTTATATTTATCTATTTCCCTTATTTCTATTTTCTTATTAGTTAGATTATTTAGAAATCTTTATTTTCTTTGTCATTCAAACCTGCTGTTCTGTACATATTTACTCTATGTATGTAGCACTTGGGTCAATATGACCTGGTTAAGAAAACTAACCTTACTTGCAGGAAATGGCAAATATAAGACTTAAACCATTTAAAAAATGGTTTAAACAAAGGTAAGGCAAATTAAAAAATTATTTTAATAATATGAAGCATCTATAAAAATAACAGTAAAATATTTGTAATTGAAACGTTCATCCATAATCTTAAGTCTCTTTAAAAGTAACAGATCATTATTCAAAATTGAAACATATCTTTAATCATCATTTGAATTGTAGTATCTTACATGAGATTTGAAAATGTGATTTTTACAAATTTTTACAATTGTCGCAAAACATATTAGTTTTATTGTCATTGCTTTACTGGCAGAGCTTGCCCCTTGCACGCTTGACATACTATGACTATTCTTAGCAAATCCCGATAGTATGTTTTCCAATGTAAATTTGTATTTTTATTACATACGAAGTTTTACTGTCCTATAAAGTCCATATTTTGATCCCATAATCGAGGACTTGGTTCTGTTTAAGAGGGCTTCAGCCACGAAATCCTACTAATTGTGTGCCTACAGTAATATTTTTATTCGGATTATAGGATTTTGGTAGAAATTCTATCCATTTTTCCCAGATATCTCGCATTGCAGCCCATTTATCCTAATTTCTTCTTTTTTGACAAGTGGGTTTATGATCAAAACAAATAATTCTCAATATGGTGCAAAATGTTTCGAGGACATAAAATATATTTCTGCCAGTTATATGCCCCAACTTACAATAATAAACCAATATATGCTTGAAAAGTTTTATTTGTGGTATTATTTTCACTTTCTTCCAAAAACTTTTTCTCCTTCGATATTAGTCATTTTTATTTCGTTTTCAATTGTAGAATTGAATACTATCTCAAATGCATTTTTTGTGTTTGTTATCCTTTCCATTACAGTAAAAGCTCCTTATTCGCTCTTCCTTCATTCGCGTTTTCACTCTTCGCGGATTAAAAAAATGCGACCCAATTCCTATATTCGCGGCTAAAAATTTTTTTATTCGAGGGTCTAATAAGTGCATACATAATAATAAAAGGATTCTAATTGGTATCCAACCCAATATCCTTTGTAAATGCCATCAAATGGACTAATAGAAAAGTAAAATAGATCTTATTACAACTTTGTCTAAAGTATGTTGTTAAATGCAAACTGCAAACATAGCCGAAATCGAGATGGGTTCGAACAGATAGAAGCAAGTGACATTCAGGATTTGCTTTGATCGCAAGATGAAGATTTGACTGAAATTGACTTGGAGGAAATGTTAAATTCACAGCACATTGAAGAAGAGGCTTCAACAAGCACTGGAAACGTGACATTCAATTTGAAAAATCTTATTGAAAGTTTAAGAATGGCAAATGAGCTTTGCGATTTCATTATGAACGTCTACGGAACGAAGTCTTATTTTTAAGTGGCAAATTGCTAATGCGACTGCTGCGTATCAGTCTGTATTGAAGGAGCTTTTAAAAACTATTAAGCAAGAGATAATTACAAAATTCTTCAAACCATTGCCTAAGCCTTAAGATAATTAATCAAAATGTTCAAAACTTCCATTAAATTGATTTTTTTTTTTTTAATATTTTGTCACCTTGGAACGTATCCTTTATAACCCCATATAAACGACCATTCCGTATTCACGGTTTCTGCATTCGCGGCATATTTATGGAACATATACCCCGTGAATAAAGAGCTTTTACTGTATATATCTTTATGACCCCTGGAGTAGTTTTTATAATATAAGCTGATTGAGAAAAATGTGGCAGCTCATCGAACTTCCATTTTATTTCACGATTATTGGACTGAATACTGTCCTTATAGTTCATTTATTGAATATCGTTATCAAAATCATTGCCAGAAGCTTCTAATTGTTTAGCTACATCAGTACGACTCAAATTTATACAATTTGCTATTTCTTTTCTTACATTCACTGGCGCAACTCGTTTGCAATTCATCAGAAAGTAAAATACTGTAGGAAAAAAGAAACGTTTCTTAAAAGCAAATAATTCGTCCCCCTGTCATTCGTACTTTTTGACCGTACGCACACTCTCTTGTCATGTGACCAAACAAATACACTAACGAAACAGGTTTCGAAAACGGATAAATTACAGTAACTTGTTATTCATTTCTTTTGAATTATTCCAAATAAAAGTGAACATGCATGAGTAAATTTTAAATGATTTTTTTTTTCATTGGGTCATATTGACCGGAACGATACATTAGATATAAATTGAAAAATATTCCTTCGACATCAGAATAAACCTAAATCCCTCTAGGAATGCATATTTAAATTATTTACCGAAGATGTCAAGAAATTTCATGTAGATATCACTGTTTTTTTTTTTTTTTTTTTACGAGCGTCTAAATTTTATTTTAGATCACATAGACAAGAACATAACAGCAGGGTTAATATTTATTGAATGTTTTAAATATTTTTAGTTCTCTCATTTGTTTTGTGTTGAGCGAATTGCATCTGATTTTTAACTTTTATTTTTAGCTTCTGAAGAAGAGATTTTGGTTTCCATGAAATGCCGTGAAACTGGACTTAAGATTTATTATTGTCAAAACTATGGATATACAATACCAATTAGAACAAGATGACAGCTCATTTGATAACATATGATTATAGTCGGTCATTTGAATGTAAAGTATGCTACAAATGTTTCATCCAAAAAAATTCACTCACAAGGCATTTTCAGATATATTCTGGAGAAAGACCATACAAATGTGATATCAGTAACAGGGTATTTGCGCACTATTCTTCTTTAAGTTACCATAAAAAGACCCATTTAAGGGATGATATGAAACGATTAATATCTATTCTTATGAGATTTATTTTTTAAATATGTTCTGTATGTATTTGTTTGATAGTTGTTTTTAAAAACTGTTGTCTGTTCAGAAATTAAGTGCATTATTGTATATATTTGAGCATATTTTTAACATCATGTTTCTCATTTTGAATATGTTTTTAATTTATAAGTAATTTTATTTTTTAGATACTGTTGAGGTTTTTTATATATATACTCTTACACAAAACATTTTATTTAAATATATTTGAATAAGACATTTAACATGCATATATTTTTGAAATAAAACATTTTATACACACATATGCATTATGTGATTTTAATGTTTTTATAGTCTTACTGAAATTTAAAAACTTTTCTGCTTTCAAAAATGCTATACTTTAAGATTTTTTGGTGCTGTTGTCTATAATTTTTTTCTTAATAAAAGCATGGGTTTTGTATATTGTTTTCATTTAAATTGAATTGGTTAAAAGGATATTCAAAATATGTATTATGGTTGACTGTATCCCTGCTTAAGAAATAAAATGTATTTTCATATTTTCTCATATGCAAACTGGTTCTAAAAATGTTGGTTATATTGCTGCATTTTATGATCTGAACAATTAGCTGCTATGACACTGAATTCCTTTTTTAGAATTATGTAGGATCATGTTGAAATCATTGAACTGATCAACTGATGTATTGCTTTCAATCTTTCTTCATATTCATGCAATTTTTTGCTCTTATTTTACTCATGAATATTTTAAAGCATTTTATATGCTAAAATGTTATATGAAAATAAATTATTAATGTTATAGTATTTGTTAGCTGACATGCTAAAAGTAAACTGCAACATCAGATTGAAAAAATAGTTCACACATGCTTTTTATGCTAATTCAGTTTGACTTATAGCTACCAAATTTGATGTATATTTATATCTAGGGAATAAGAAAATAGGGAATTACTGAAAAAAAACTATATTAGATTTTTAATTTAAAAAATAATCTGTATGTTTACTTTAATGATGCATCAGTAATTTCATATTATGGTATAAAAGCCACTTTGAAAATATGGAAAATGTTCTTTTCAAATATTTCAATTTTATTTCTGCATAAATTTTGTGGCATAATCGTACCAATTTTTTAAATTTATTTTACTTCAAAATTTTAATTATTTTAGTTACTGCATTTGTATAAATGCATGTTACAATAATATTAAATACATTTTTAGCACACATGTTATTATTGCTATATAGTAAAAAGTGAATTTTAAAAATCTAATGAAGGTGGGTAAATCAAATCTAAAACTACATGCTACAATGTTTAGAATAGATATATATTTTCAATTTTTTTTAATTTTGAAAACTTATCAGGCAACTATTATTTATTTCATAAAATGTTTGAAATTCTATAACTTTATATCTTTCCAAATAAAATATTTGTGGAACTAAATCATTTTTCATACTATTAATTTTATTTCTCGTAGGTTCATATTGTAAAGACAAAAATGCTGTTATTACAGAGATTGGTTTACTACATACCTGTCCACACTGCTGCTATGTTACTCCAAATACAGGTTGTCTCAAGAGACATCTTCGGACTCACAGTGGCGAGCGACCATTTGTATGCAGCATGTGCCCAAAATCATTTACACAAAAAAGCAACCTACAGAGACACTTGATGGTGCACATCAGGTCACCTTCTAAGACAAATTTGTATTTCATTGATGAAAGTGATTTGTAAAATCTTAATGATAAATAAAAAATATTCAGCCCAGTAAATAACAAAAAATTCCATCTATGTTTAAACTTATTCAAATATTTGAACACTGAATATATTGACTATTTTTTTGTAATTGCTAATTAATTTTTATTTGATTCTGAATAAAGTAAGTTATGTTTAAGAATGGTGTTTATATGAATGATAGAAAAAATTGTGTTTATATGTATATGATATTTATATTATATAGAAATTGCTGTATATATGTTGGAAATGCTGGATGATATTGCTAATTCAAGCAATTCGAAGGTTTTCATCTGTTAAAACCATTACAAATACGTTGACAAGAACTATCCAGTTTTTATAATTTTGTCTAATAAGGCTTATTTTGTCATCAGTTCTGTACATCAGAGCTAATTGTTCTCAATAACAATACTTTTCAGGAGAACCAAAAGAAATTTTAGAGTGCAATATATTAATATGTGCATTTTATTTATTTATTTTTAGATCAGCTTTCTTTTATTCTTTTCAACTGCTATAATATTTTATTTGTCTGAAGATATTTTAATATGATAAATATATAAAAATTAGCAGAAATTGTATTCAACATAGTTTATGTTTGAGGTATCATTAAATTTCTTTAAATGCTTTTGTTGTATAAAGGAACTATAAAAATGCCATTTAGTAACTTACTGGATATTTTTGAATTTTTTCTTCCTGAACATCAATTCTTTTTATAGATATTCAGAGATAAAGCAAAACACAAGTAGGAGCAATGTTTTGAAAATATTATTTTGAACTTTGCTATATCTGTTCTTTTTTGTTGTAAAAGGAAAAAAAAATGCTATGGATTATTTATTCTGATATTAAGTACTTTTATGTTGTTATTAAATCAATGAATATTATTTTTTCAAGTAACCATAAAAACCAGTTTATAATTATTATTATTCATTGCGGCTTAGTGTTAATGTGCATATTAGCTAACATTGACTAAAAAGTGTTTTAATTAAATGTTTTTTCTAATTATTCATTATTCCAATATAACTTAATTTGTTAGAATTAGTATTTTGATGTTGTAAATATAAACATATAATGAGCTTTTTCCAAACTTGTACACATGTATATAAATAAACTTTTATGTAATTATATCCTGAATAAAGATTTATTGTACACTCACACAATTTTATTATATATTATATGATTTAAATACCTATTTTATTTATTTAAAAGGTTTAATTTTTAGTGAAATTTTATTTTTATATTTCAAAGAATAGTAATTATTAAATAATTTAAGTAGTAATTCGGTTGGAGTTGTGTTTTGATGAAATTATATTAAAAACATGACTGTTGTGTTTAGTCTCCCTTAGACCTCTCATAGTTTTCAAATTCTTCAAATTTTAAAATCTTTCCATATTAAAAAATGGTTTAAATTTAATCAAAAAAATAATTTGTTTAAACTCTGTTACTTTTAAAAAATGAGATGATATGTTTTTAATTTTGAACTCTACTTTAATGTAACATTTTTACTCTGAATATGCATTAAAGCAGAATTGCTATTTGGCTATCCATGTAATACAGAATTGAAAATTTTAAGATTACCGAATTTATATAATAAAAATTATGACTTCTAAGATTAGATTCTTTTATATATGTATTTAAACTCTAGGGAATAAAGTAAGAAAATAATTTAATTTTAATTACATCATTGTAAATTGCATGAATTGGAGTGAAAATTTAATTCTTCACATAATGTATAGTATTTGAAATTTCTATTTGAAAATGTAGTTAAATAATGTATAATTGAAACAGATACATGCTTCTGTCACAGGGAATTTGTGAATAATAAAATAGTAAGTTTCTAATTCATTCATATGACATGAAAGATTGCTGGCTTTTAATAGGAATATTTTGAATGTGATTTTTAATCTTGCTGGAGATTTATTGTGTGCATATAGTGTATTTATTTATTTTACATTTTTGGAAGATTTTATATCCTTATATGGAAGTTAACAAGAGTGAAGTGTCATATAATTGTGGTATAAAGTTTTTAGCTGTCCCTGATTCCCCCAGTTTCTGTTAACTGAAACCTAAGTGCCAAATATAATTTCTTTATACACATTTATATTATAAATAGAATTCCATGTTGAGAATTGAACTATCTTATTTTGATTGCATTTTTACAATTATTTTTTTAAATTCTATTTTTGTAAATTGTATATAAAATAAATCGAAATTATGTTAAAAACCGAATGAGATTAACACGAGACACAATCATGCAAATGTCTTATTACATTTGATGACCTTTTATATTTGTGCCATTTGAGTGTTCAACATTATTTTGATTTATCCTGTGTGTATATATATATATATATATATATATATTATAGTTAGTATGACTAAGTGATTAATATTAATTGAAAGTTGTTATTATTAATAATAGATGAGCTTTTTAATTGATTATTATTTATAATAACCAACTAATTGCATTGCCTGCAACTTATATTAGGAAGACAATTACTTTCCTTGTATTATTTTGTATTAAGTTCCTTACTACTTTTGTATTTTTTATCTTTTTTCAATTTCTGTATGCCTTTATTTTTTATGTTTTTTTATAAATTTTATCATATATTTTATATTTAAATTGATTCAACTTTATAAAATGCATTTAAAAATTATATTTTACAGTTTTGGGTTTTATTGTTCATTCATCTGCATCAATCATTCAATATAATTCCTGTTACTTATAATTGCAATACCTTGTAGATGATCAAAATATTATATTCACCATAAATGAAAGAAAACTCTATATTTACGTATTAAAACTAATTATATTATAATTTTTGCTTTCATTTCATATGTATTCATCAATGCATGTTTTTTTTTTTAAAAGTCAGAGCAAATATAATTTGTTTTTACTCTTTTACAGGTGAAGAGCTTTTAGGAGCAAAAATAGTCATCAAAGATGGTGTTCCCACTTATCATTGTTTGCATTGTTCTTACAGTACACCCTATAAATGGAATTTGAAAACTCACAAACTTATACATTCTGGCGAGCGTCCCTTTGCCTGTTCTATATGTAAAAAAGCATTCAATCGAAAGGGAAATCTCAAAACACATTTGATGGTGCATTTGAAAGAAGTGTCTCTGTAAAGACTTATGCTAACTTTGAACTTATGAATCCTTTTTTGAATTTAAGAAGATACATTATGTTCTGAATATTTTTAAAACTTTAAATATTATTTGAAGCATCTTGATTGCATTGTGATTTAACATTCAAATTAAGACAGGCTGAATAGAACATTTCTTATCTGCTTCGTTAGTTGAAATATTTTTTTAATTGGCTTTAATATTTTTAAAAATAATTTTGCTCCAAGTTAACATTTGTAGATTCATTAAAATATATTACACAAAATTATGCATAAATTTGATGTTCAAATTATATTAAATATTACATTTTTTCTTTTTTTTGTATTATGGAAAATGAAAACAAAAAATTAACTCTGTCTCATTTTATATCTTTTATATAAAGGAAACTAAGCCACTGAAAAATTATTACATACAGATTTAATCATATAAATGATATTAAACAAGTGCCATTAAAATGAAAACTCAAGCTCTAATTCAAAAACCAGAAGAAAAACACTTTAATATTTTAAAAAATGATGATAAAAAAAAACTTATCATGCAAATAAAAACACAAAAAAACCCATAAAATTATTATTTGTTCATGCACTTCATTTGTTATAAATACAAAAAATATAAATAGCTTCTAAAGCATTAAATGCTTGTGAATGTTGATATAGTGAGAAAAAAAATAAGAACAAAGAATTAAGATAAAATAAGAATTGATATTTTGATCAACTTTTGTCTAATGTGTCATCTAAATAATAGTTAATATATATCAAACAACTTCATAAAATTGCCATATTAGATCGAATGAAACATAAAATAGTTTTTAAATTTCAAAAAAATATTGTTTTTTATAGATGAATTATATTTATCTTTTTGTATAAATATAATTCTGTGTAAATTATTATGTAATGTGATTTTCTTTTATTTGAGGCTGATTATCATTACTGATAATTAGAGACTTTGGTATTTATATTTTTATGATTTCAATATATTAATAATTTACCAGAAACATTTACTTGTGGATATATAAGTTTTAAAAAGTTATTTCATATGTTGATGTGAATTGAAAAGTTGTCCCTTCTTGCTCTGTTATATAAACAATGTTCTTGTGAATGTTGGAAAAGTATACATAATATTCAATTAATAAACTTTTCAAATTAAAAAACAAACAAACTATTTTTATTTCTAATGGTGCTATTTAAAAAATTATATTTAATAGAAAAATGTATAGAGTATGATTTTGATTTCAAATGGTTAAAACTATTCTAGTTAAAGAAATAAAAGAACATCGTTTTGAAGAAGAGAGTGGAATTAAAGGTTTATTTGCAGGGGACTGGAATAGATATTTTTTTATACAATTAGATTCTTATTTAAATAAGTGTGAGCATTTTAGGAGAAATCTAATTTCCCATAATGCACACATCTAGGAAATTTACTACTTATTTCTTACATTTTTATTTTCTAAGCATATTTTTTATTTCATTTGATTTGTTTTGTATTTAAAAAGATGAAATTTTGCAATCAATTGTTCATTCAATTTCTATCTGTGAAAATATAAAATTTTATATAGTTAAAAATTGTCTATGACAACTCTTTCAGTACAAGATACTGTATAATATCTTTCAGGATATGGTATTTGATATTCTGAATACATTCAATATCCTATTGATTACATTGCAGTGTTTTTAGATTAATAAAAAAATATATTAGATTAATCACAAAACATAATTATCTATACATCAAATAATTTAATTTGTTTTATATCAGCAAGGATCATGTGTTGAAAAAATTAATACAATTTAATAATATTTATGACTAAATTATATTTTTTTTAAAAATTATGTAATTTTTTTTAGTAGAACAATAAAAAGGAGTTCTTTAAAACTTGTTTAATGTAAGTTGTTTTTTCTATTCAACAATTCCACGTATGGGTATTAAATGTAAGATAAATTGATAATTGAAGCAGAAATTTAAATTATGTTTAGTAGATTTTGCTGTTTCTCTTGTTCTCTTAGTATTAATTTAATAGATTTGAAAAAAGAAATTGTAAAGAAGATTTTAAATTAAAATAAGACCTAGTAAACTGTATCTTTTGTGTAATTTGATATTTCATCATTTATACTTTTTTACTTTCTCGTTTACATAATATATTTAAAAAAAGTATTGCAGGCATCAAAAAAAAATGCCGCCTGAGTTTGTCTTTTACACATTTTTTGAGTTATGACTGTTGGAATTTAACTCTGTTCCAACAAATAGAGTTACACAATCCTTATACCAAATTTGCAGATTTCTAGGAATTAGGAACAAATTTAAGTAAATGGGATGAAACATGTGGACAAATAATATTTTGAACTCAGTTTTATTACCTAAATTGTAGATCCGTAATAAATCGATAATCAAATTCCTCGGAAGTGGTTGAAAGTCTGTCGGTCTGTACTTTTACATATACTATGTAAATGCGATAGCTCAATAATGCAATACTTCTATATATGAAATTAAATTTGCGCATATTAAAAGGAATTTGGATGCATTGGTGTATGATCTTGTTAATAAAATCGCAGTTCTCTAAAATATTTTCGCTTTAAATCGGTCCAAAAATGGCGTTCAAAATAATACTCGGATTTCACCGCATATTTTGTAGCTTGAAGTTATCTATGGAGGACTCCAAAAATTAAAATCTGATCACTTGTGGCTCATGATTTTGACTATGTCAACACTTTTTATGTGGAAGATATAACACTTTTATTTGAAAGTATTGATTTTCTTATATCAGTGTGCATTTTCAAAATCATTGTTTCAAATGTTTGTTATAGATTGTCTTTCATAAGTATCCGTAACCAAGTATTACTGATCAAAGTATCACAGTTATGGTAATTGCATTGTTGTATTCTCTTTGTATATTTTTTAAACTAATTTACTTTATTATTTGTTTTTATTTTTTTATTATTCTTTTGCATAATTTGATTATTTTGTTTTCTTTATTATTGTTACTTTATAACATATCTAAGATTTGGGCATCATTTTGCTTATTGTACTTTTATTTGCTTATTATATAATAATGGTAAAAATTTGGAAACTTCCTCTATATCGATGATTTATTATTAAAAAAAAAATTGAATAATTTTTGTCATAAATATATTTGAAACGTTTTTATTTTCCTCCGCCTTTTATTTTTAAAATAAAACAACGGTTTTTCTATTTTCATTTCTAAAATAAATTTATTTTGGTAGCCGGATTTAAAAAGCAAAAAGATGAACTATCAAGTATAGATATATCATTGCCTATCCAACCCGCCTGAAGGCAAAATACTGAATAACCAGACCACCGCAACAACAACACTGACAGCAGTTGTGGTTGAGTCCTGAGAACTATCACCGGCCACGGTACAACCCTTTCCTAAGGAAGTAGTTCCGTCATCGATAGGAGGAGCCAGATCTCCACCTTTTCGCGCACCCTCCGAAGTGGTGAGATCCTAACACCATACCGGAAGAACCTCATTTCGAGGTGACTCCCCCCGGGAAAAGGGGCTCGCTATCAAATGTAAATATTGCTTTCAAGATAAAAATTAGCCTGTGCTAAAATATTTTTTAAAAAAAAAATAATCTTGGTTGGAAATAATTGTAATTTCTCAGTTAATACGGAAGTGATGTGGTGGTGATGGTGTTACTAATCGCCATCTAGTCTAGTAGAACTAGACCCGATCCATGAGGTAAAAAATTTCCAAAAAGTCCAAAAGCAGATGTGGACTTTTCACAACCTCTTCATGTGAAAACCCCAAGCATTTCAAAATGTGTTTCGGGCAAAACGGAGCAATGTCGCATTTGGGGCATGATGGATGTTTTCTTTCGCCGTCTTCAAAATTTATACACTTCAAGTGGCCGGTAGAGAGTCGAGA
The DNA here is from genome assembly GCA_026543055.1 of Argiope trifasciata. Classification (NCBI taxonomy): domain Eukaryota; kingdom Metazoa; phylum Arthropoda; class Arachnida; order Araneae; family Araneidae; genus Argiope; species Argiope trifasciata. The sequence goes on along the minus strand of JAPMOQ010006263.1, from coordinate 370,310 downwards.
CATTGTCGTCTGATGTACTCTGGAGCCCCTAAATGTCGTGGTGTCTCCAGGATGTCTTTGAAAGTACCAAGGGTGAGTCGGAGGGACAGTCCAGGTTTTAGAAGTAAGTTGCTTAGCAATGAGAGTCATGAGTGATGTATTCCCACATATTTACTTTCCAAAACTAACCCTTTAACAGATATGAGCGCATATATTTGTCCAGCAAAAACCATTGGTTGTTCCATGGGTGCAAGCCATCAATTCAGTTACCATCGGCCGCTCATGCGAATCTCTTCATTTTAGAGCATTTAGCAACCAAACTGTCTAAGAGCCTAAGGTTGAATCTATGAACAAGGTTGAATGAGCATTTAGCAACCAAATTGTTAAGGCTTCATTTCATGTTGTTATTTCTTATGGCTCTTGTCATCGATAAGCCCATTGACAAAGCCAGAAATTTTAAGCCAAGTGGTCCTCCTCCTGGTGTGGTGTGAAAGTTTGCCGAGGGGGTTGCCATCTCAGGTGTCAGCCTCGTCATCTGACCGTGGTTCAAAATTACGAGTTGCGTCCCAAAATAGCCCTAGAGTTGCTTCAAAACGGGATGTTAATATGTTTAAACTAAACTTCACGCCACTTGAGCGCTTGTTGCAATAGCGCCAGCTAAGGAAAAGAATACGTCTTAGCTACTCACGCATCGCAACCTAAACTGGCCACTGTTCATGTCATTCAGCTTACTAAAGTTTAAGATGTTATAAAAGTAACATATTTGCGATAATCGTTCGATAAAGAAATACAATTAAATTATTCTGAAACTGACACACGTAATTCTCAAAGGCTCAGGCTCTGAGGCAGTTACCCACTTTATTTATTTAATAAACTGACTCTTGATTGCGCTTCTCAAATTTATACCTGTTGAGTTGCATTTGCCCCTGAAGGTGGTGCACGCTAAATCCGTCTGGGCCAATCCTCCCTTTGATGTGATGTAGAAGTTTGGAAAGAAAGGTACTAGCTCGAGCACTGCCCTCGTTATCTATCTACAGTTCAAAATTATAAAGGTCCGTCCCCAAATAACTCTAATACTGCTTTAAAACGAGACGTTAGTGCAACCAAACTGTTGTTGTTTCTAATGGCACTTGTCATCGATAAAGCTCACTGACAAAAAAGCCATTGCGATTCAATCCGAATTTTTTACGCTTCTTTTTTTTTTCAGTTACGCCTTCTATGACCAAGAGTGCGAGTTAGCTACTCACACATCACAAACCTTTTTACAGGGCGAACTTCATTCATACATTTCGTTCACTTCAACCGCAGATCATAATTTAAACCTGAAAAAGAGAACGATGACCTCTGATCCAGTGTCACGAGTGGCATTGTCTTGAGTTTGAGGTCACGACAGATATATATGTGCACCAGCCATATCCACACATGGATAGTCTTCGGTCGACGGGATTCAAACACAATCCAAGGGACGCGAATCCAACGCCCCTACAACCCGGCCCATATCTTCTTTGATTATAGTAATTGATTTATAATAACTACTGATTTAGGCTTGGATTTATTTTGTTTGTATATTTTATTTGTAACGATTATAAATTAAATCGTTTTAAAGTTTTGATTTCATCATTTGGTGTTTTCTTTTTCTGTTTATAATTTATTGGAAACCTTTTAGCATTTTTTTTAAAATTAATTTAGGTTTCCGCCTTTCTTTTCTATTAAAATTTGTTTATCTTTTTCCAGAAACTCTTTTAAAAGTTTTGAATTGAATCATACTGGAAGATATTAATCACATTTAAAATGTAGCATGCACACACTAGCATTTTCAGTGGCTTAGCAGGTACTGATCTTGTGGGACTCGAAAATACTAGTAATGTTAAATGTTATTAATACCTTCTAGTAAGATTTAATGATGAAAAATTGTGCATGGAATAACCATTTAATTTTCGTTTAAGAAAATTTATATTTTATAATTTTTATTTATTGTTAATTATAATTATATTTATTGTTAATTATAATTACTGTTATGGATATAATTATAATTCGTAAGTTCATATTCCACACTTCTTCAAAATTCTCTAACGATTTTTGATTATTTCTAGTTTACACCAGACATTCTCGTATTCCTCCCATTTCAGGCACATTATCAAATCCATTCTGATGATGTGTCTACGACTCCAGATCAGTCACAAAAATCATTTATTAGTTTCTCAGCACATTTTTATCTTGGTAATATTTCACTATCGTTAGTTTCATTACCATTATCAGGTAAATGTATATCTATTTCTATCATGAATCTCTCCAATCTTCATAGTTTACACTACGCTTATTTATTACAACTCTTATTTATTACTCGACTAGCTGGTTCGCCAATCTTACTGCTGTTTAAAATTATCAGTTAAATACTTTATCTAACGTCATTGTCAGTTGAATATTTTATGTGATTTGGCATTGCTAATTAAATACTTTACGTAACTTGTCTTTTAGTAGCTACTTCATCAAAATATTTTTAAGAATCAAATTTTGATAGTCATATCATTTACTCATGCATTTACAAAGGCCTTAAGTTCGTAATGTACTATATATGTCTCTACTTATCTGACAGCTCTCGCAAAATTTCAACTTTTAATTAAAGAGGAAAGGATTATTCTACAAATTGATATGAAAACATTTTTTTAAATGTAAGTGAAAGAAAATCATTATGTGTACTACTGAATAATTACAATAATTTATGTAATATTTCCAGAATTATTCAACAAAAATTACTTAGATTCATCATAAAATTCAGGTTTATTTTCAAAAGGATTTAAATGAAGCGATGTATTATATTATTTAAATGTTTATTTCACAGCAAGGTTTTCCTTTAGTAGGACAGATGTTCACTCTAAATGTTTATAATAATAAAATCCGCTAACTATCAGCAATTTGGCTGCGACTTGTACTAAAACAGTCCAACAGTAAACAAAATGTGATAGGGATTTATGATATCAAAGTGCTGTCGGATTCAGTACGCTAGAAATTTTAAACCAAATTTATTATTTTATTCAACAGTAACTTCTGTCAGCTGAAGATTATCACTTTCAGCTGAGTAGTGATATAGTGAGACTAGAATAAAAGGAAAATACAAATAGATTATATATATTTCTTAATATTTCATAAGTATTAAAATTTTTATTGTTGTTTTAAGTGCTTTAATATGTCTATTCTCGATTTACTGCCAATTGTTATCAACAATACAATGTAAAGATGATTTTTATATTCTTTATATATATATTGTCTTCGCCATTTCGCACTTTATTGGTTTTTTATTGAATTCAGCTCTTGCCTTTTATTTTCCCCAGTCAGTCGGGAAGATTGAAAGAAATTTTTAAAAATATTTTTCTCAATATTTCATAAATATTAAAATTTTTATTATTGTTTTATTGAATTCAGCTCGTGCCTTTCACGACAGGACAGTGGCAAATTTCCTGTTGTGAAAACGTAAATGTCTTGTTGCAAAATTTTTATTATTGTTTTAAAGTGCTTTCATATGTTTTTATTCTCAGGATTTACTGACAATTACTATCAACAATACAGTGTAAAGGAGATTCTTATGTTCTTTATATATTTTCTAAAAATGCTTGTGCCAGACCGTGATCCAAAATTATGAGGTTCGTCCCCAAATAGCCGTGTGTTGCTTCAATACGGGACGTTAATATAACTAAACTAGCCATTTTGCGCTTTATTGGTTTTTTTTAAATTGAGTTCAGATCTTGCTTTTCGTTTTTCCAAATCAGTGGAAAAATGAAAGAATTTTTTTTTAATATATTTTTCTTAATATTTCATAAGTATTGAAATTTTTATTATTGTTTTTAAAGTGCTTTCATATCCCTTTATTCTTAACATTTACTGCCAATTATTATCAACAGTACAGTGTAAAGGAGATTTTTATGTTCTTTATATATGATCTGAAAGTGCTTTCAGACGCCATTTTGCCCTTTATTGGTTTTTATTGAATTCAGCTCTTGCTTTTCATTTTCCCTAGTGAGTCGGGAAGAATAGAAGGCACTTGAGGACGCTGATTTTATCTCCCTCCCATGCGGGGTGAGTAAGCGGTTACCTTTCCAATCGATGCATGTCTCTGAAACTTTCACTCTCTCCCTTGGGCAAACCCGTAAGTCGAAAATGGAAGATGGTGGATTTATTCTGTTCGGCCTATTCGAAGTATCAGGTGCAGCTTGTTAGTCTATGGATTGAACTTAGGTTATTGTCTAAGGTCTTGTCCATCATACGGAAATGGCGTCTTAAAAAAACATTATTTTAAAAATTTAAGTTTTGCTGATAAATACAAAATTGTCAAGATATTAATTTTGATAGGAAATTTATTACTGAGTCTGTTAAGGAATTCCGAAGTTTCAAATGTAACATTAAAAAAAAATCCATTTTAAATATTTTTTTTCCTTATGTATTTGAGAAAGTTTTTTTGTTATGCATTTGAGTTCTATTTGAAACTCAGATATATTCCTGGTTTAATTTTGAAGTCCAATGCTAATCTAAAATTTTAATGACTTTTTTGTTTCATTTTTTCAGTGTGAATTATGACGTGATAGAAGGAAAATTATATCTTGTTACACTATTTATACATTTCTCATAAATTTTATATTTTATAATAATAATTTGACTTAGAAAACTCAATTATACCTTATCCTGAATCTCATTTATCTTTTTCATACCACTAATCACATATCTGTGATATACTTTAATAATTAGATCAATAATATTACTAAAAAATTTATACTTTATCTAGGATGTCATTTATCCTTGCTACGCCATTGATCAAATTTTATGATAGATTTTATATATTGCAGCAATCATAGTATTAAGAAAACTTGTAGCTTAAACTGGGTGTTATTTGTCTTTTCTATGCTATTTCTCACACATCTGATATACTTTAAATATTGGATATACACTGAAGTGACAAAAGTCATGGGATGACTGTTAATATCGTGTCGGTCCTCCTTTTGCCCGGCGAAGTGCAACAACTCGACGTGTCATGGAGTCCACAAGTCGTTGGAAGTCCTCTGCAGGAATATTGAGCCATGCTGTCTGTATAGACGTCCATAATTGTGAAAGTGTGGATGGTGCAGGAGTTTGGGCACGAACGGACCTTTCGATGATGTCCCATAAATGCTCGATGGGATTCATATCGGGCGATCTAGGTGGCCAGATCATGCGCTGGAAATGTCCGGAATGTTTTTCAAACCAGTCGCAAACAGTTCTGGCCCGGTGACATGGCGCATTGTCATCCATAAAAATCCCATCGTTGTGTGGGTACGTGAAGTCCATGAATGGCTGCAAGTGATCTGCAAGCAGCTGAACATAACCATTTCCAGTCAATGATCGGTTCAGTTTCACCAAAGGACCCAGTCCATGCCATGTAAAAACAGCCCACACCATTATTCAGCCACCACCAGCTTGAACAGTGCTTTGCTGACAGTTTGGGTTCATGGCTTCGTGGGGTCTGCGCCACACTCGAACTCTACCATCAGCTCGTAACAACTGAAATCGTGACTCATCTGACCACGCCACGGTTTTCCACTGATCTAGGGACCAGTCGATATGCTCACGAGCCCAGGAGAGTCGCTGCAGGCGATGTCGTGCTGTCAGTAAAGGCACTCGAGTCGGTCTTCTGCTGTCATAG
>JAPMOQ010006263.1:275066-364560 GCA_026543055.1 Argiope trifasciata | reverse complement strand
GAGTGTGGCGCAGACCCCACGAAGCCACACTCGAACTCTACCATCAGCTCGTAACAACTGAAATCGTGACTCATCTGACCACGCCACGGTTTTCCACTGATCTAGGGACCAGTCGATATGCTCACGAGCCCAGGAGAGTCGCTGCAGGCGATGTCGTGCTGTCAGTAAAGGCACTCGAGTCGGTCTTCTGCTGTCATAGCCAAAGGAAGACAAATTTCGCCGCTCAGTCCTATCGGACACGTCCCTCGTACGTGCCACATTGATTCCTGCAGTTATTTGACGAAGTGTTGCGTGTCTATTAACATTGACCGTTCTACACAGACGTCGGCGGTCTCGGTCGTTAAGTGCAGGTGGTCGCCCACTGCGCTGTCCATGATGGGATGTGATGCCTGAAATTTCATACTCTTGGCACACTGTTGATACTGTGGATCTCGGAATGTTGAATTCACTAACGATATCCGCAATGGAATGACTCATGCGTCTAGCTCCAACTAACATTCCACGTTCAAAGTCTGTTAATTCTCGTCGTGCCGCCATAAATCACGAAAAACCTGTTCACATGAATAACTTGAACACAAATGAAAGCTCTGGAAAACAAACTGCGCATTTATACTTTTTCGATGCGATACTACTGCCATCTGTATATTTGCATATTGCAATCCCATGACTTTTGTCACTTCAGTGTACTTTAAATATTGGATATATAGTATTACTAAAAATGTTTTTTTTTTTTACTTTATCTGAAATCTCATTTATCTTTGCTACCACTGATGTAGTTAGTAATATATTTTATGTATTACTAATTACATCAGTGATGTAGCAAAGATAATTGGTATAGTAATAGCATTAAGTAAATTTATACCTTATATTGAATCTTATTTCTCTTTTCTACATTATTGATCAAATATTTACATATCTCATATTACAGCTGTAACATTATCACCTTATTCTGGATCATATTTATTTTTTCTATGCCATCGGTCACATACTTATGATATATTGTAAATATCAGAGCAATAATATTATTTAAAAACTTATACTTTATCTGGGATTTCATTTATTCTTTCTTCGCCACTAAGCACACATTTGAAACATATTTTGCATATTACAGCAATAATGATATTGAGAAAATATATCTTAATTCTTGTCTTATTTATCTTTTCTACACCGTTTTTCACGTATTTGTGATATATTAGATCAACAATATTGATAAAAACTTAGCTTATATTGTATCTCACTTATATCTACCACGCTACTTATCACATATTTCGGATATGTTTTAAATGTTAGTAAAATATTACTAAAAAGGATTACACCTTATCAGTTATCTCATTTATCCTTGCTATGCCAATGATGTGATTTGTAATATATTTTTATATATTGCAGCAATAATAATATTAAGAAAATTTACATCTTATCCTGGATTTTATTTTTATTTTCTATGTCATTGACCTCATGTTCGGTATATATTTTAAATATTCGATTAAAAATATTACTAAAAAAATCTTATATCTTATCTAGGATCTCATTTATCCTTTTTAACATCTTTTATATATTGTCGAAAAATAATATTAAAAAATACCTTATCCTGGATCTTATTTTTCAATGCCAATGATCATATATTTATTGTATATTTTAAATATTAGGTATGAAATATTACTACTAAGTTCTTATATTTTATACAGTATCTCATTTATCCTTGCTACGCCACGGATCTAATTTGTAATACATTTTATATATTACAGCAATAATAATATTAAAAAACATACCTTATCCTGGATATTATTTATCTTTTCTAGGTCACATTTATAATATTCTTTAAATATTAGATCAAAACATAATGTCGACTGTCATTTGTCCTTGCTACGCCACTGCTCACACATTTTAAACATTTGTTGTATTTGAAACAGCATAGATGAGATTAAATGTTGATATTGATGTTGATGTTTATAATCATTTATCCTTGCTACGCCACTGATCACACATTTATAACATTTGTCATATTTGAAACTGCATAGATGAGGTTAAATCTTACTTGGTATTATTCTTTTCATTTCCATTAGGTTCGCATCAGCGAGATATAAGTGCCGTTGTTTCAGATGTCGGTTCTTTCATCCGTGCTTGTCCTCACTGTTCCTATGCCACACCGAACTCGACCTGCATGACCAGACATCTCCGTACTCACAGCGGTGAGCGCCCTTTCACCTGCAATATATGTTTCAAATCCTTCTCACAAAAGGGCAATCTCCGCAGACATTTCTTGATACACATCAAACCTCCTATGCAGTCAGATTTAAATGAAAGGGAATTGTAAAAACGCTTTTTGAAATTCAATAAATTTTTGCAAATTTGATGTGTATTTCTAGTTATTTGCCTATAACCATCCCGTAACTGCAAGTAATAAGTAGTAGCAGTTTTATCGGAATCGGATGAGCGGTACGACAGTGCATAAGAGACATACAGACAAACATTCATTTTTATTGATATAGATTACTTAATTTCACTATGCCCATAACCCTCCCGTAAATGCAAGTATTAAGTAGTCGAAGTTTTATCAGAATCAGCTGAGTGATACGGCAGTGCATAAGAGACATAAAGGCAAACACTAATTTTTATTGATATAGATCAGTGCTCCGCAACCTTTCCTCACTTACGACGCACCTTATTTCTTTCTAGAATTCCGCGGCACACCAAAAGCTAAAGTATATAGGTATTAATTGATACACAAATTTTACAATCAATATTTTTTTTTATTTGAAAAGTATACATACATAAAACCATAACATATTTATTTCTACGCAATTATAATAACTATTAATGTGATTGATACCTGCGCTTGTTTCAATGAACGCAAAAATTTTATATTCGGCTCAATATTTGACACCGCGACCTGAAGTTCTTGGCCAAGATCTTTTAAGCATAACCGCTTATCATTTTTAATTAATACAAGATGTGAAAAACTTTGCTCACATAAATATGTCGTCGAAAATGGAAGTAATATTAAGATTGCTTTGTAGGAAATGGGGGGATATTCTTTTTTTAACGTAAATCCAGAAGACATCTAATGGAACTTCGGTGAAGTATAATTTTAAAGTCAGGTCATTATTTAAATCTGTAAATTCCTCTCGAATTTGTAGAGGCAGTGCTTCCGTAGAATTTATTGCATTGGTTGCAAAAGGATTTCGAGTCCAATCGTATTGTTCTGTATTAATGGAATAAAAATATTGATCGAATTTGTGCTGAAGCATACATAAATGTTGCTGGGCCAGATCCACAATTAATTGCTTGTTTTCAATTGTAATATAATTGATCCTTTGGTAAATTTCCAAACATCCTTTTTGCAACTCTTTCTGCCAAAGTTCGAGTTTTTTAATAAATCCTTGTAAATTGTTGGAGCACGTCAAAATATTCTCATTTCTACCTTGCATTTTTTTATCAAGTTCATTCAAATGCTCGAATACATCAGAAATGTATGCAAGTTTGGCTATCCAGTAATCATCATCGAGGTGCTGGCATATTTCGAGCACATTCTGCGTTAAAAGAAAATCTCGCACCTCCTGACGAAGCTCAAATAATCTAGCCAAAACTTTGCCTCGGGATAGCCGACGAATTTCTGTATAAAATAATAAGGATTCATATTCGGCTCCCATTTCTGCACAAAGTAATCCAAACATTCGCGAATTCATAGCTCTTGATTTAATTTATGATTTTAATGCATTCATTCATCGTGTTCAAAAGTTCTTCCGGCAAATTCTTGACCTTGAATGTTTCTCGATGTATGCAACAGTGTGTAAATTGTACCGTCGGATTTTTTTTTTTGTTTTACACAAGAGACAAAACCTTTTTTACTATCTGTCATTGCCGCAGCGCCATCCGTGCAAACAGCAATGCAGTTGGTCCATTGAATATTACACATTTTGAAGAAATATTCGGTACTCGAAAAATTTCTTCTCCGATAGTTCGCTCTGGAACCTCCTTACAAAATAAATAATGTTTTTTAATAAAGTCCTCGTCAACGAAACGTACAATGGCTATCAGTTGTGCTTTATTTTTAATATCAGTCTTTTCATTGATCTGAAGCTCAAATTTTTCAGCCGATAACAGTTTTTTAATTAGTGTTCCTAAAATATCGCTCGACATATCGTGAATACGACTTTTAACAGTATCACCAGACAACGAAACTGTTTTCACTTCCTTAACTTCATCGGGCCCAAGCATAAGTCTAACAATTTCCATACATGCTGGTTTAATAAGTGTTTCTCCGACAGTATGTGGCTTCTTCTGACGTGCAATTAATTTTCCAACATGATAGCTAGCTTCTAATGCCTTTTCAGAAACTGTTACGGCCGATTTCATAAATTTCTTCTGTTTTTTATTTTGTTCTAAGCACCTCTTAAAATATTGTTTGTCTTTGTTGGCGCGGCTAGGATGGCTTGAATATAGATGCCGCTTTAATTTACCGGGTATCATTGACTCGTTTGATAGCTGATCGCCGCAAATGATTCACTGTGGTCTTGGTGCCGTTTCGTCATCACACCACGAGAATCCATATTTAATGTAGTCTTCGTCGTGCTTTCTTTTCACTACCTTCTTAAGGTTTTTTGTAACACTTGTGCTGGGTTCTTCATCTTCTGTACGTGAAGTCGAATCTTTGTGACGTAAAAATTTATCCATATTTAAAGGAGTATAAAACTTAAAAATTTTAATACGAAGAACGTTAACCATACATAATTCAGTAAGATAATTAATAATAATTATCGTTAGTGGTAGGAACTTGTTTATTTAACTTTGTGTTGTAAAATAGTGACATCAATGACATACGAGTGAACGTGATGTACCACGCGCAAATGCAAATAACGCATGCGCATGAGTCTTCAACAACGCGCATAGCGGTCATTTTGCTTTATCTGTGATTAATTTGGTGGGTCTTGGTGTTTAAATAACACACTATGCAGTTTTCAACCGTTCTCACCAGAGGACCATTGAATAATTATAATAATTATTCTATAGTATATTTAGATAAATAGACATAATTATGAAAAAAATTGTCATTGTGTATTAAACACATGATAAAAAAAATTGTAAAATGTCAAGTACAACGTATTTGACCGTGTCACACCTGTATCTGGTTCATGACACACCAGTGTGCCGCGGCACACCGGTCGCGGAGCACTGATATAGATTACATAATTTCACTGTGCCTGTAACCATCCAGTAACTGCAAGTAATAAGTAGTCGAAGTTTTATCGGAATCGGCTGAGCGATACGGCAGTGCATAAGCGACTCAGACAAATGTTCATTTTTATTTGTATAGATATGATTTTCCATTTGGTTTTGGTGTAAATGAAATTCGTTGAGGATGAAACGTTTTTGTGAATTTCATAAATATGGGAGTAACTTTAAGGGGTAATAGTACACATCAAGACGAGTAATAATAAATATTAAACCGTGTCCCAAACGTCTTCCGAAGGAGATAGGCGCCATCAAAGTTTAGGGTCCTAAATTTCAAATGATGATAAAAAGCGGAAAAATGGATCGATTCACTTGCGGTTTTAGCTAAAATCATTCTTTAAATTAGTATTTTCTTTAAAAAAAGTTATATATATATATATATATATATATATATATATATATAAGGGACATCGAATCCGGTGTAGCTTTCATCATCTAGCAACATTACATCAGTTAAAAACTACGAAAGTAGCCCTAAAACAACTTCAAAACGGAGACAATCTTTAAACTTGAACTGAATTATCCTTATTAGCATACAATATTGTTTATGGGTGTAAGAAATACATTAAATTCTTTTTTTAATAAATAATTTAAAATTTTGAGGGTTTTTTTTTTTTTTTTTTTTTTTTGATTAGCCGTTTAACTAGCAGGCAAATTTGCAACACAAAAGGCTTTAAAATTTTTAAAAAGAAAGACTGGGGTTTTAAATGAGTAAAACCTAACATATTTTTGGCCAATTTTCAAACATTTTTAAAAATTAAACACAGATATGTGAGTTTTACTTTGACTCCACAATTTAAAAAATATTAATTCAATAAAAAATATATAAAATATTCGAATGAAAATTTCTTATGATACTTTAAAAAAGTAGTAATATTTTTTAAAACAAACATTGTTTTCAAATTTGTCGAACCAGAATTAAACAAAAATGTTTAAAAAGATTTATTCCAAATTTCACTCTTTAATCTTTCTCGGTTCTTGGCTTATAAGAATCTAAATAAAGAAAATCTTGAAATAATTCATCATGGAGAAAATGCTTTTAAAGTCTTAGCAACTTTCCAACAGACAATCTAAAACTAGTTTTGAAAATTCGGCATCATTTTGGCGTTGTCTTCTGGCAAAAGAATTTTAATGACTGTCTCATGAATAGTGGGCTTTTGTTTCAGTGCCAGGGCTCGATTAAAGAAACGTCAAGATTCAAGCCCAGCAAAGCCTGTTGTATGTTTTGGTTAAGAGTCTATGCTGCTGAAGTTTTGCAGAATTGTTTAAATATCCCACTTTATTCTTTTTGAAATTGTTTTTGTTTTTAACGGTAATATCTGGTAATTTTTGTATAGCTGTATAAGTCAAGCTTCCGTGTTTGTTTCCAGAGTTACGGTAATATCTGGTAATTTTAGTATAGCTGTATCAGTCAAGCTTCCGTGCTTCTTTCCCCCAGTGTTGCTCTTCCTTTCTTTTCATCTTTTGCTAATGTACGAAACTCACAACAACGGTTGTCAGAGTGTTATTGTTACCTATGGCTCTTTACAAACCCGCAGACCGAAAGTTGTCAGCGATTTAAGATTAAATTAACCTCCTTTGTTTTTTCAGTAGCATCAACTAGGGCCAAGAATACGACTTAGCTACATCATGCTTCACATTCACTTGCACAACCCATTTTTACGTGGGGACACATTCACACTACTCACAGATAGAACATAGAATAACAACTATGCCCGAACCGGGACTCCCAGATCACGGGGAAGACGCGCTACACCTAACCTAAGCCAGGACGTTGACTTGAGTGCTAATGTTCGAAACAACACACCACAAAAATAATACTGTTCAAAAGTGTTGCAAGTTTTAAAAATTTCATTCTTTTTTTCTTTATTAAGCCCCCCAAAAGTAACATTATTTTCATTTAAAGTGGTGTTTTTTAGTATAAATTTGATGCAGGCGCTTCAAGTTATTGTGCCATCCTTTATGAAGTAATTATCTACTAAGATTGTGTCAATCTGGCTGTTTATTATAAAATTGTTCCGGCTGTGAATGATTTCATTTCGTTTTGTTATGCTGTCGAAGGGCGTTCTCTGTGCATTGCTTTTCAATTTAAACTGATCTTTTATTTTGAAGATGTATGAATTAACTGGTGTTGAGTGCCAAGGTGTTATTTTAATGCACCAAGAAAGCATTTCAAATGTCAGGATCTTAATAACGAAAGCAACGTGGATAAAATTCTTGGAGTGAGCAGAGGTGAACAAAAATTGGAGTATTTTGGAATGAAGGCAAGTTATATTCTGCTACGAAAGTCGCTTCTCTTTACTGTCTGTCAAGCCTTGTCAGGTTTGGTGTAAAGCTAAGGAGATCATGAGGCCTGAATGCCTAATTCGTACACCAAAACACCCAGAAAACGTTATGATAGGGGGTGCATGTCCTACCAGTCAACTGGACGACTTCATTTTATTGAGGAAACCATGAATGAGGTCAAGCTGTGTGCTAAAAGATTATTTGCTTCGAATTGCACTTCCCAGGTAACACAGCCTGTTACTCAATATTGTACAATATTGGGCGATGTTATGTAATATTAACACTTTCACTGCCACTACCCTCGCCTGATATCAGGGCCATATATCTAATTCTTTGCTATCTTTTGACTGTAGTAATGAAGGTGCCATCTAATAACACAGATGGTTTGGTATAATTACATATTATTTGTAACGCACAGGCGAGTCAGTGGCAGCGAATGTGTTAAACACTATTCCAAAATATTAAACAATATTGAGAATATTGATCAATATCATACAATATTTGTGTGATACTAGGGTTAAAATGCTCCCAAAGCAGAAATAGATAGCAAGATCTAGTACCCATCCATACATCGAAAAAGGTAAGACAAACATTAAAATTAATTTTAAATTTCATTTCATACCAGTTCTGACCTCTATATCGTATTATCCGTTATTTTAGATTGAGGCTTCGTTTGCAAAACGTGGTGTTAATGTTCTCACATAGCCGGGAAACTCGCCAGATTTAATCTCTATTGAGAATTAATAAAATGTAATGGGAATGAAAATAGCAACTACGAATCCTCCCAGAACGAAACAAGAACTTCAGGAAACAATAATTAAAGTTTGGCACCATAAAATACTGAAAGAAGTGTTGTAAAACCTTGAGGATCTCATGCCTAAAAGAGTGGCTGATGTGATCGAAGTCAGAGGTAGCCCAAGTGAATATTAAAGGTATTCCAGTTAAACTTTTCTTATTATCTTTTTTGCTCAAAAAAATTTTTTTTTCTTTATTTTGTTTTATTCCGAGGAACTAAAATGCATTCCGATACCGATAATGTGTATATTTTGTGTATTTTATTCCTTTTGAAACTAAATTTTTTATCAATAATTTAATTATATCTTGATTTCAGACTAATTTGTTACTGTTATTTTTGAGTTTAAAATGTTACTTTTGGGGTGCTTATTCTTGAAAGAAAATAGGAAAATTTCACAAACCTGCAATATTTTTAACCAGTAGTGTATATCTCTGGTTCCAATTAAGCTAGAAACATGACTAAAGCATCATTTTAATAAGAACCAAACAGAAATGTTTTTAAAAACTACAACAGTTTTTACAAAGGTTTTTTTTTTTCTCGAACCCCTTAACAAAAAACAAATTCAAACAAAGAATTCAAAACGAATCGTGGAACCAGTTCATAATTTGTTTTGAAGGCTTTGCAATATTGTTAGATTTCATAACAAAACAATAAATAGTGAAATCAACGGGCTTTGTATTAATCACGTTTTTGTATTCAGGTGGCAAGGTTTTGGCTTCTTTAATCTATTTTATTTGGTTTTAAAAACTTAAAATAAACAACAACAACGAAAAAAGAATATTCTCTATGTGTCTCACTTGGATGAGGACTATTTATATTTTCTTGTTAACCCTTCGCTACTTCACTAATTCCAAGAAGTTTATTTTTAGATTATCACCCAATCCACCAAAACTGAAATTATTTTCATTGTTGCGTTAATGCGTCTCGACGTATCAATCATCATCGATTTATATTCGAAAATATTTCTTTGCATTCCACGCCACTATGAAACAGAAGCATGGACTGAGTTGGTAAATTCTGTCTTCAAAATAGAGACCCTTCTAATATGTTTTGCAATTGCTTATATATGAAAACATAAGGCAAGTTGCTGACCTTGCAATCAACCTATGGAATTTGCCTGTTTTGTTGCCACACAGCACTGTTTTCGTCCAAAGGAGAGGACAACTGTGCCACTAATCGATGAGGCAAGAGTTGATTGCAGATTTCTTATAATCCGCTATCGGCTTAAGATCTCCTGGATGATTTGTCAAGATGGAGTGATGAAAAGTAGATAGGGGGAATGACGTCAGCACTATCAAACTCACTTCTGGACATGTAAACAAAATATCTGTGATACGCCAGTTCATTTATGTTTTTACAGAATTTAGCGTAGACGACTCAACCAGCGAAACGGCGACTATTATGTTTACTCTTTTTAAATTTCTTGGACGAGTTGTTATTTCTGCAATCACTATAATCATATTACTCTCTTTGTAAAACAGATTTAAAATAATACCATAAAATAGGTTTGAAATTTTTGAATCAACCTCCTGAGTTGAAATTTACTACAGATAAACTTTAATATTTGTTCTTCCAATTGGTAAGTACTGAAACGTTTTAGATTATTATTATTATATTATATTGAGTGTCCATTGGTCATATAAAGAAGGAAATAAATTTGTATTTCAATAGTTTGACATCGAAAACATAATAAATGGCATTTAAAAACTGGCAACTTTTTCATTTATAATAAAAGGCATTTATAAATAAGATTGCCAAATACATGGATATAATGTCTCTTTTCTCAAAAATATTTGTTCTGCTATAAGACTATTAAAAAGTAAGAACAATAGTTATTATCAATTGGAAACTAGCTAAAAATATTGAATTGTTATTAGTTTCTTCTCAAAATAAATAAATTATTCGTAATATAGCAGTATCCAAGAACATGAGAATCAATCTGAAACAAACAAACAAAAAAGTAGTGAAAAAATACTTATTCAGTTTGGATACATGGATAATTGATTCTCATGCGTTTGGATACTACTATATTCCGAATAATTAATTTATTTTGAGAAGAAGCTGCGAATATCTTCCTTCAAACATATTCGTATTTTCTAAAACGCCATTAAAAAATCAGAGCAATAGTTGTTCTACATTGAAAACTAACTAAAAAGATCGAATTGTTCTTAGCTTCTTTCCGAAATAAATAAATTATTCGTAAAATAGCAGCATCCAAGCACAGTAAAATCGATTCAAAACCAAAAAAATTAGTGAAAAAATAGTTGTTCAAATTGGATGCATGGATAAATTGTTTTTCCTCAAACATATTCGTATTGTTATAAGGCTATTAAAAATAATAAGAATAATAATTGCTCTAACATTGAAAATTAGCTAAAAAGACTGAATTGCTCTTAACTTCTCAAAATGAATTAATTATTCATAATACAGCAGCATGGGAATAGATTCAAAACAAAAAACGGTATTGAAAAAATAGTTATTTTGTTTGGATTCATGGATAAAATATCTTTCCTAGTATTCATATTGATATAAGGATATTAAAAATATAAGAACAATTGTTGTTCTTACGTTGAAAACTTGCTAAAAATTCTTGAATTGCTGAATTCTGTATTACAACATCCAAGCACACGATAACCAAATCACAATAAAAAAGTAATGAAAAAATAGTTATTCAGTTTTTACCAAATATGTAATCATGTAAAAAGTTTACGCGGTTTTAAAACTCTAGATTAATGAAAGATACTCTGTATAATGTATGTTTTAATCCTTAAATGCTTAGCAATGTAAATCTGCAACGTGTGTATAAAAACTCATTTATTTTTAAGTAGCAACCGTTGCAATGTGTGTTTTAAATTTAAATTTTTCCAAAATATTTTATCGTTTTCAAGCGAAAATTTCGCAGTTTATTTCTTTACCTGTGAAAATTTCATTGTTGGAGCGCTGTAAGATTTCAATTTCATTTTGGACGGTGTTGATAATTACGGTTATTTATATAAAAAGTATAAAAAGGAAAAGTTGTTTTCATATAGAAATAAGATGAGTAATGAATAGTATTTTTTTGCATATACTGGTAAATTTATGAAATAAAAGTGTAGATTTTTTGTGATGTTAAAGTACATCAAAACGCAAAATATGTTCTAACATATATTAAGAGGGTCATCTCATCCTTTGCCTTCTATGGATATAAGAAAATATGGGGTTGGCCAATGTCCAGTGCTAGTGGCCTATATAGTTTTCAAACAAATTGAGATGTGAAATTCCATAATGTAATGGTCCCACATAGTGGTCATATAGCAAATGCAATGTGCCTTTATGTTTAAATGTTCAAAATAATTGTTTCATGATTTTTCAAGTTTTGTACAGTAATGAGATTAATATTTATATTTGAAATATTATATTATTGTGCACAGCATATAAAGGAATGATTGCTCATGACGATGTAGAAATACATCAATATGTGATTTTTTTTTTTTGTATAATCCTCCATTAACTTCCCCATTTTCCCTGTTGATTTCAATTTTTTTTTATTAAACATAAAAATTCATCCATTTAAAAGTTAAGCTCTAAATGCAGTTTCAGCTAAAATTTTAAAAAATGAAGTACAGCCTAGTCTCTCTTTAACGAAGTCTCATCGTTCATTATGAAAAATCAATTTATACTAAATAACAGTGTACTAAGAAAAAAAAAGTGGAACAAAACGATGAAGAAAGCTTATGTATTAAGTTTATTAATTTTTGAAAATGATCCTAAATTGAAAAATATATATGTTCCTAATTTATACAGATTTTTTTCTCATAAGGTGTAAGTTTTCCATAAAAATGCAAACTGTTTCTCTAAAAAAGTCATCCGTAAGATTTTGAAACGGATCATTTAGAAATCCGCCTTGAAATTGTAATCTTCCTCATATAATATCAAATGTCAACTAATCCTCTTTAAAAAATCATTTGTAAAATTTTGAAACGTATCAACTGAAAACGCACCTTGGAATTCTAATATTCATCGTATTATATCAAGTGCAAACCTTTTCTCTTTTAAAAAAATCATGTGTAACATTTTGAAACGCAACTGAAAACGCACTTTTAAATTATAATCTTCATATTATATCAAATGTAGACTGTTTATCTTTAAAAAATTCATTTGTAACATTTTGAAACGTATCAATAGAAAACGCTCATTGAAATTGTAATATCCTTCATATTATATCAAATGCCGATATAATTATTTCTCTTCTAGTGGTTTTTATATAGCCTCTTCATTGTAATCTTCTTCTTTTACCACAGTGTTTTTATTACATTTCGTAACGCTTTTCAATATGTCATATTGCAATCACAATGTCTTCATCAACGTGAACAAAAAAATTTTTCCTCCTATTGCTAGATTGTTTTTCAAATACCACTATTTTACCAAACAGGCGTTTTGGTCGATTTTGGAAAACAATTTCGATAAATGAAAAATTTAGAAACATTTCAAAAAGAAAAAACAAAATGTCTGGTGAGTAATTTGGTTGTAAAGAAATTATATTCCATTACCTGAACAATAAATAAAATGCCATTTAAAGTCAAAATCCTGTAGAGATTAAATGGAATTTTATTGAATGGAGATTCTAGATAAATAGTACAAAAATACTATTTATCTGATATTTTTATAAATATATATTACTCAGCAAAGAGTTCAGAATTTTTTAATTCAGATACAGAAAATGAAATGGAAAACTGTTTGCAAGCATATAATTTTGAATGCAAAATTCTATAAAGTATTCTACCAAGTAATACAAGAAGCTCTTAAAAGCACTTAAAATTCGTTGAGAGATTATTGAGAATTCGTTTACTCTTGAATTGATAAATGGAATTTTATTGAATAGAGATTCTATATAAATAGTACAAAAATACTATTTGTCTAGCATTTTTTAAATATTAGCAAAGGCTGTAGTATTTTACAATTCAGATACAAAAAATGAATTGTAAAAACTGTTTGCACGCATTTAATTTTGAATGGAAAATTCTGAACACCATTCTGCCAAGTAATACAAGAAGCTCTTAAAAGTACTTTATATTCATTGAGAAGTTATTGAAAATGCTAAACCAGCCCCCTAGGGGGGAGGAGTGGACCTTGTAATTGAGGATGAAATGCTCCTGGCATGGTGGTTGGATCTCGCCAACCCGGTGGGTGCACTAATGGTGGGGAATTCTGCTTTTTCCATCGAAGACGAGACGTATCTTCTATGGGGAGGATTGGAGCCCGGCCGTTGATGGCCCTTAAAACTCAACCACAGTTCCCGCCAATGTTGCTCTTAAGGGTCGGTTACACGACCTGCACCCATTCTGCAGACGTGTCACTTGCTGCCCTTTGGCTCCTCTTACGGTTTCCTGATTTTCTTTGATGCACGTCGACTCTACCGACAATTCGTCGGTAAACTGCCCAGGCATCAAAGAGACCGGGAGAGGTCGAAGGGGAAACGCATCCTCGTGGCTATGAAGGAGTGTGGTCTCCCAGTGGGTCGGAGGTCTGATTTATGACCAAATCTGTGAGGCGGCAGGTCGAGTAACTACGGCTTTACGGCTGTCTGGCCATTCAGTATTTATTTCCTAGTGCCTTCAGGCGGGACGGTGAGTCAGTAATATGGCTTACTTTTCTAAACTAAAGCAAACTGCAAAGAACCCCCCCCCCCCCAAATCTTAATGTCTTGGGTGAAGTGAATAATTGAGTCTCGGTGACAAATAACTTTAGGTACGGAAGTTGACGCGTAATATCCCCTTTACGAGCAACACCTGCATGGGCAACCTCAGGCAGAGTATTGGAATTAGTGTGAATCACCATTTTTGAAACTTCTGAAGCTCTTTCTCTTCATATTTGAGGTAGTTCCTCGTGGGATCATATCAAAGTAAGATTTGGAATTACTATTTTCCTCCGAGGAAGAGTTCCAGATTATTTCCAGAACAAAATGCTTAACAACAATGGCTTAACTCTTTGTACAGGGTCTCTTCCATAATTTAGGAACACTTCATTAAGTTAAACTCATTGCTATCACTAATTCAGTTTTGACTGATTGACTCAGAGTGTATCACTATTATTATTTTTATATTCTGAAATTTCTGAAGTACTTCCTTTTCATATTTGAGGTATTTATTTCCCCATGGGGTCATATCAAAGTAAAATTTTCAAATACTTTTTTCATTTGAGAAAGTGTTCCAGATATTTCTAGAACAAAACGCTTAAGAAAAATGGCGTAACTATTTGTACAGAGTTTTTGCTATACGTTTAGGAGGAACACTTCAGGAGTTTAAACTCATTGTTATCGCTAATTTAGTTTTGATTGATTGACCCAGAGTGCATTACCATTATTATTTTTATATTCTGAAATTTCTGAAGTACTTCCTTTTCATATTTTGAGGTATATCCTTATGGGATCATATCAAAGTAAAATTTGCAATTACTAATTTTATTCGAGAAAGTGTTCCAGATATTTCCAGAACAAAATGCTTAAGAACTATGGCATTGTCTCGTAATCTTTGTCCAAAGTCTCCGCCATACGTTTTGGGGGAACACATCAGGAATTTAAACTCATTGCTATCACTAATTCCGTTTTGATTGACTCATTTTTTGAAATTAAAGTTTTTTTTAAAGGATATAACTCTAATTAGAAAAATTTTGGAGGTGCATGTAAAATCATGTTGTAAAATAAAAGCTTGTTCGTTTGGTGCCAGAAAGATATAGCTCCATTCATTAGTTCTCGCATTAACTCATGCGATGGAGCTGTTTATCTCATCAGTTTGTTGCGATATAGAGGTTGCTCCTGGTGCTATCGTCAATTTTCTACAAACTTGAATAGTTGATTTCTAATAACTACCTCCTTTTTGCAGCAAACCCTTTAATATTTAATAACTCATTGTAATATTTATTTGCGTCTGAGCTCTGTGGAGGCCCTTAGATACTGCAGCAGTTGCTCTAATTCTTCAGCTTCCAAAATTTCATGCTTGTTATTGAATTTAATCCGTAAAAGCCGTTTTTAAACTTCGAATATTTTGTCGAACTTAAATAACGAAACTTTCAGCTGCCGGTCACCTTCAAGAGAATCAATTTCAGTCACCCGCATATGTTAACAAATTAAATTAGAAGTAATTTTAGACAAAGAAACATTTTGAACATAATGTAAATATTCTAATACAAAGTTCCTCAATTGAACAGTTGTGAATCATTCGGTAAATTATATATAAATTTGGTTTGCATTTTAAGCAAATTAGTAGGCATGAAAAAAGTCTTCAGAATGATATTCTAAAATTTAAAGGGCATTTGATTTTAATGTAAATAAATTCGTTTACATGTTTCGGTACTCGGTATTGGAAAATGTTGCCAATGTGAGCCAAATGCCATCCAAGTCGCCAAGTGAAGCGAATGACTTATGGTTATGGTTGTAAGAAATTTGGCGGAATTCTACATAATTTGGCGATTTCTCGCTGCGCACAGCTAACGGAAAAGTACCTATGTTTCTTGTAAATGAAGTAGGAGTACAAAATTAAACTGACATCAAAATATTTTATGTAATGCTTTGTCCATTTTATATGGTGAACATGATAACTAGAATAATTTTGCTTGAATATTAATTGATTTTGAATATGTTGTTATAAATGTAAAAATCTTCGACGAGTTCGTGAGTGGCCCGTCTGTCTTATATCTTCGGTGGAATCAGGTCTGGAACCTGAAAGCGTAAGATTCCTAAGCCGAGTCCTTACCACCAGACCACCATAATAATAACCATCATAAAAATAAGAAGAAAAGCCGAATCGAATAACAGTTTTGAATTCTGTTTAAAATGGATAGGAAGATACTTTTCCGCCCTCAAGAGCAACTTCAGTTTAGTTTAATTATTTGGTTCGAAGTAGTCTTGTTGGTAGAGCGTAGGATTCACGTTCCATAGGTGGCGAGTTTGAACCCCACCGGCCAACGACCTTCGTGTGTGGTGGTGGCAGGCGAAAGTATAAATCTGTCGTGGTCACAAAGTCCTCCATGCCGAGAGCAGTATCCCTAGAGGTACTGGTTCAGAGGTGATCGTTCTCTGATCGATCTAAATTACGATCTGTGAATGAGTGAATGAATTGTATGAATAAAGTCCGCACCGTAAAAAGGACTGGGACGTATGAGTAGCTAACACTCGCACTCTTGGCCCTAGAGAGTGCTAATGAAAAAACAAGAGGCGCAAAAAACTCGTATTAAATCGTAATGGTTTTTTTTTTTTTGGTCAGCGGACTTGTCAATGACAAGTGCCATTAGAAATAACACAGTTTAGTTAACTAACGTCCCGTTTTAAAGCAACATTCGAGTTACTTGAGGACGGTCCTCGTGATTTTGAACCGCGGTTGGATGAGGAGGGCAACACTCGAGCTAGTACCATCGTCTCCAAACTTCCACATCAAACCAAAGGCAGAATATGCCCAGACGGATTTGGCGTGAGCCACCATAAGGGGCAAAAGCAACTCTGCAGGTTAAATTTGAGAAGCGCGATCAAAAGCCAGTTTATTAAATAGATAAAATGCGCAATTGCCACAGGGCCAAGTTTTAAGGATGTTTTTGAAATAATGAACATGTTTATGGTTTCGTAAAATTATTATTTTATCTTTAAATTTTTCTGAAAATGTTTATCATTATTTATTCTCAGTGCTCATTAAATATATGGTTTCCATGTTTGCCTACAATGTTATTTAAACCAACATTCAGCATTTATAATTAATGTAATAACTAAGTAGTGAACGCTAATGAATTGATCAATTACTTATACTTGACAAAAATGTTAATACGATTTAATTCCTAATGTTAATACGATCTTGCGATATAATTCCTAAAACTTGTACATTTTTATAAATTTGTTTATTCCACTACTAGTCTAATAACATTCCTTTAATTCGACTACCTACGGCCTATTGTTTGACAAAGGGTTGTTAAACCCTCCACGCTTTTGCGCATGCGTTAGGATGGATTTAATTCTCAAAATGGGGACGAAGAAAGATAAAAAGATGAGATGTTTTCATTTTACAATAAAACCAGTGGGTGACCGAGCTCCGCTCGGAGAAAACAGGTATCGAAGCTAACTCGAAGATTTAAATTTTCAATTGTGATTTATCAAAACAATACATGCCATAAGAAAATTTGTGAAACCATTGGTGAAAAGATAACCAGTTAAAGTGCACCATTGTAAACTATTCTAAACAAAGTTAGAGTTTGGAAAGGGAACTATTCTATACAAAGGTAAAGTAAAGGTAAAGATTGAAGTGTGTTGAAGTTCAATATTTTTGACAAATTTATTTAGAAAAACCAAACATGTATACATACATACATAAGAAACATATTATAAACCTATAACAGCATAAACATAAAACTTTATTAGTTCGCCATATAGGCTATAGATGGCAGACGTTACAGCTTGAAAATTTAAGTAGCCATTATGGCGAACTAATAAAGTTTGAAAATATCCTATCTGTAACTCCGAACTGCTCGACCGTAGCGCTTCAAAACCGGCGCCAATCGATTCCTCGTGGCCAAAAACCCCAGACCCCCAAGTTTACCGGAGTTTATTAATTCTGGGGCAATTTTCGACTTGGCAACCATTCCTCGTATTATAGTATTAGATAAAGCCTGATTATTCACTGGCTGAATTAAAACACGAATAGAAAAGCCTCGATATTCACATACACGTGGAAAAAAAACTGAAGGAAAAAGTATATAATATTACGAAAATCAAGATCAAAAAATGGTGAAGAATTCTGGGAATGCGCTCTTCCTTCGACGTGTCTTCCCATAATAAGATAGAATTGTTGAAAAGTGTTCTTCTCAGAATGCGGAAAGAAACAGTACCCTCTCAACATAGGCTGCTCTGTGCAGTTGCCATGTTCAGAAATACATGACTGATCATGATTTCTTATGGACATTTTGAGTGAAAGTACTGTTCATCGAATGGAAGTGTTGACTAAATAATCAGTCGACGACATTTTATCTTTTGGGCCATTATAAAAAACTTTAGTAATCAAATTTATTTTACTTAAGATTTTTCATTGGTGTTTTCATTCATTTCATGGCGAAAACTGAATAAATTTTTTATGATATTCTAAATTTGTTATTCATAAAACTTGCATATTTCTATACATTTATTTATTTGACAATTAAGCTAATATCTGTTTTCCAATTCAGTTACTTGCTTCCCCTGTCCTCAATACAGACAGCCCTGTGCACTTGTCTAGATGAAATTCATCTCTGATCATGAATTCTTATGGATATATTGAATCCTATTTATCAATGGGTGTATTGGCTAAATAATCTTTTAAAGGCAGTCTAACTTTTGGGTCATTATAAAATACTTTAGCAATCACATTTCTTTTCCTTAATATTTTTCATTAAAGCAATTTCATGGAAAAAATTGAATAAATTTTTTATAGTATCCTAACTTTTTATTGTAAATTTGTAATTAAAAAAATGTATAGAAACATGCAACTCCGTTAAGATCTATCCTTGAGTTTCTTGGCTGTTTGAGCCCTATCCCCTCAATACAGACAGCCCTAGGCAGCTGCCTAGATCAGAAATCCATCTCCATGAATTCATTCATATAATCATGACTTTTTATGGATATATTGAATTCTATTTATCAAATGGGTGAGTTGGCTAAATAATTTCTTAAAGGCAGTCTAACTTTTGGACCATTATAAAATACTTTAGCAATCAAATTTATTTTACTTAAGATTTTTCATTGGCATAATTTCACTGCGAAAACTAAATAAATTCCTAATAGCTTTCTAGATTTGTAATTCATAAAACGCATATTTCTATGCATTTATTTATTTGGCAACTAGGCTAATACCTGTTCTATAATTCAGCTATTTGCACCATATTCCCTTAATATAGAGAGTCCCAGGAAGTTGCCTAGATCAGAAATCAATCCTTGGTCATGAATTCTTATGGATATATTGAATCCTATTTATCAAATGTGTGTGTTGGCTAAATAATCTTTTAAAAGCTAACTTTTGGGCATTATAAAATATTTTAGCAATCAAATTTATTTTCCTTAAGATAATTCATTGACGCAATTTCATGGCAAAAACTAAATAAATTTTTGATAGTATTCTAAATTTTTAATTCTTAAAAATTGTCAAATAAAAAAAATGTATAGAAATATACAGCAAGGCTAATATCTTTCCTTAGGTTCCTTAGCTGTTTACGCCCTATTCCTTCAATACAGACAGCTCCAGGCAGTTGCCTAGATCAGAAATCCATTTCTGATCATAAATTCATTTGGACATATTGAATCCTATTTATCAACTGAGTGTATGGGTTAAATAATCTTTTAAAAGCAATCTAATCGTTGCGGCATTATAAAAAACTTTAGAAATCAAGCTTATTGTCTTTCAAATTTCCACTAGTGCGATTTTCTGGCGGAATCTGAATAAATTATCGACATTCTAAATTGTTTATTAAAATTCCAACACGAAAATTGCATTATCATTTTCTGAAATGATACTTTGTATAAAAGTAAGCGAATTACAAACACATTGTAAGATGATTCAAAATTATCAGCCTGATAAAAATTGGTTATTGAGAAGTAAGAACTGAATATCATTCTTGTTGCGTCATGTTTTTTTTTTTTTTTTTTCCCCTGATAATTCTCAAACTTGATGATTTACGTTCTGTAATTCGAGAGACCACTCAAAGCATGTGACCTATCTTTCCTGACCACGTGATTAAAATAATTTTATAAACATCCAAACACCTATTTTTAGCCGTATTCACAATGTTACGGCATCCGGACAGCAGGACAAATGCGATTTTTCTAAAATTAAGCTTTAGATAAGCAGGTAAAAACAAACAACAAACCGATTCTCAATATTCGAAGTGCCAAAAGACAGGCCGAGAAAAATAAGTGCAAGATTTAACATTTAACGAGGCTTTAACTATTCCTGATTTTTATCTCTGTTTTTCTGTCAAACATTGCCAAGGCCGTGGTTCCAAAGTTGGTAGATATCATCTCAGAAAAGGGAAAAAGTTCCATGATTTTTCAGCTAATGGGTTGAAAGAAGTGCACACTGTGAACCGTATGAGTGGAGCAAAAAACATTTATAGTTATAGTTTTGAATGACTAGAATTACTGTTATCAAGGAATTGTATGAATTGTGAATTATATTGAGGTGAAGTATTCTGTTTATTTACAATCATTCCATTGCTATATATATGTGTATTTTTGTAATATTGACTCTTTAAGGTATCCGACTACGCTCAAAGTAAATTTTTTAAAAAATTGTATTTTTCAAAAACAATTTAAAACTATAGTGTTTAGATGTATTATCAATTATTATACAAAATACTATAAATACAACAAAATTATTTAAAAATATAATGTATTTTGAGAAATAGGAGAATTTGTAGTTGATTTCAATGAATTTTTATCAAAACGGTTAACATTCTATACAAATTTGTAATGCAGCAATTCTATTTTTCTTTGCACACAAATTATGGAATACAATGATGAATGAAATGAACCAACATCTAAGAAAAATCTTCAGATTCAAAGAAGTTATGGGATAAAATATGCATATGTGTGACTTTTTTCCATAAATTATCAACTTAATTTTTCGATAAATGGCTATATATGAAAAAGTATTTGACCAACAATAAAACTTTTGGTTCATTTCATTGCCCACTTTATTTAAGACACACGCTGAAATTTTTATGTGAATACCTCGATTAGCTTTTGAGCTATCATGTTAATGGCGGAAAATTTTTATGAAAATAAAAACTTTGAGAAAATTGAAGTGAAAGACAAATTTTAGATGAAAAATATGTGACCATGGATGATAGGTGAGGTTTTCCCTTTCCTAGAAAAGATAAACTGTTTTGGAAAGAGGAAAGTCGGAACTACAAGAAATAACGATAAAAACATATTCCCCAATGTGGTCGATAACCAGTGTAGGCGTATACCTTAAATTAAGAAAAGACTTTTCAAATTTTTTTACGTAATTTACTTGGATTTCAGAAATTTATCTGCCCAATCTCACCCTCTCACTCCCCTCCCCGCACACACTTTAACTGAATTTTCTTCTTGAACACATTAATCAATGTAGTCTTAAAACAACCGGAAGTAAACAATTTTTCTCGCATACTCGCCAATAAAAATCTCGCTATCCCTCTCCCCACCCGCATAAAAATATGGCTCTTAAGCAAGACCATAAATGCTGTACATACCACTGGCGAACAATTATGAAATCTAAATATTTGGCGCCAAACTAGCATTTTTATTGAATCTTTGTATTTTGTATTAAAATGTATTTTGGATGTTTTTCTTTCCAACCAATAGGAACCAAAATTTGATACGCAACTAGTAATTCTAAACAATAGATTACAAATCTAATTTCGTTGGTTTAAGTGATTGTGTTTACGCGTTGTTCCGTTTGCATACAAGTGTTGTACAGACTAACAAACGGTCAGACGTTGGATGGATTTGGTTCAAAATTAGATAAGTATCTATATTTAGGTATTAAACGTATTTACAAAATTTTATCTAGCTAACTCTTTGCTTTTTGTAGTTGCAGTATTCACTTGTAATTGGTCTGACAAACAGACCATTTGTGAATAAATGTTGTTCAAAATGATTGAAAAATCTTCTAATTTTATCTAAAATTAATTTATTGAATACCAACCTTTTAGTTCAAAGTATTTTTGAATTATCATGTTCACAGGCAGGCAAGCAAATAATTTGAAAAATGTATCTTTCGAACTCTGGTAGGTCTGAAAAGTGGAGATTCCTAAAAATCTAGATTGAATATTTTTTTTTCAATTCCTACTATTAGTTCACGCTTTCCCTACATACATTTTGTTCAAATTTTCAATGGTTAATAAAATACTATTTATTCATCCACTCAAAATTATATGACACTCGAAGTTATCGAAGTGGAAGATTATTGAAGTGGATGACACTTGATGTTAATGCAGTTATTTTTCAAATATAATTCATTCATTAATAAAATTTAATTAATTTTTAATACTTTAAATTTGTAATGGAAACTGAAATCAAGAGGCAGTAGCTCTAGCGGTAGAATGCGAGAATTTCAGTAATTTCCATGCGAAGGTGAAGAATGCGAGTTCGATTCTTGCGAAAATCAGTAATCTTTTGATATACATTAATTTTAGTTCTACACAGGATACATTTTTTTTCCTTTTTATTCAGTAGGATATAAATGTATGAATAAATACCGTCAGTGGCGAAGCATATAAATTGATGGAAAAAAAATTCCTTTGCCGTTTAATATTGGGATTCTGTCATATATCTATATGCATATTTTGTAATAATTTAATAAAAATAGTAAATTATTTAATAAAATAGTAACAAAAATATAAATTTTCTTTGTTGACCTAAGTAGGACTCGACAAATTTTTTCAGATATCAATTCTTTCATTGAATTTAATTAATTTTTAATACTTTAAATAGAGCTTTAGCAGTTAGTAATGAAAGTTGAAACCAACAGGCAGTAGCGCAAATGCAAAATATGCGGACTTCAGTACTTTTCACGTGAAAGTGAAGAATACAAATTCAATTCTTGTGAAAATCAGCATTTTATTGATAAATTAATTAATTTTAGTTTTATACGGGAGAAAAAAATCTCTTATAAAAATATTTAGCAGGATATAAATTTAGGAATAAATATCGTCTTAGATCGCTGGAAAAAAATTATTTTGCCATTTAATATTGCGATTCCGTCATATGTATATACATATTTATATTAATTATAATTATTCAATAAAAAGTAACTAAGATAAAAAATTTCTTTGCTGACCTAAGCAGGAATTGACTTAATTTTTTAATAAATATATATTACTTGTTTACAATTGCAATATACTTTTTTATACTTCGTATATAAGAAAGTAAAAATCTACAGTCTTCTACAATCTTTCTATATTTCATTTTGCTGGAAATAATGTAAAGAATCACACGTCGTTGTTATTATTATTGTCTAATTTATATTACACAATAAGTATGATGGATGCACTTTAGGGGCGTTTAGCACAAATATCGTATGAATCTTATTAGAAAACTGTAATTAGATTTCACTAATAAGTAATTAGATTTATCCAGAAAATTGTGAAAGAAGTTTATATTCATAAACAGTAAGTTTTTATTATATTTTCTACCTCTCCACTAATAAAGTAAAGTATATAAATGTCATTTGGTGCTTAATATGATAGACCGTTAGACAGAGTTGCTGAACTTAGCAAAATGTGCTCTGGATTGTAATAATGTGCAATTTTAGAAATTTTAAATATAAAACCTTAGCGAAATGTTGAAATTTTTTTCTCACAATTATTGAAAATATTATAGCACAAAAATGAATTTCATACCATCTTAAAATTCAAAAAATTATCTTTTCAATGATACAAATTTAATTTATAAACAGATTTTTGTTTATTTTTAGTTAATTTTTAAAGACATTTTAAAACTAATTTTGCGATAATTTATTTTATTGTTGTAAAGAAAACCATACCGTTTTCGTTGTTGCCACAAATATTTCATCCTTTTTAAAGTATGCTTTTTGAAATTTTAGTTTATTTAAGATTTCGAATTGAGTAGGTGAAATGATAGAAATTCTGAAATTTGCATACTACAATAAACAATAAACAGAATGGTGTAAAATTTCTAAAATAGCACGTGTTACATGTAAAAAAATATTTGAAGATTAAATTTTTTTTAAAAAGAAATCATTGAAACAAAATATATAACATATTTGACTTTATCAATCAAGGCGAATTAAGGTATCCGACTAAGTTCGAAGGAAACATTTTGAATTATTGGATTTTTTTAAAAACTGTTTAAACAATAGTTTTTAGATGCATCGTCAATTATAATACAAATAAAGATCGAAATATGATTTGAAAATACAATATATTTTGAGAAATAGGAGAATTTGAAGTAAATTTTAATGAAATTTAACCAAAATGGTTATCACTTTATACAAAAATTTGATGAAACAATCCTATTTTTCTTTGAACACAAGTTCTAGAATATAATGGTGAATAAATTGATCTAAAATCTAAGAAAAACTTTGAAACGCAAAGAAGTTACGGGGAAAATATAAGTATATATGCATTTTTTTTCATAAGTTCACAATTTATTTTTTCTAAGAACACCTATAAAAGAAAAAGTATTTCACCAACAAAAAAATTTCCGATTCATTTCATTATCCATATCATTTAAAACGCATGCTAACATTTTATTGTAAATACCTCTATTAGTGTTTGAAATATCACTTACGTTATCGGTCAAGAATTTTTATGAAAATTCAAGTTTTGTGAAAATTGAAGACAAATTTTAGCAGAAAAATATGCTTTGCTTAAAATTCCCCTGGTTAATGTCAGGCCTTTCGTTTCCTAGAAAGCACAAACTGATTTGGAAAGAGAAAATTCTGAATTACAAGAAATAACAATAAAAAAATACGTCAAAGCGGTCGATAACCAGTGTTTTTAACGTAGTCGGTTACCTTAACTGGTCACTAACGACGATTAATTTTTATTTAATTTATATTGATTTATTTTGTTATATCATTAGTACCATCTAGTAGACATTCTGAGAATTCATAATTTATAATATTCACATTATTATGTTAATGTATTAGAAATTGAAGATTGCAAAATAAAAAAAAATGTGTATAATTTTTAATATTTGAGAGAATTATACTTTTAAACGGTGATTTATCAAATTTATTTCTTTTTTAAGTATGTTTGCAGTGTTTTTAAGTATGTTGCAGCAACGACACAAAAAATATTCTTATTTTTTTCTGGTTTTAAAAAAAATAATCGCTTTAATGTGCGTAGTATAAACGAAACCCCGGATTCTTCCAGTTTTCTTAATTCGTGTCCGCAACCTCAGCGATGATCGGTTCTGTCTCCTTGTCCAAAAGATATTTCCCCCAACGTAAACTCTGATAAGATAAACATCCGATAATCTGATTTAAATGTCAGCCGTCCCTACTTAAGATGATGCAAGCCCCGACTGGAAAGACGACTTTAATTTTTAAGCAAATTGTACAGTTAACATAAACATATTTCAAGTAGTTAAATTGTTGCATAAACATTAAATTCAACATAACACGATTATTATTTTGCGCGGGGTGATACATCTCAACGTGCGCAGGGGAAAGGGCGTTCGGGTCGAAATTAAAAGTTATTATTAGAATGTTTGCAGGACATGATTCGAGACGGAAGATTCTCCTTGTATGGTGACTTTCTGTATGAAAAGATAATTGATAAGATAATTATTGTTTTAAGTTGATGGAAGGTGATTAAACTAAATATTCTATCTATAAAAGGTAATGTTAAAATCTCGAATATATCTGTAAAATTTAAAGATTTATAGGAGATATAGAGCGACATGTTTAAGATATAAAATGATAATTTTTCAAATAAAAAAAAGTTGAAGTGTGAGTTAAAAAATCGTCTGCAAAGTTACTAGTTTTAACTGTAATTTTGTACGTTCATCCATAATTCTTATGATTTTCCATTGATGTTCTTAATTCTTTTAATGTTTTTGTTTACTTATTAAATTCAAATTAAAATAAATTATTTGTATGTTAAGCATTGGTAGTTTAACTGTCGCATCTGGAAAAATATGTAGATAGAGAATATAATAACATAATTTTGTTCACTATATATAATGAATAAAATATAATATGCAATTTAGAACTCTTTAATTCTTTTTTAATTTTAATATGGATTTAGAATTTTGATATTTGGAACAAGGAGTTTTATTTCCTTAAAAGATTAGTTTAAATTTTATGCAAATTACAGCTTGCTCATAAAAGCTCTACTGACATTCACTAGAAATAATGATAAATATAATGGGTGAAAATTAATGACAATTTTCTTTACATGAAAAACATTTGTCATTAAAAGAATTTTTCCAGTGAAAACACTAAGTACATATGCGATTTTTTTTATCTGATGCAATATGTTATAAGGCTTACACACTTTCGCTGAAAACTTGTAAGCTATTGAATGCTTGTTCCTTAACAAGCCGCTTTTGACAACTAACAAGTTCGGTAAGATTAATACACTTGTTTTTTCTAATATTTATGGCACTTGATCATAGTGGTTTCTACGTCAAAGTCTTTTTAAATTTCAAGTTTTAATAAATGTGGAATGTTTAATATATATTTGGAATTTTATTTATTCCACTAAATAGAACATAAAGTAGTATCTCTAATTTGCTACCATCTCATATGAGATTTATATTTTAATTTAGACTGGAACTTCAACTACTTCAAAAGTCAAACATTTTAAGAATAAGAAAATTAAAAATAACTTATTAAAAGCAATATTTAAACAAAACTCCAAGTAACATATAAAAAGAAAAATGTTATATCCTCATTTCATCATTAGCAGCAATGGAAGTAAAATCCAGGAAGAAATATAAGTAGCAATAATAAAAATGATTTGAATTATATTTAAACAATGAAGTATATTCTAAAAGAAGACATTACAAAAATGTTTTTAAAAAATCATTAAATTACTAATCATCATTAAGTATCTAAAAATCCATAATAAACAAAAAGTTGCTATGTAAAAGTAGATATGATTTTTTTTATTTGAAATTTCAGATGTCGTAAAATAATTTTTGTGATAAGTATGTACGAAAATTATGGTGAAAAAACATCGAAATTACACTTATTTTTAATCAATTAAAATTACAAAAAAAAAAAGAAAAAAACACCTAGCACCTAACTGTTTATTCCGACTTTTCAAAATACATCGGAGTTAAATTTAGTAACACTACATCGAAAATTCTGTTTCATTTAGAGTCAACACTTTTATTCTTAAAATTATCATGGTTGCTATAAGCAAGTAGAATGAACTTGGACTAATTGTGAATGTTGTTGTCGTGTCCTTCACGGAAAGGGGGTGCAGTAGCTTCTGAGGGTAAAGACCCCTGAGCAACCAGAGGGCAGAAGTCTGACTTCTAGCTCACACACACGACACAACCCTTTTTAGGGGGTGGTCGAATTCATTCATACACTCATTCATTCATCAGCAAGTCGGAATTTAGATCATAATCAGAGACCGACTCATCCCTGATTCAGTACCCCCAGAGGTATCGTTTTGTGATGGGAACTTGGAGGACTTTGCGATCTCGACATATTTAACGTGTCCCAACTGCCATTAGCCAACACGGCGGCCTTTGGCCGAGACGAGGACAGAACCCGCGACCTTTCGGTTACGAGACTGACGCTTTACCAACCAGGCTACCGCTGCCCTTGTGAATAATAACAATAATTAAAAATTTTCAAATAGGAATATTTCTCCCTCATTAGATGGGAAGTTTGAGAGAGTGCATGTTCAAATGTCGATTGCATTATCTGAAAATCAAGAAATTCAGTGCAGCATTTTAGCCCTACCAATTGTTTTGAAATTTTCGGTTCAATAACTCTCTCTCTCTCTCTCACACACACACACACACATGTATGCACAAAAAGCTCTGTTATAGTGTAATTGTATTCCAAATTTTGCTTTGCTTTGAAAATATTTGATATTTAAAAAAGGATATTGTTATAAAGTGATCAATAAAATCATTTCAATAAAAAACAAAAGACTGATTCAGTAGCAGATCCTTATTATAACTTCTAAATTACCTATTTATGCGCGGCATTTCGTTATAATATAAAAAATAAACTCAAAACTATAATGCTTCAAATATAACAATTCTGTTGTACTCAACTTACACACGAATTTCAAATTTGTTCTCTTGCAGTAAAGAAACGAAGCACAGAGCACACATTTCCTACTACACTACAATATATATTGATATACAGAAATTGGAACTAAACTGTCAGGCGTACTAAGTATAATTTTGGTGCCTAGTGGTGCAAGTAAAATTACAAAATCCCCAAAAGGGGATTGTGGCAACTCATAAGTTAAAATCATCAAAATGAAATATTAATCTGTAAAGGCTAAGTTCCATGGAATAATAGTATTCGGGTGGAAGTGATAGCAGTTATTAAACAATTAAAAACATTTTAATCAATTGAAAAGTATGTTGATGAAGACTGAAATGAAAAATATACTTACGAAATAGTTTGAATAATTTAATGATAATATAGCTGTTTTTTTTTTTATTTTTTTACAGTTTTGATTTTTATCTGGTTTTGTGAGCATGAAAACCAAGCGCTCCTGGAACGTGAAACCATCTAAAATCGCAGCGAATACTGTAAATCCCATTCGATCCATCGTCGACAACCTACACATCACTCCGAATCCTGCGAAACGTGTCATCTCCCTCTCAATTGGTGAGCATACTCTTTATTTCTCAAAATAACCACCAAATGACAATCGTTGAAATTTGTTTCTGTCGATACTGCTAGGTTCAGTGGTGGAGGGGTGATCGGCTGTATGCAAGAAGTACTCTTTATTTCTCGAAATAACCATCAAACGACAATCATTGAAGCTATATTTTGTATTGTACTCTTTATTTCTCAAAATAACCATCAAACGACAATTGCTGAATCTAGATTTTGTAGAGTACTCTTTATTTGGGGTATGGGAAATTTGCTGCATATTTCCAAAGATTTGGAAGAACGCAGGAAAATAAATGCATTTGTGATGAAATTGGTACGGTTTACCACTATTTAATGGAATGAATGGAGATCTCAGAGTTGAGGAAAAACCTGAAGATTGTAAATAATGATTTAAGTACAGTACTGATGGTACCAGGTGATCTCAAATCCCTGAATCATATGATGTTAAAGATTGATAGTTTCATTCCAACTATTTGAGAGTGTGCAGATGGGGAGAAAGACAGCTATTGACTACCCCGAAAGGAATGTTAGTTTGTCTGTTCAGTCAATGTAAGGTTGGAGAATACTTATTCAGCAGTCGACCACAACAAATACTGTTGATACTGCTATGTTCAGTGGTGGCGGGGTGGCCGGCCTTATACAAGACGAAAAAGTACTCTTTATTTCTCAAAATAACCATCAAACAACAATTATTGAAGCTGGTATAGATACTTATATGTTTGAACTTTCACTCAGTTTTGCCATGGTGAAAACGGTAACGAGATGACGCCGTATGACAACAGCTCTAATAATTTCATTTTGTTTAAAATATTTTTGATAAAATCATGAATAGGAATTTATGTAGCAACGATTTAATTAAAGGTAAACACAATTTAATTTAATTGAAGGTTGACGACCCAATAGGTGGCCAATGGCAACTAGTAGCGAATATGACAAAAATTTATCTGTACTCCAGTGCTATTGATATAGATGAATCAGATTCCCTGTAGGAAGTGATTTCTGTCAAGATTTCTGATAAGATCGTCAAGATGCACGATTTTCCTATCCGATTGTAGCCAAAAACCTTCACATTGCACTTTACAAGATCGATTACGACAAGTTTTATCTGATGCGTTTATCAAGCGCAATAATAGTCTTTTATTCAATCACTAGAAATCTACTTATTGATGTATAAAGATACTAATTATTGAGGTCAATCGCATTGCGAAATAAAGGTTTGCTGTTGTG
Organism: Argiope trifasciata; assembly: GCA_026543055.1. Lineage (NCBI taxonomy): Eukaryota > Metazoa > Arthropoda > Arachnida > Araneae > Araneidae > Argiope > Argiope trifasciata. The sequence goes on along the minus strand of JAPMOQ010006263.1, from coordinate 334,707 downwards.
GCAATCTGATGAAATAAAGCCACGTAAGTCACTTGTAATTGTACAATCATGTATCAGTGGTTTCAAGCAATTGATAATAAATTTCATCCCGTTTAACTAAAAATTTTGAAAAGTATTAAGAAAACATTAAAGAATTTCAACGTTTTTAATCCATAGAATAAAAATTCCAGTAATTTCTCACTTGAAGAATATGTTGATTATATGCCCCATTTTTGTGACATATATTTAATTCGCCTTCAGTAAACAGTTTTAGATTGAAGCTGTTATCTGAGATTAAATGAAATTAAAATTTATGAAGAACAATGGTTTGATATTTATTCAGAAGATGATTATCAATTTCATGTTCCTCCTGACAGTTAAAAAATGTATCGCCTTTGCGGTTAATATCCTTTCACGCTAAACAACAAAAAGGCTCTTGCTGAAATCTGCTCTTACAGTATACCCGAAAAGAATGTTTTTCTGTGTTTGTGTAGTGCGAGCTAATTTGCTCTAGACATTTACATAATTAATCTAGACTCCATTTCGCATCGGAAATGGTCAACTGCATTGAGGTAAAATAAACAGCGTTATATGGAAAAGGTTTACAGAAAATAAACATAGACCTTCTTAGCCATGCTCCTATAATCGGTAATACATTGTATTCAATGTTAGTTAAATCAATGGGTTTGCTATATTGTGTGTATAGTGTAACACAATCAATAAGCTTCAATAGCAAATGACGACTTATATGAGCAAGTAGACAGGAATGCATGGACGACAAAACACAGCCGAGAAGTACACACGCAATACACGGCAGTATTTACAACAAACAGCAACCCACAAATAGTAATTGGTAGGAAGCAATCAAAACAGCACACAAAAGTGGCTAGAACTCACTAAAAAGACAGAATCTAGAAGCTATTTACTAAGGTCTCTAAAAGCGTCAGCTTTTCTTCACTATACCCTTTAGCTGTATCAATTGCTGATTCATTACTATACGATTGGCTACTCTGCTCAAGACTCGATGCTACTTCTGTAATAAATTCTAGATTTCGGTGTATGGCGGGAGGTATTTTTGGTGTTGTGCCAATGTAGAAGTTGAATTCAGCCACGGATGAATTCTCGACCTTACGATTTGCAGTGGCGTAACATATCCACTAGACAAAAATGATCACTAATATTTAGTCGCTGTTACTGGTTTATTAAGGTGATACTTTCTCACCAGTGAGTCTGTGGAGAGACGAACAATTGTATAGCGTCAACTGATATGGCGATCGACGCGCGTGTTTCAGTAGCGCCAAGCATTATGGTAAGCTAAGAGCATGTTTTGATAGCTCCAAGTGTTATGGTGAGCTAAGAGCATGTTTTGATTGCTCCAACCGTTATGGCGAACAAAGAGCGTGTCTAGTTTTCGAGGTCAGCAAATATGACGGTTTGTGTTGTGGAATCGCGCCAATGTAGAGGTTGAATTCCACCAAAGATCGAACTCGCGATCTTACTATTTGCAGCCACGTAACCTATCCGGTAAACAAAAATGATCACCAAAGTTTAGTACTTCTTATTGGCTTATTAAGATACCACCACAGGTGCACAGCTCAATTAACAAATAGCTTGAGCGTCACCCAACATTGATGGATTGATTCAACTAATATACCTTGTATTGCAACTCTAATTCTATCGACGACTGTCTTCCTTTTGGAACCGCAGCTTTTTATAGTTTCCTTAGCAGAGCAGAGAAGATTCTCGAACAATCAAGCACATCTCACCTCCTGTTGGTTCTATCGCCAAACTCATCGTTAAGTCGCCAAATGGTTGCCGAATTCGTCGTCATTCCTAGGGGTCACTTATCTGACATCCCGTCTAATTGTGTTTGGAACTAACTAACTATGCTGGGAAGCACGTTACGTAGTTGAAATAATATACAAATCTAAATACATAATGATTAAATATTACAAAAGTACAAAATATTTTGAAGACTGCCATAGAGTTGTTTTGCTTCATGCAAATATTTATGAATTAAGTGAACTTCTTTCATTGCAGGTGATCCAACCACTTTTGGAAACCTTCAACCATGCCCAGAAATAACTTCTGCTGTTATAGATAGCGTCACTGCTTTAGAGTACAATGGATATGCTCCTTCCACCGGTAAGATTACTTAACAAATTGGTTTAAATTGAAACATTAATAACGACTTACAACACCTTTACAGGTTCATTTATTTAGTTTTTTCAAAGTAACTTTCACCATATTCAACACACCTATCCGAAACCATTCTTTGTCTCTATCAATACGGAGAGGCCTCAGATGCCCTTCAAACGAAATTACTGAACCCACCCAAGTCGCCTGGATATCACTGTCAAATTCCGATTGGTTGAATACCTGTGAAGTGCATTTTGTTAGTTAGAGATTCCCGTCCTATTTCATGATGAGGAGATTTTTCAAAAACATTCAAAGGATGCCAGATCGCACTTTTTCTAATTATCTAAGAAAAGATCTCCTTTATATCATACGCTTTAAAAACTCGGGTTGTTACTGCAATTGTTGAAGTTCATGGGGGATTATTATCTTTGAAAGAGAAATTCGAATGTTCCAGCATTCTGAGGTACCTGAACTGGAAATGAACCTCAGGAATGAGAAAGTTAAACCAACTCTACCAAATTACACTAATGGGTAAGGCACAGTTGCTGCTATTGAAATTGATGGGGAAGGATTATCTTTGAAAAAGAAATTCGAACGTTCCAGTATTCTGAGGTACCTGAACTGAAAATGAACCTCAGGAATGAGAATGTTAAGCCAACTATACCAAATTCCACAGTTGCTGCTATAGAAATTGATGGAGAAGTATTATCTTTGAAAAAGAAATTCGAATGTTCCAGTATTCTGTGGTACCTGAGCCAAAATGAACGTTAGGAATGATAATGTTAAATCAACTCTGACAAATTCCACAGTTGCTGCTATAGAAATTGTTGAAGAAGTATTATCTTTGAAAAAGAAATTCGAACGTTCCAGTATTCTGAGGTACCTGAACCAAAATGAACATTAGGAATGATAATGTTAAATCAACTCTGCCAAATTCCACAGTTGCTGCTATTGAAATTGATGCTGAAGGATTATCTTTAAAAGAGAAATTCGAACGTTTCAGTATTCTGAGGTACATGAATTAAAATGAACCTGAGGAATGAGAATGTTAAATCAACTATGCCAAATTCCACTAGTGGGTAAGGCACAATTTTTGTTCCTAGGCTTCAAAAGATCCTCATTACTGTAAAACGATATTCTTCATTTCACATGCAATAACAGAGCAAAATCGCAGGGAGCAAAGTATAGATTAGAAGGAAATTACTTAAGACGTTTCATTCTGTAGATGTTCAATTTTCGATTTAGCTTCGGATCGGTAAACTGATAAGTTGCCATAATGGAGGAACTAGGTGCCAATTTTGGCTATAAGTTATTCACATAATCGATAACTTCATCTAAGCAGTGCCCAGTGTTTGGACTACCCTCTGTGTATCCATAATGATACAATCCATATCGTTCGATTAAAAAAAATGTAACCAACATTTATTTTTTACACACCATCTTATTTTTACACAGCTTAAAAAAATCTTATCAGTGATATCAATTTTATAATCGCCCAAATTTTTCCAGAATTTTGTCAATTACTTAAGAATTTTTGTTTGCCTCATTTCCTACAATTACATTGTTGCGCTGACATTTAAACCATTTTAATCAAATATTTAATTACTTTGTTTTTCCATTGTGAAAATCTAAAGATGAAATTAACCTGTTTTCAATAGCTGAAAGTTTACGAGATGAATAAAAAAGCGAAATACAATAAGATAAATTTAGATGAACCGCACATTTACATTTCTAATAGAGCTATGACGTTATAAGATTTGTTTCCATTGGATAGGTCCTAGTACAGAATGAATAAAACAAATGGGAAATCATTTAAATAATATAGTTTAATGTCTGATATTTAGTTTGATGGAATAACGGGCAGGCAAATATAGCTGTTTGCCAATGCAATCTAAGTTTTTAAAACAGAAAATAAAACCTGAAATGTGATATTAGTAAAAGCTTCGAAAACGATTTGAGTTTTTTTTTTTCAACAAGGAAATGTATTATTAAAAAATACTTGTAAAATATTTTTTAATTGATTGAAGACAGAGGAGAAAATACTAGACTATACTGTAATTGAAAAGATAATATTTTTAAACGTTAAGATAATATAAAAATATTTTTTGTACCGTAATATTTTTAGTAGTTACATTAAAAATACAAAATTTAATTTGAGATTTAATTAACTTTGGTTGTAACTAAACTTTTTAAAAAACGCTATAAGGTGCACCTTACCATCTTTAAAACATATGAGAACAGTAGCTGTAAGTTGTCTGGAACATAAATATCCACACACACTCACCATCATTATTCTTAACACGTTGATTGCCAGGGCAATTTTTAAAAATTTGCCATGGCAATTTCTGATCTAAAATGTCACCAGCTAATTTGAATTAATTTTTATAATTATATTTTTTGTTCGTTTTTTTAATACATTTTCTGTTTATGCAAGACAGCATTGATTTTTTTGTTCTTTTCCCAGAAGCCATCGATCGATATTAGCACTGATACACCACGAGTTTATTCGTAGCTGCACAAAAATGGCAATTAACTCGTAGTTGGTGTCCTAGAAAAGAATGCAATCTATGAGTTATCTCGTTGTTGACAGTCAACGTGTGAAAGATAAGGATTTAGTGAAGGATAAGGATAAGGATATCGAGTTTGTAGAAGGATTTTGAGAAGGATGAGGATTTCGAATTTGTAGAAGGATTTAGTGAAGGATAAGGATTTCGAATTTGTACAAGGATTTTCTACGAATTCGAAAGTAGAAAAAATGTGTATAAAATAAAAAATAAAAATGTTTGAAAAGTGAAAAATAAAAATTAAACATGATTTTAAAATGATTTACTATTTTCATTCGTCCTATGCCTTAAACATCTGATTTTTTTTTTTTTTTTTTTTTTTGCAGGATACCGCAAAGCTCGAGAAGCAGTTGCCGAATATTCTTACCGACCAGAAGCACCTTTAGATCCAGAGGTAACTGTTGTCTCTTTCACATTTCTTCGAAATCCATTTAGTATAAGATCTTTGCATTTTTAGAATTATGTGATATAGATGCATGAAACTTAGCATATGGTCTTTACACCACACTTTTAGATTTCTATCAAATTTTGAACGAAATCCATTTAGTATCTGGCCTTTACTCCAAACTTGTGGATTGCTGTCAAATTTTGGACAAACTGCATTCAGATGAAGTAGTTTTGTCCGTCCATTCAACTGCAAATGAACTCGATAACTCCAAATCAAAAAGAGCAAAGTGAAGGAAATTTGATGTTTAGTTTTTGCATGTAAAATAGATATATTTATAAAAGTCTATCGGTAAATATATTAACATGTACTTAAACACGACAGCTCAAAAACGCGATGTTTTAAATAAATGAAATCAGGTATAAGATCTTTGGACTATAATTGTAGCTCTCCATCAAATTTTAGTTTTAATCGGCCAAAAAAAGTGAGGGAGAGCCCGAAATATGCATTCAATTTTCGTGCTTGTATATTTCTTGTATATCAGCCATTAATCGCTAGAAATCTGCTAGATACAGAAAAACAGCTAGATTCACTTAGTGAGTATTGCGTAATTTTTGTTCGCTAATGACATACTAGGTAAGATATTTTTAACTTTTTAAAAGCTGTCGGTTTCTTTAATTCTTTTAAACTTCCTTCAATGTTTTATGCATTACAATATGCACTTCCTCTTTCCAAATCATTATATTTTTTATATTAGCTAAATATTACAAATTATTGTTATACAGATATTCTCAGTGTTTTAGTATTTCACTTTGTTATACTTTTCTAATCTATTTTAATATGGCGAGACGTCAAAAAATATGCTTGGGGCAGTATAGTCAGAGATGGCTCTTGGGCAAAAAAAAAAAAAAGCCACAAACAAACAGACATACTAGGCAATCGGAGCCTTGCATGAAATTTCCAATTTTACCCTGGGGTGATAATTTTTATTATTATTCATTTTTATTTGAAAATATGCGACAGAATTCCGAATCGATGCTTCCATTGGTTTTTAATATAATGCGTAATAATTCTGCCGCAAAATTTGAAATTTAAATGTTAAAAATCACTTTACTTGATCTTTATAGTAATGTACATCATGTTCGAGATAGTTGGTGTTAGTATTCATACCTTATCTGTTTATTACTCGAATTCTATCATGTGACTAGAGAAGGTATAGGAGAATAACTTTTATTTGAAAACAGAGACCGATAAACCTATTTTAGTTTAAAGATATATTTAACGAATGGCGAAATTAAGAAACAAAAGGGCTTTACTATATTACGACATAAAATAAAAATGGAATATCATTTCACAATAGACGTTTGCTTTAACCTAACTTCTATTTTTCATTATTTTGTTTAAACTCTGTTAACCTCATTTGCGCTTTCCAGGGGAGTTGAAACTCTTATTAAAAAGTGTCAGCATTTTTTCTGTTTAATTACTGATCTTTTTGATATAAATCTTAGAGAATATCGATTTAAACGGAAGTATTAAGAACAATGGTTCCAAAGACATAACTAAAGATTAACAGTTAAAAATATAAGGTGTCTGTTATTATGTATCCGTTACATCATTCAGAATTACAAAAGGTTCAGGAGTGCTTTTTAAAAGACTCTTTCATTCTGCTGTCACGTTTTGGTAGCTCGTGAGCCCCTTCTTTGGAATCCAGGATATCTGACCGAAGATGGTCAGTTCCCAGATATCAAAACGTGAAGATAGACTCAAAAAGTAGAAAAAAGGCTGGGAAAAAGAACTGATTATCTGATCTTATCAGTAAGGTTCCTCGAATATTTGACAGGCTTAAAGAATCATACGATCCATCCTGACCTTGTGATAACCCACAGCACATGGCATAACAAACATTCAATTAAGTTAAAAAAAAGTTACAAAATATCTCCGTAAAATGTGCACTGACCCCTGCCTTGCAATCTTGAAATCCATTAATGGATTGCAAATCATAATCGTAGGATTACTTAACCGATGATTGCTACACAAAGAAAAATTCAAATTATTAGACTTTATACTTGCCTAGTGTTAGCGTTTAAACACATTGTGTGCGGGTACATTTCACAACGGAATTGTTCCTGGAGCAGGCGTTTTGAGCGTAAATTTATTCAGTTAAAACCCAATAGATCGAAAATTTTTACTTTAATTTTTTTTTACCAAATTCGTATTTTATATTGAAATATATAAGCAAATATATAAATAACAACCATAAGATTTTTGCAAACAAAAAAAAATATTTTTATTGGATAAATCTATAATAGTATCCTACATATGAAAAATCAAATAGAAATAGAGGTATATAGTTTTAAATTTTTCGAATGTATATGTTTATAGTGTTATATATAAACATTTTTACATTATAAAAAAATGAAAAGAGCAATCATAAAATTAATAATGTTTTACAGTATGGTAATGTTCAAAGCATTTTCCTCTTTGAAGAGGCAAAATTCACTCATTTTCGCAAGGATAGATAAAAAGTTAATTTTAAATCTAAATGGATTTTTTTAATCAACCTTCCCGTTCTGTGGTTCCGCATCGACTGATGTAAAAACTAGTTATTATTTGTCTCAATTTTTCCAGAATCTATGTAGTAGACAAGAACATTCGTTTTCCTGTAAATACCGTTATTTTTGTATCTACAAACCATGTTGTTACACTAGCCCGTACTAGTACGTGAGCCGCGCTTAAGTATCAATCGTCAGAAAACGTACTAGTACGTGTCCCGCATGCATTATGTTAAGTCCATTTTCAAAATGTTTAAAAACTCACTTCATTGTAATTGTGTTTTTTTTATTTCTGAATTTTGTCTATTCCTCGACTCACTTGGGAGAGAGAAAATTTTAAAATGTCTGAATTAAATAGTTTCTGACCTTTCAACTTGCAGATTTGTAATCCATTAACGATTGCAGATCACAATCGCAGGATTACTTAATCGATTATAATGACAAAACGCCAAAAAGAGGGTACCAGACTTTATACTCGTTCAGTGCTTGGGTTTTAATTAAAATTTCAAAATGCGATTAAAGTTCAATTTATTGTTATTGCTGTTTTATATGTCTGAATCAAATGTTCGTTGACCTTTCACTTGCATATTTTGCAATCCATTGACGAATTGCAAATCATAATCGCAGCGTTACTTAATCGATTACTGTGGAACTCAGCCATCGTTAGTTTATCAGGATTGTTACCTTCTCAGTGTTTGGATTTCAAAGTCTTACTTCGAAACGGTCCAAAATTCAGTTCAATGTTCTTATTTTTGTTCTAAATTTAGCATATTTTCCGACTCATTTACGTTTGAGAAATTTATAAATAGCTCAAACGAAGTCCACCGTACTTTCACTTGCAGACCTTTCAAGATATCAGCATTAAAAAAATGTCAATTGATAGATGGTAAATCGTCATCGCAAAATGAGTTAATCGATAATAACTTATGAGATCAAAAGTTAGAACGATCAGATTGCGCATATTAATGATTTCAAATATTTCACATTATTTTTCATTCAAATTTTTTTTATCCAAATTTAATTTATTTTTTCAATTTATGTAACTTGTAGATTACTGAAATTATATGATTTTTATTCTTACAAATCTGTCTTCCTATCTAATTATATATATTTTATATTCTACCAAATCTTTGTAATATGCTATTTTTAAAGATATGATACGATAGCAGAGGAGTTCGAATTAAGAAATAAATAATTAAACAGTATTTATATTATTTTAAATTTTACTGTTAGTATTGATCCTCAGATTAAAAATTCATTGGGATCTGAAATCGAATTTTTTCCTTTTAAATATTTCAAATTCTTTTAATGTACAAGAAGTGATTTGAAAATTATTGTTTTTTTTCCCGAAAAATATAACTGTATAATATCTTGGTTTTAGAGATATTCTTTTCTTTATAATTAAATTATGCACTGACGAAAAATTCTGTTTTCACGAATCTATTACCTAGATAGCATATACATAAATCTTCCATATTTAACATAACTTCAATTATTATTTTATTTTAATACCTCTATTATTAAGTAGTTTGTATTTTTGCCCTTTTAATTTTTTTGATATTTGCTTATAATATTATGCATTTAAATCTGAAATTAAATTATAATAGAAAGTTGACGAACACAGCGAGAAGAGATATGAAAAAAGTAATAAGAAAAAAAGTGATATAACTCCATCTTCATTATAATTTATATATAGATACACTAGCAATAACCACATAGCGTTGACCATGGCATAATATCTAAGTGTAAAAAATTAGTTTTGTAGCAACTAGGCGTCCCCTCTAGTGGTACTAACCATAAAACTCTCTCAGTCAATTTCCAACCATCAACAATGTAGCATGTTATAATTTTCACTGTCTGTTTTATACTGTTATTGTTTTGTGTAATTAATATTAAGTTGTAACTAAGTGTTTGTGTTCGTGCTCTTAGATAACATATATAATTGTTAGAGCTAGCTGGAATTTTGTTTATTTGTTTAGTCAATCACTTAGTCACAACTTTAAATTGAAGTTTATCTACCACCCGATATGAATTGGACATGTGATGGAACGTCAAAAAAACATAAAAAATATTTAGAAATCATCAAAAATAAGCAAAAACGATTTTAGCTGAACTTTGATATACAATCATTTGGCACCTTGCGAGGTTGGCAATATTTCGGTGGCACTTTTTTTCTAGAGTTACTTTATTTTTGCGGTTCGTGCCGCATTTTGTCATTTAGCCAAAATTTGGCTATAAACTAGTTTTTTAGCGAAAATGATTGTATACTAAAGCTGTTCCAAATTGTCCAAAAATATACAATATAACTGTTTTAAAGTTTAAAAATATGCAAATAACTCATTGTACCCACTGCTCCATACTCGTTTATCAACTTTGTATAATCTGATATGAAAATAAAATTCAGCTTGCTTCATAATATTTCTTTATAAACTGGATGTTTACTTCCTGGTGCCAAGACAAAAAGATTATATTTGGACGTAACTCTAGAAAGTGCCGCATAAAGTTGCTAATACTTCAGTACCAGTATTTCATGTATTAAAACTTTCCCCAATAAATGCCCTACAAAATGGTGCAAGTATCTTCAATATCAGTTAATTTTTTAGATATAATGTTTTGAATCTCTGTTGAATCATTTATTTACCGAATTATGTTGCCATCAATTTTTCAACTTCATTTTTGCACCAGTAGTATAATTTCCTTGCAGAATAATCCCAGGGAATCCAAGAAATTTTTTTTAATAGAAATATCTTAATTTATTAAATATTTTTAATTCCTATTTTTATCTTATATTAACTTCATGCTATTTGAGTAACATTATCCGTGTTCTTCATAATACAATCCTTAAAAATAGCCATGTAGTAAAGATATAAGCTAGATTTAAATGGTACTTTTAAGTACCGTCAGTAAATAAAGGGTTAAAATCAAGTGTAAATAAAGAAATGTATCGCATATGCATACTACGGCTCTTACAACTTGCACATGCGCAGTTTGCGGTTTTCGCAAAAGCGCGGATAAGTGCAAAGCTACGAGAATCGTAGTAGGAAAATAATTAAAATCGCAATCATAAAACTCTTTTTTAATTTTGATATGACTCTTCAATATACTAAACCCCTCCCCAATAAATACCCTACAAAATGGTACTAATATATCCAATATCAGTTTAATATTTCTAGAGTTTTTTTTTTTAGTTCAAGTATACAGGCGCTGTCAGGAGAATTCATTTTATATTATGTATAGATTCACTTTTTACAAATAATATTAAATAAAATAATCTCTTGGTCCTTGAATTTAAAATCTAAAATAACATTTTATCCTAAAAATTTTTTAAAGTGACAACTAATATCAATTTAATAAAACAGTGCTGTATTTCTTTTTGTAAGTTTGAGAATTGTCTGATATAAATTCTTTCAAAAATGATTGGTTAAATAATAAAATTTAAAAAAAATGATTCAAAATTCTATTGTGAATATTTTTATAAGAAGTGGCCTAAATTATTTTTTCTGTGAATAAATCTAATTATAGTTTCTTCCCGACACAGTTTATAACATACTGTGCCGAAATTTAATAATGTTACTATATACATTGACATAATAATTTCCATAATTTTCTGCTTTATGAAAATGCTATAGCCTTTCATATTTTTGTATTAAAAATAATTTTTGACATTTATGAGTATTTAATGAACGTATGTAAACTTTTTCCAGGATATAATTCTGACTAGTGGATGCTCCCATGCATTGGAAATGTGTATCCTTGGATTGGCAAATCCTGGACAAAACATTCTGATTCCCCGACCTGGATTTTCAATTTATAAAACTATTGCCAAATCTATGGATATAGAGACAAAATCATATGATTTATTGGTAAGGAAAAGAATACAGTTTAATTTAGTATCTAATTCAATAATGAACTATGATTCGTATTTCTTGTAATGTTTTTCAGAACTATTAATATTTATTCCTGCATAAAACCTACAAATGTTGTTATATAAGAAATAACAATTACTTGTTACACCTATTTGTTACGATAAAATGAAATGATCATAATCTTAGCATATGCAATAGCAAAAATTTATGTATCCAGTTTAGTAAAAGCAACAAGTAATCAAAGAAATCCCACGGCATTCTTAAATACCAACGAACCTGAAGCATAATCTTATTGTACTCCGAAACGGTCTTTAAGCGAAACAATCCATAGCAATCTATGAAAAATAGGACAATGCGTTCCATTCCAAAAAATATATTCGAAAAAAATTACAAAAATGTAATTTATTATATATAAGCATATCTTTTTTACAAGAAAATTGTCTAAATACTGTCTGTCGCTGCATTCCAAAATCTGACAAAAGTGAGACATGGCATTAGCATTAAATGAATTAGAGCATGTAAGCTATTGCCTTAGAAGGATGCTTTTCAACATACGATGCAAAGGTTTTGTTTTTGTGTGTTACAAAATATGTACAATGTTTTTGCCATTTCCTCTAATTCACTGGAAAGTTGCTACTCTGTCAAATCTTTTTTTCTCACTTCTCGTGAGAAATCTACTCCGCAACTTTTTATTTTGACACAGAATGCAGCTTCATAAGCTGTCAGGTAGCACTAGCTATGCTTTTCATCGATTCATCGATAACTTTGCTGTCCACTTCTATCCCCAAAATCTTAACAGTGACAATATCTCGTGGTCTCTACAAGCATCTGCTCAAATATCTAAGTCCCATTTGGCAATGTTATCTATTTAAAATCTCTGACATGTAAATATAAGGATTTCGGTACTTTTCCATTATACCGGCGCAAATCTTGCCAAGTAGACTTTTTGGCGATAGCACACAGTTGCCATTTTCGTGCAGGTGACAAAATGGCGCGACTTTCTTTAAAAATGTATCAGCAAAAGGTTACCGGTGGCGATATTCCGTTTGGCGTTGGTTGCATCATTATTGGCGATTTTTCAGCTGCGCCGGTATAATGGAAAAGTACCAGGATTTCTTCTTAAACCAATACAACATTATGTCACTAATCGTTCTATGAAACATTGCTCGTAGAACGATATTTTTTAACATTTTGTTTTGCTATTTATGAGAGGTTTAGCTGCATTTTGAAAGGACCGAGCACAGATTGGAAAATTCAGTTCATGTCGAGGTAATGAATCAGGATGTTCTTTCAATAAAATCTTAAAAGACGTCCAAAATGTAGATACTTATTTCCTTACTATGCTATAAAGAACAATACTCTTATTTGTGAAACTCTGTCTTTCTGACTACAAACTGAAAATCATCGCTAGACTCTCGATTACTACAAAAGAAGAAAAAAAAAGGCAGAATTAGCACGCGTATTGCTTAGGTATTTAGATTATTGGTTTCGAAATACGAAAGGGAAGGGAGGGAATGAAGGTATGTTCTCCAGCGTATGCTGCAGAGCCGCAGTTCTTAGCTTGTGCCGGGTTAACAAAGATCAACATTTCATGAATGCCACCACCGAAATACGAAAATTTACAACTGCTCGAAAAAGATAAGCAAAATCGGAGAGTTATTCATTAGTGTTGCCACAAACGGTGTGTCTAAAAGTATAATTAACAACTAATATTGTTGTGAACTCATTTACTATAAATTTAGTGTTAAAGTTTTACTTTTTATTTTTTTTTATCACACTTTCATTCTCAATTGCAATATAGATATTACTACGACGTGATAATAATTCTAATTTTAATAAAATATTTCAAACAACACTGGGGAAACAAACCTTAAATATCATGAGTCAAGGATTCATTATCAACCAATCACAAAACGAATAAAACGTAACTTTTACATAAAAAAAATATATCATAGAGAGTTTATTTTAGTTTATTTTGTTATATATAATTTATTTATTGTGCAGCCAAATTTGGGATGGCAAGTAGATCTCAAGAACCTTGAATCTCAAATCGACAGTCAAACGGCTGCCATCATCATCAACAATCCATCCAATCCATGTGGATCGGTTTTTTCGAAGCGCCATCTGTCAGCGATAGTGGAAGTCGCCAACCGTAATTGTGTCCCCATTATCGCCGATGAAATATACGAAGATTTCGTATGTATCATTCTTGGACTTTATGTGAGATATTCATTTAGAGCCAATAAGATGTTCCTAAATTAAATAATTTTTTTAAAGGTTTTCCGCGGAGAGGTGTTCCACCCCATTGCTACTTTGTCGACTCATGTTCCTATTTTATCATGTGGTGGCCTCACGAAAAAGTAAGTTTTTAAGGATTATGGGATCAAATTCTTGATATAATTCTCATCAATTAAAGAACAGTGTGATATAAATGTAAGATACAATGAACTCGATTAAGGAGCCGAGGTCGTTTCAGAATCTTATTCGTAACAAAACATATTTTTATTACTTGCAAACCTAATGTTGTTTCGGTTTGAGGTTTCTGAAGTCTCAAAATACCTAAGCAAAAAGTAGGCGATTTATCGCTTTTCTATCATCAATTTTTTGCTTTTAGATCTATACTTATAATAAAGTTCAATGTGTGTGTGTGTGTTGGCGCTCTACAGGCCAGACCGTTGAACCTACAGCTACCAAATTTGGTACATGTATACCTTGAAGGTCGGGAATGCACCTCGGAGCCCTTTTTTCGAATTTTTAATTAGAATTTGAATTAATTAAAATTTAAGCGAAATTCCGCTATAACTTCCGAAAATATTATCAAGCAAACATGATTTTAACGCCAATTTAAAGATAAAAAAATTAGCTTTCTAATGGTATCAGTGTTTTAATGTATAACTCAAGCTTCTATTTTTAAAGAATTTTTAAAGAGATATTTTAACCATGTTTTTTTTTAGCACGTGACTGGATTAAATAAAAGAAAAAAATGCCAGAAGTTCAAATAAAAAAAACTATCATCGCAAATCAAATCTAAAGAAATGCAACTTTTAGCACGTGACTGGATAAAATAAAAAATATATATAAATGTGATATTTTCTAAAAAATAAATGCAAAGCAAAGGTTTCTATGATCGTTTGCAAAATCTATATCATTAATTCTATAAATTATCTTTATTTACAGTAAACCTCATTGAATTTAGACAGGATATGCATTAAAATAGACTTAATAGCATATTTCTATAATCGTTTGCAATCTCTGTACAATTAATTCAATAATTTTTTTCCCTTTTTCGCTTTCTTTAAAAAACATATTTAACATTTTGGCAATATCACCGAAAAAAACATATTTAAAATTTTGGAAGCATAATCGATAAATTATTAGAGCATTAAACTCAAAAAGTTTTTATGAAGGAAGTTACCGACTCTTTTAACTACTAATAACTGAATCTTTTAACTTTAACTATTTCTTAAATTTTGGTTAATGAATATGTGATTTAACTGAAAATTTTTGAACGCAATACAAATGGCGAACCAGCTGGTCGCCAAAGGCGGCTAGTTAGAAAACAATGCAGAAGGTTGTCACATTTGGCGATTAATCGCCAAACATCTTTACAACTTGATTTCCAAATGATATATATATGTATATATATATATATCATTTGGAAATATATATATATTCTTCTGTGTAATTAGAAGGGTTTTCATCAAACAAGCTCTCAACACAGATTGGTACAGCTAATGAGCAGGCAATATTACAGTCTCCACATCACATTGATCGTTAAATGAGTATATTACTATTTGTTTTGCTCGCTGTAAGAGATAATCATTAGGCGAATTTTGACAGTGTTAAGCTATATATTATAGTTTTTTTCTAATTTTGTGATACCTATATAGCAGTGCAGTAATATCTGCAAAGTTTGCTACATATTAAAGTTTTTTTTTCCAATTTTGTGGAAGCTATACAGAATTGCAGTAATATCTTAACTGTATTATTATCACTTATTTCTAATTAGATACGAATTTATTTCCTGTAAATCTGTTGTAGTTTTGATTCAACCCATTGTCTACAACAGTGATCCGCAACCGGTGTGCCACGGCACACTGGTGAGTCATGAACCAGATACAGGTGTGTCGCGGTCAAAATCATTGTACTTGACATTTTACAATTTTTTTATCATGTATTTAATACACAATGACAATTTTTTTCATAATTATGTCTATTTTTCTAAATATACTATAGAAAAATTATTATAATTATTCAATGGTCCTCTGGTGAGAACAGTTGAAAACTGTATAGTGTGCTATATAAAACACCAAGACCCACCAAATTAATCATAGATAAAGCAAAATGACCGTTTTGCGCGTTATTGAAGACTCATGCGCATGCGTTATTTGCATTTGCGCGTGGTACATCACGTTCACTCGTATGTCATTGTTGTCACTATTTTACAACACAAAGTTAAATAAAAAAGTAACAACCACTAACGATAATTATTATTAATTATCTTACTGAATTATGTAAGGTTAACGTTCTTCGTATAAAATTTTTTAAGTTTTATACTCCTTTAAATATGGATAAATTTTTACATCGTAAAGATTCGTCTTCACGTACAGATGATGAAGAACCCAGCACAAGTGTTACAAAAAACCTTAAAAAGGTAGTGGAAAGAAAGCACGACGAAGACTACATTAAATATGGATTCTCGTGGTGTGGTGACGAAACGGCACCAAGACCACAGTGAATCATTTGCGGCGATCAGCTATCAAACGAGTCAATGGTACCCGGTAAATTAAAGCGGCATCTATATTCAAGCCATCCTAGCCGCGCCAACAAAGACAAACAATATTTTAAGAGGTGCTTAGAACAAAATAAAAAACAGAAGAAATTTATGAAATCGGCCGTAACAGTTTCTGAAAAGGCATTAGAAGGTAGCTATCATGTTGCAAAATTAATTGCACGTCAGAAGAAGCCACATACTGTCGGCAGAACACTTATTAAACCAGCATGTATGGAAATTCTTAGACTTATGCTTGGGCCCAATGAAGTTAAAGAAGTGAATACAGTTTCGTTGTCTTCTGATACTGTTAAAAGACGTATTCACGATATGTCAAGCGATATTTTAGGAACACTGATTAAAAAACTGATATCGGCTGAAAAATTTGAGCTTCAGATCGATGAAACAACTGATATTAAAAATATAGCACAGCTGATAGCCATTGAACGTTTCGTTAACGAGGACTTTATTAGAAAACATTATTTATTTTGTAAGGAGGTTCCAGAGCGAACTACCGGTGAAGAAATTTTTTGAGTAACCGATAATTTCTTCAAAATGTGTAATATTCAATGGACCAACTGCATTGCTGTTTGCACGGATGGCGCTGCGGCAATGACAGATAGTAAAAAAGGTTTTGTCTCTTGTGTAAAACAAAAAAAAATCCGACGGTACAATTTACACACTGTTGCATACATCGAGAAACATTCCTGGTCAAGAATTTGCCGGAAGAACTTTTGAACACGATGAATGAATGCATTAAAATCATAAATTAAATCAAGAGCTATAAATTCGCGAATGTTTGGATTACTTTGTGCAGAAATGGGAGCCGAATATGAATCCTTATTATTTTATACAGAAATTCGTCGGCTATCCCGAGGCAAAGTTTTGGCTAGATTATTTGAGCTTCGTCAGGAGGTGCGCGATTTTCTTTTAACGCAGAATGTGCTCGAAATATGCCAGCACCTCGATGATGATTACTGGATAGCCAAACTTGCATACATTTCTGATATATTCGAGCATTTGAATGAACTTGATAAAAAAAATGCAAGGTAGAAAGGAGAATATTTTGACGTGCTCCAACAATTTACAAGGATTTATTAAAAAACTCGAACTTTGGCAGAAAGAGTTGCAAAAAGGATGTTTGGAAATGTACCAAAGGACAAATTGCATTACAATTGAAAACAAGCAATTAATTGTGGATCTGGCCCAACAACATTTATGTATGCTTCAGCAGAAATTTGATCAATATTTTTATTCCATTAATACAGAACAATACGATTGGACTCGAAATCCTTTTGCAACCAATGCAATAAATTCTACGGAAGCACTGCCTCTACAAATTCGAGAGGAATTTACAGATTTAAATAATAACCTGTCTTTAAAATTATACTTCACCGAAGTTCCATTAGAAGTCTTCTGGGTTTACGTTAAAAAAAGAATATCCTCCCATTTCCTACAAAGCAATCTTAACATTACTTCCATTTTCGACGACATATTTATGTGAGCAAAGTTTTTCACATCTTGTATTAATTAAAAATGATAAGCGGTCATGCTTAAAAGATCTTGGCCAAGAACTTCAGGTCGCGGTGTCAAATATTGAGCCGAATATAAAACTTTTGTGTTCATTGAAACAAGCGCAGGTATCAATCACATTAATAATTATTATGATTGCGTAGAAATAAAGATGTTATGGTTTTATGTATGTATACTTTTCAAATAAAAAACAAATATTGATTGTAAAATTTGTGTATCAATATATAATACCTATATACTTTAGCTTTTGGTGTGCCGCGGAATTCTAGAAAGAAATAAGGTGCGTCGTAAGTGAGAAAAGGTTGCGGAGCACTGGTCTACAATATACTCCAAGTGTTTATGAATCTCGTATAATATTTGTATCGAAGTATACAGCTTACTAAGGAATTAAATTCAGATTAAGAGTTTAAAATTATGATAATTCGATAATTTCTTACTATTCGAGAATTTCACTTCTTTCGAGCTGAAAATCAGTTTCCTGTGTCCCCAGTGGCGCAATTAGCGCGCGGTACTTAGGAGGCAGAATCTGTGAGAAATGCCGAGTCTGTGAGTTCGATTCTCACCTGGGGAAATGATATTTTAGTTCGAAAGCTTAAAGTTATTATTGATTTTTCTACGAAATTCTCAGTAAACATTCCTCTCGGAAAAGGGCGAATGCAAATGCAGGTTTATTTAAAATGCTGGATAAAAAGTTCACTACTTTCGTGCTGGGAATCAGTTTCCTGTGTCCCCAGTGGCGCAATTGGTTAGCGCGCGGTGCTTATAAGGCAGTATCTGCGAGAAATGCCGAGGCTGTGAGTTCGATCCTCACCTGGGGAAATGATATTTTAGTTCAAAGCTTAAAGTTGCTATTGATTTCTCTACAAAATTCTTAATAAAATTCTTCGTAAAAGGTCTAATACAAATGTTTGTATATTTATAAAATATTGGATAAAAAGTTCACTACTTTCGACCAGAGAATGGGAATACCTGCCTTGGATTATTCAACTAGAAATTACCGTACTTTATATTACAATGAAGCTGAAATTCTTCTTTGAAATGAATTATTGAAACGAAATTCATTACTTTTCTTTTCAGATTTTTAGTTCCTGGTTGGAGAATGGGTTGGATCCTTATTCATGACCGTCAAGAAATATTCGGAAAAGAGGTAAGGAAAAAAATTGCCGAATAAACATATTTCTGAAGTTTATTGATGAATTTGATTGTATTCATGTATTTACTAGAAATGACATTAATTTCCCGCAGTAATGTTTTTTTTTAATATGTTTAGGATTGATCCAACTGTAATTCTTAATATGTTTAGGATAGATCTAATACTAAATTTATATCATTATTAAAAATTGAATTATGAGCAGTGACTGTTTTTTAAATACTTTTATTTCGCTGACAAAGTTTTTTGTAATCTTTCTCGGAGCCAATGCCGAATATATCCACCAGGTAGTGAATTAGTTTTAGAAGAATGCAGACATTTTAACAAAAGCAGAAAGGTTTCTTATCTAAATATTGATGCGAGTTTTTTTTATATCTTAAACAAAAGAAATACCAAATATGATACCTCAGAGAATTTTTTCCGTGAATAATTTATTATGTTATGAAATAGGATAATGCCTCTGAAAGTGCTGAAGTCAGTTAGGAGCTGTAAATAAAGAAAAATTAAAATCGCAGTGCTTAGATAAGAATTTTACTTTGAGCTTTTGATATAAGAGAAACATTCTTAGTAATTTACAATATCTTTTTGCCTGTTTTAATAACTACAATAAAATGAACTGATTTTCCAACACAGAAATTGAATTAACTAACAATGCAAATAACTGAAAATATCATGAAAGAAATTATTTTCGGTAGCTATAAAAAAGAATATTCTGCTATATTAATATTGATTTTTCATCACAGTCATAATTTAAAAAATGCATTTTTTGCATTTGCAATCATATTTTAGCATTGTTTTCGATGAATGATAAAACTATGTAAGATAAGATATACACACAGATATAATACAATCATAACATTTCTTACATTTTGTAAGCATCAATTCCCAGCTATTATTGTTATGTATTTCATTTTAAGGCATTGTAAGTAAATTAATAAATGAAGTTATTTTGCACTTATTCATTAAAAAGTTAATACACTGTCTCTAAAGACTCTTTAAACTTCGATTAACTGCATTTTTCAAGATTCCGTGCATAATTTGTGCAGAGGAGATATAAGCAAGAATAATTTATAATGCAAGAATTTTAAAAACTTTGTCGACAGCTTCGTCTGTTATCAGCTCTTTAGCCATGTCAACCGAAAAATCAGGAAATTCATCGTCGAATCAAAGTTTGGAATAGTCTTAGTTATATTAACGTCTCATTTTAAAGCAACACTAGGGTCATTTTAGGACGGATCTCGCAATTTTGAACCCTGGTCAGATAACGAGAACATCTGAGCTTCTCGATTAAAGACAGCCATGTTGACTAATGGCAGTTGGAGCACGTTAAATATGTCGTGGCTGCAAAGTCCTCCACGTTACCATAACAAAGGATAATTCTAAGGGTATTGAATCAAGGATGAGTTTGTATTTGATTTGGATCTAAATTCTGACTTTCGAATGGATGAATGAGTTCGACCGCCCAATAAAAAGGGTTGTGTCGTGTGTGTTCAAGCAAAATCGTCCTTTCACCTTAACGGTGCTCGTTAACAACGAAAAGCGCACGCTTCTGCCTTAATTCCAAAGAGCTACTCTCATTCGGCTTGGTATGACCAAGTGGCATTAGACCGACCCGACCCGACACCTGAGCTAGCACCTTCCTCTCCAAACTTCCAAACCACACCAGAGGGAGGACGATGGGCCAGGACGATTTAATACTCACCAGACCCGCTTGCATGACGATTCTTCGGAATAATCGGGTATCGAAACTTAAAACCCTCAGATTCCGAGCCAGAGACCTTATCAAAAGGCCATCGCGGCTCAAGTTTGGAATAAAGGACACTTTCGTAATCAATATATCAGTATCTATCAACATAATTAATATATTGTTAGCCGTAAGTGGTTCCTTGAAAACTTGTAAATACAGTTCAGTAAAACAGTAATCCACAGCTGATTGGACCACAACCATGCAATGGAATGCAACTTCTTCTACTGGATCCAAATGATCCAGTTTGAAAAACTTTAAAAATGTAAGCTATCTGAAACTCTCCACTAACCCTAGTAGCATAAAAATACAGTACAATGTTGCATGATATTGATCAATATTAATAATCTATATAAATAAAAATGTATGTTTATATGTCTCTTATGGGCTGCCCTACCACTCATCCGATTCTGATAAAACTTCGACTGCTTATTACTTGCAGTTACGAGATAGTTATAGAGATAATGCAATAATCTAAAGTATAAAAAATGTTTTCAGATCTACTTATGGCATGTATTAACAATGGATTAATCTCCAAATAACTCGCAAAAGAGACTGTATCTTTACAGATTCAGTAAATATTCTAAATTCAAGCTAGACATTAATATTTCATAGCCATTGCACGTAAATGCAATATAAATCTTTCTCTGAGGTAATGGTTTTATTAGACTGTGCGAGAAAGTTTTAGTTTAACCAATCCTAGAGGTTTGAAATTTTAACCAAACTTTTAATAAAATTTTAGCGTTTTTTGCTGTAACTTCCGAAAATACCATAGTACAGATAATTTTACACAATCTTAGTTTTCAAAAAATTATCTTTTTAATCATATTAAAGATTTTATGGTATAAATATATTTTCAGTATGGTATAGATATATTTATGGTATTGATATATTTTCTATGTCTAATCAATTTTTTTTAAATGTTTCAACCACATTTTTTATCATTAAACGAGAATTCTGAGCGAATATTAAACGAATCACGAGATACAATAAATAATTTCTTTCATTACCATTCTGAATGAACACCAAGCTTTACCATTCTAAAAAAATACATTAATCTAATACATAAAACTGAATATTTGTTTGTTGAATAGAATAATAAAAATAGAATAAATACTATTTATGCTTCTCCTTTATATATCCTACAATTCAATGAATGCATTCACTGTTGACAAGAAAATAAATATTCTTCCTATCATTCTTAATGAAACAAGATAACTATTTCAAACGATATTTCCAAGATTATTTCTTCTGCGGCAGCAACGCGCCGGTACCAGCTAGTATATATAATTGTGGAATATTGATCAATAATATATAATATCACACAATATTGTGCTACATGCTTTGCTACCTGGGAAGAAAGAATGTTCTTTCACCCTTCGTAAGATAACTGAAATGACCATTTTTGATACCTTTTTAAAAAATCTGGAATATTTTTTTAACACAAGTAGCACAATACTGTACAATAATCAGAGATATTATATAATATTATTTAGTATTATACAGTATGGTGAATATTAGTTTATATCATAAAACATTGAAGAATATTTTTGAGCTATTAAGGAATTGATAAATAACGTTTATAATAGCATTTCTCCAGTCAGAGCGAAGTGAAAATAGAGTAATCATGCTCACTTTTAGATTCCATTATAATCTGATATTATAACAAACAGAACAAATGCGGATAGATTCGATTGCCTAATATATTTTAGAAAACTTTTGGTAGAGTTGGTATTCCCTTTTATTTCGAAATATAACTATTATTTTCAGAAATTTGAACAATGAATGCGGGCCTCTCAACTTTTAGGAATCCATCTATGATTGTTAGCTGGAATAAGATAATAGCATCATAAAAACCAGATTAAAGTTCTTTTTTTTAAATCAAGGAATTGTTTCAGTAGATATAAATATTTAATATTAATCAGTACTCAAGCTGATTTGCATTATCTAATCATTAGTTTTTACTTTGACATTGCCTGTACAAAGCGTCAGAATATACACCTTTAGATTTTTCTCATGAGTTTTTAATCACTCACTTTTGAAGCATTTTACATGCTTTTATTTAATTCATCTTATCTCTTGCCTGTTTTAAGAATGGAATATCGTTATCAATCGTGCATTCATTCTCTCATGTGCTAAATATCCAAATTTCTATTTCTAATGACAACACAATATTTTAATATTTTCAAAATACTGTTATCAATTTTAAAAACTAATTTCAAGGTACAATATTAAAAAAGAAGTTTGAACATATTAGGGTATTCGAGATATTTCTTTCTTTCTTCTTTTTTTTTTTTTTTTTGTCTTCAAAAAATATTTCTTAAAATTTTATGAAGAATTTTGGGTATATTTCCTCATTATTTATTATCTTGCTTTCGATTCGTAATCATGATTCAAACCGTTTCACTATAAGATCTCATTTTAAAAATCTATAAGCAAAATATGTTTTATTTCTTGAGGGATTCCTTAATATACATGCAAAGATATTCTAACTGCAAAGAACGAAACATTTATTGATATATATCTGAAATATATTTATTAAAAATGATGAAAAATGTGTTTTATTTTAGGTTCGATCCGGCCTTCAGGCCCTCAGCCAAAGAATAATCGGAAGCAACACCCTCGTCCAGGGAGCTCTGCCCTCAATTCTGAAAGACACCCCCGAGACGTTTTTTGAAGACAACATTGAGACTGTCCAGGTAATTGGTTTTATACTCATTAGTTCATTGTGTAATCACCAAATCTTTGCAGAGAGTGTTTCATGATGATTCCAAAAGAATACACCAATAATACATGATTTACAAATCGAAACGAGGGAAGTTATCACCTTTATAACTACCTTGAAAGAGAAATTACCTCGAGCAGAAAGATAAAATATCCACAAAATATTCATGATTTCTCCACCGGTTAAATACAATAATATCCAATAAATAACAACAACCACTGGTTAAATAATGATGATATTTGGTAGTTTACTACCAAATTGAAGATGAATTTTGGGATTTCAAG
Organism: Argiope trifasciata; assembly: GCA_026543055.1. Taxonomy (NCBI): domain Eukaryota; kingdom Metazoa; phylum Arthropoda; class Arachnida; order Araneae; family Araneidae; genus Argiope; species Argiope trifasciata. Next base: position 311,015 of record JAPMOQ010006263.1, on the reverse strand, counting down.
CATGTAATGATGGCAATGGAATCCTTCAACGCCAGTATTATCATCTGCAGTAGTGGGTCTGAAAATCCATCGTTTGATAGGGCTGGATGTGACAAACAATAATTCCTTTTATTAGGTATTCATCAAATCAGGACCGGCCATCTAGGGGGTGCGGCGAGTGCTATGCACCTGGTCCCCGGGACCAAAGGGGGGGACTCACAGTGATTAAGAATTAAAACAGTGTTCTGAACAATAACATACATATACTAAAAGTCTACAAGTTTATTTCTATGTGGCTGGTTGAGCATCGACTGATGCCTTTATTAGACAAAGATTGCAGTGATAGCTATAAAAAGATGGGAAAAGTTCGTTTCTGAATAAGGAAATCCCCCTCAGACATGTTAAGACAGAGTGGCGTGCCCGCACCAAGAAGTTGAGGCTGAGTTGAAATGTAAATCATTAGCTATCTACTTTTGTCTATATTTAATGTAGTATTTTTTACAATACTTTACATTGCCAGTTACTAAATATAACAAATGCTGAATCCTCTTCAAAATAAAATTAGATAAAGGGTTATCTTTGGTCAATAATATGGGTATAATGCTTAAACGCTCTTGCTATATTAAGTATGGAAAAAGAAATAGGAAAAATTGTAATTTTCATGGAATAATTAATAGCAGAAAAAAATCAAGCATCATTAAATGCATATGCAAAAGTTTCAGTTTTTTTTTTTTTTTTTTTACTTTTCAAAAAATTTAGGGCTTTAAACGGTTTTTTGCACCCGAGCTCCTTCATAGAGCAGGCCGGCTCTGCATCAATTAAAAGCACAAGTTGATTACAAAACAGTATCCCAACTTTTTTACAATTTACAAGATGTACAAATGTAAATGAATAAAGTTGACTTGAATTGTTAGTCTCTTGTAGGAGAGAGAGTCATCTAAAGCAGAAAAATGAAAAGTTACCGTGTAAGTAAACAGCTTCACGGTTACTTTTCAGGTGAAATAACGATTTTGGTAATGGGTTACGGTCGATAATTCATGGAGGTTCCATTTTGGGATGATTGTAATGGAACTTATGATGCATGTTTTACAAGAGCTATATTTATTTTTTGCAGTGATTGTGTCACAAAATTCATCTTCTGATATTGCTGTATGGAATTAAAACTAAACTGTTCATATTCACAGTCTTCTTTTCATCGTCAACACACATGCATTCATCTTTATTAATAGAAGGGATAATGATGGTTCAAATGAACATTGCGAGAAGTTTGGGTCAACAGAAACGAATTATGATAAACATGAAATTAAGCAGAAACCACAAAGAACAGCCACTTCAGACGACTCAATGCCGATGAAATAAATAAAAGATAATGATTCATACAAGATTGAGAAACAGAAGATTAAGTGTAATGCAAAGATTTAACGGAAAATAAATCCATGACAGTATTATTAATCCTTTGTGTGAAGAACGAAATTGTATGTCAAAAATCATAATCAATCAACACAAATTAAGATACAATATCAACAACTATCTTTTAAAATATTTGCAATACTTGTTCTCAACGTAATGCACAAAACACTTGCAGTATGAAGCGATACATACTAATTTCTTATCATTATTTTATTCTCTTGCTAATCTATATTTGAATCAACTTATTTTGTACGATTTATATTTTGCATCATGTTCTTTCACTTAATTTTAAAAAGCGATGAGTATGTATGAAGCGAGACATACAAATTCTAATCATTCTTTTAGGCTCTTGCTAATCTGTATTTGAATCTTATTTTGTACACTTCATATTTTGCATCATATTCTTTCACTTAATTCAATAACAAAGGACCCTTTGTGGTCCTTTTAACCGCTTCTGATTTGGGATTCCATTGTAAAAATAACTTGTTTATCTGCGCCCGACCTGTCCTTCAGAGAGCTTTTGAAGTAGCCTGTATATCTTATGTAAATCAGAGAAACAATTTAAATTTAAACAGATTTTTTCTACACGAAAATTATTTTTCTATTAACACCACTGTCTGATAAGATTACTGAAATCTCTATTTTCTAATGAATATAATTTTTTCATTTATAAAATTTGTGAAAAGTGATTCAACGAGTGCTTCTCTTTTCAGAGGAACGCCACTTTGGCGTATTCTATTTTGAACGATGTCCCTGGCTTGTGCCCAGTGATGCCAAAAGGCGCCATGTACATGATGGTAAGTAGTCCCTCTTTCTTTTTGTTTTAAAAATCTGAAAGAAAAATGTATTCTATGGAGTTAGATTAATACAATTAATATAAATTATGCCTTAATAAATCGTTGATTCAATTGCGATGAAACTTGATCAGCTTATTATTTACACATACGGGATGGTTACAGGAAAAGTACAATTATCTAAAAATATTTTAAAAATTCGAATTTCAACCGCATTTATTTACCAAAGATTAATTTCCAAATAAGTCGCCGAGGTGATAAAGATTCTGTAGAAATGCTAAATCAAAGTTAAAGGTTAATAGCTATAGTTTGTAACTGTAGCATTATACATAAATGTCATGCAAGTCATTCTCAGATGTAACAACTTTATTACATACCAGCCGCCTTTGGCGACTAGCTGATTCGCCATGAGTAATGGGTTCTAAAATTTTCAATTAAATCACATTCTCATTAGCCTTGAAGTAACTCCAAGCATTGATTGGCCTGAAATTAATATTTTCTTTAAGATGATGGACTGAAAGTTCTAAAAAAACGCGTTTTCCTAATAATATTCTTTAATTTTATAAATCAGTCAGTTTTAATGATTGATTTTGAAGACTGATTGGAGTAGCAACTTTTATTTAAAATATTAATAAAAATATTCTGTCAAATATGGCCCACAGAGCAAAGTATGAAGAAATCTAAAACTCCTTATTCATAAATGCCTTGTTTGGCTCAAACTACATAAAATGTAATTATTTACTTCATTTAGATCAAATTAATAGTATTAAACAATATATATGCCTATTAATATTTTACAAATTGGCCATTGGAAAGGAATTTGAATGCATATCCTGTATAAATTCAATCCTGTATAAATAAAGATAATTTATTCAATTAATGATTTAAATATTGCAAACGATCATAGAATCCGTTGCTTTGCATTTATTTTTTTTTAGAAAATATAACATTTTATATTTCTTTTATTTTATCCAGTCACGTGCTAAAAGTTGCATTTCTTTAGATTTATTTTGCGATGATAGTTTTTTTATTCGAACCTCCTGCATTCTTTTATTTTATCCAGTCACGTGCTAAAAACATGGTTAAAATATTTCTTTATAAATTCGTTAAAAATAGAAGTTTACTTTATAAATTAAAAAAACTGATACCGTTAGAAAGCTATTTTTTTCATCTTTAAATTAATATAAAAATCATGTTTGTGCAATAATATTTTCGGAAGTTATAGCGGAAAAACGTCGAAATTTCGCTTAAATTTTAATTAATTCAAATTCTAATTAAAAATTCAAAAAAAAAGGGGCTCCGAGGTGCACATTTCAGACCTCCAAGGTATACATGTACCAAATTTGGTAGCTGTAGGTCCAACGGTCAGGCCTCTAGAGCGCCAACTCGCACATACACACACATTGAGCTTTATTATAAGTATAGATTATGCAAGAAAGTTTGGGGAGGTTTTAACACTAGGATTTTTTAATTTTAATTAAATTTTAGCATTTTTCGCAGTAACTACCAAAAATATTGTAGTACAAATAATTTTGCGCCATCTTAATTTTCAAAAATTATCTTTTCAACTATATGGAAGATTTTAGGAATAAATATATTTTCTATTTTTAAACAATTTTAAAAGAAACTATTTTAATCACATTTCCTAAAATTAAATTTGAGAATTCTGAACGAATATTAAACGAATCACATGGTACAATAAATAGTTTCTTTCATTACCATTCTGAAAGAATAACAGGTTTAACAATTCTAAAAGAATACACATATCTAAAAATGAATATTTGTTTGGTCGTATTTTATATCGTACCTTTCAAACTATTTTGATAAAACATTGCCAAATTATTGATTGATTGCACTTAACCTTCCAGCGGTAGTGACCGTCATACTTACATGAAAGGTCGCGCGTATTTTTCCCACATACGTTATGGTAAAATGTAAATTTTCGAAAGCGTAACTATTAAAATTATATTGCAAATAGCTTATGATTAATAACTACGATTACTTTAAAAAATTTTTTTACTTAAAAAGAAGCAGAAACAATATAAACATAGATTGCAATAACAATATAAAATGACCGCAGGTTAACTGAATTGATTTAAAAATAACATAAATGGGAAAGAATAGCCAAGGACAGGCGTTCCTAGTGCCACTAGAATTAAAGTTTTAAAACGAAATTCATCTCTAGTGCGTCTCTCACATACGCTCTCCCGCTGGAAGGTTAATATTATTTTTTCGGCAGCAGCAACGCGCCGGGTGCCAGTTAGCATCCATAAAAAATTTGAATTAAAAAATTGATAGTAGTCTACATTTTTTTTTTGTTTATATCACATACATGATCCATTCCTTTAACATGTTGCGTTTTTGAGTAATCTTAAAACAGAAATAATTTTTTAAAAAAAGAGCTCGGGGAAGTCTAAAACATGAAGATTTAATCAAATTTAAAATTTTGATGATACAATACTTTTACAATGATTACAATACTTTTTCTTTGAGCTTAACAGTTAAAAGTATAATAGGTTAATAAAAATTAATGTAGTTTTATTCAATTGCTTTTATAATGCTCAGATTCTCGTTTATGAAACGTATAATGCTTTATTTTTTTATTCCAAGGTTGGTATACAGAAATCTTGTTTTCCTAAGTTCAAGCACGATATGGATTTTGTAGAATGTTTAATGTCAGAACAGTCTGTGTTCTGCCTTCCTGGAGTGGTGAGTCATTGTTACATACGTTTTTATTAAATACTTCACCTTTAATAAATATTTCATCAAATGCCAGATAATCACCATATTTAAAGTGGCATATGCCTTCTTAATTGCTGGAATAAAGCTTGATATCACATCCATGTTCTCGTCAAGACCCATAAAACGACAACAAATAATTTTTAGAGTTGTATGTGTGAATTTATGACTCTCTTTGGTAAGCTGATGTCCACGAACGTGTTAACATCAAATTGTAATTACTTATCTGTTATATGAGTTGCAATGTATCCGCCATAAACTGATGAAAATAAGAATATAAATATCATTACGGAATAAGTTGAAATACTTTTACTTGCACATGATTTACAATAGAATATCAACATTTTTGTCAAATAACATAATATTTGATATATAATGCTGCTATTGACAGCACATAAGTTTCCATAAGATTCCTAAATGGATGCCTGATAGCATGATATGATATGTAATACTTTTATTGACCGCACATAAGTTTTCCTAAGATTTCTAAATTGATGTCTGATTTCCATTGATTTTATAAGAATATTGCAAAATAATTTAATTTAGTAATATGAATTTATTAGATTCATTCAGGGGAAATTAGGAGAGGCAACTGCCTTGGAACACAGGCAAATCGATTTCATAAAAAAATGTAATTGGATTAGTTGCCAAGTAAGTAAACATAAAATGCGAATTCTATGAATCATAAAATATGAAGGTAATATGAAACATTTTGCTGAATATAGTTGGTCAGATTCGTATTCGTTTCATTACGTTCTATCAATTACATAGTATTCGTGAACATGGAGAGGCTGCGTAAATAAAATTGTCTGCAAACATGAATGTCTCACAATCACGAGCCAAAATAAATAAAAACATAAGCATCTTAACAAAGTAACGAAAATAAAAACATAAGCATTTTAACAAAATTACAAAAATAAAAACATAAGCATCTTAACCAAGTAACGAAAATAAAAATAAAATCTCAAATAAATCATAAATAGGATATTAAATTAAAAATATGCTTGTAAATTAGAAACTAATTGGATCAATTTATTACTTTTGGAAAGGGTTCTTTAATATTCTCTGGTATAAAATTACTACGACGTTAAAAATATGCTGAAATTGGAAACAAAATCGGTCAGCTTATAAAAGAAAACCTCCATAATATACACTACAAAGGGCCGCAAAATGTCTGATTCCGTCCATTGGTTACATCAATGCTTCAGGCATGAAGTAACCATGCTGCCAAGTTAACACGTTGACTGCCTATTACGAGATAACTCGTAGATTGCACTCTTTTCTAGGAGTCAACTACAAATTAGCCCGTACTGTGTTTACTTGCCATTTTTGTGTAGCTAAGAATAAACTCGTGGTATATCAGTGCTCCTTTCAATAGATGGCTTCTGGGAAAAGAACAAAAAATCAATTCTGGCTTGCATAAACAGAAAATTTGTTAAAAAACGAGCAAAAAATATAATTATAAAAATTAGTTCAAATTAGTTATTGACATTTTAGGCCAGATTTCTGAAAATTGCCGTGGTATTCAACGTGTTAAAAATATACTGAAAGTAAAAACTAAATGAATCGTTTTATTTTTTTAAAAAAACTTTATAATATACACTGCACTACACTAAAAAAATTTACTACACTACTAAAATTTAATTTACTACACTACAAAACTTTATAATATAATGCTCCATTTTGCTATTGGGTATCAATGTCAAGGGCTTCAGATCTGGTGGTTGAAAAGTTGTAGTGCATATATTTAATATTTTTAAAGCCAAACATGCCAGTCATTTGAAAAAAGTACTTTTCTCGAGGCACTATTAATTCTTATTATGGCACAGTTTCACCATTTGGAGAAAAGCGTTAAGAAGTTGACTGCTGTATTACCCATATTCATTTGACAGCAAAAGTCCTCATTTAGTATAGAATTTGATATCAGTGTACAAGCCTATATTTAATTTATATTTCTTTGTTTTACCATGTGAATTGCCTGTGATTCACACCGAAAATCTAATTATATACTCTCTTTTCTACTACAGTTAAGAGGTACTGTTCATCCTAGTAAGGGTATTGCTTAGTCTGCCCGTTTTTGAAAAGACATAAAAAAATTGAACGACCTATCACCCATATTCAGGTGACAGCAAAAAATTATCATTTAGTGTAGCACCTGATGTGGGTAAAGCACACCTATATTTAATTTGTATTTCTTCGTTTTAAAATGTTACTCACCATGTGAATCGCCCGTGATTCACATCGAAAATCTGATTAGGTATTTTCTTTTCGACCACAATTAAGAGATAACAAAGAAGTATGCATCTTATGAGTTTTTCAAATCACTGGCAGAAGTAATGGCAAGGAACTTCTTAAAGAGGGTTTGGGCAAGCCTATTATAGTGACTAATGCACTCACATTAAATGCATTGTTCAGTGATTGTTTACTCAATTGATCAATGCTTATTCTAGCAATTTAATGTTTAATGCATTCACATTAAATGCATTGCTCACTGATTGCTACACTTTTTGTCAATGCTTATTCCAGTAATTCAATGATTTAATGTTTAATGCATTCGCATTGAATGCATTGCTTTCTGACTGCTAAAATTTTGATCAATGCTTATTCCAGTAATTCAGAGATGTAATGTTTAAAGCATTCACATTGAATGCATTGCTTACTGATTACTACACTTTTGATCAATGCTATGCATTCTATGTTGATTCCCGTTTTGTTTTTCAGTGCTTCGATTATCCGAATTATTTCCGAATCGTCCTGACTGTTCCAGAAGAGCTGATGATCGAAGCTTGCGATCGCATCAAAGAATTCTGCACCAACCACTACACTTTGGACACTCCCACGTCCAGCTTCAATACGGAGATGCTGCTCAAAACCCAAATGCCTCTTCAAGTGTGACATCTGCATGTCGAAGTTCATGCACATGATCTTGAAATGAAATATATATGCATATAGAAACACAACTCTTTATGAACTGATAGTTTTGCTCAGAAGGATTGTAAATTGTATCTTAATTTTTACATGAGAGACGCATAATCAAAATATTTGAAGTGAAAGCTTTTTTTTTCATTGCAGAAATATGTCAACACTATTAGCTTAAAAATTATTATTACATTTAAAAAATGGATTTCTCGATTTTATATTATGAACATCAAGAAAATTTAAGAGTTTTAAAACTTATTCGTTAAAGTTAAACATATTAGTCGAAACTAAAATCTAGGAACATCTCTTTCTGCTTCTTACTTCAAACACAAATTACAACAAGAAATTACTTATGCAAAGTTGGAGCTTAATTTTAGAAACGGGCAAACATTTCAAGTCAAAAAATTAAAAGGAACTAATTTTACCGAATTCCCTCTGAATCAATTTTGCATACCATTTATTGCAATTTTATTGTTTATCAAGCATTCTACTGAAAGAATTGCTTATTATCATAAATTTAAAATTATCAACCAAACAAATTTATCCTCTTAAATACAAATACATGTACATATGTTACTTTTTCAAATGTATATTTAAAACTTTTTCGCATTTAAAAAAATTGATATCATCTTTGAGAATTGAGTTTATTACATTCATGGTTTGCATTAAATACTGTGAATATTCGAATAGTATTTTAACGATTATCTGTGACTGGATTTATAAGCATTTCATAATAAAATATTGCCACCAGCACATACTTAGGGTATTAAAACGTATTTTTTATTGAAAAAATGGTTTCAAACTAAGCATTAATTTTCCTACGATGACATTCATTTCCTATTTTTTTTTTTTTTTTTAGATTTTAAAAATATTAAGTTGTAAGAACAATTTCCGATAATTATTGGTGGAAAAAAAAGAAATATTGGACACACTTTTTTCGCAAACTAAATTTAAGGCAATTTTATTATTCTTTATACATCAAATCGATTTTGAATAAGAAAGAGTAATTATAATTTCTTAAAATGGTTGGAATAAAACTTTGTCCCTTTTCTGAAATTTAAGGTGAGATCTGCTATTTTCTTCTTCAAATTATTTAAAAAGTTAAATTAAAATACTACTTAAAAAAGAAAATATCTGTAATAGACATTTTGTGAAAAGTATTCTTTCCTTGTTAAACATTTTTTTACTTTTTTGTAATATAGAGAGCAGCGTCAAAATTTCAATTCGATATCAATAAAATATTCTGGATGCCTATTTAAAATTAATGAGGAAAAATTGGCAAAGTGCTCAAAAATATAAAACTGGTATTCCAACTGGGATAGTAGCCAGATCAATTATAATGGAACTTTGTGAATGGCGCAGCTTATCCTAAATTGGACCTTGTGCCAAAAAAACCTCAAACATATCATACTAGATCAATTAATATTCAATAATTTAATTACAGAATTCTTTAAATTACGCAGGAAATTATCTTTGACTAGATTCTAGATGTTAATCTTAGATATGATTGACCTGAAAAGTTTTCTTTAGTTAAAAAAAATAAATCTGAGTGAATTAGTATTTATAATTCAATAATTCAACAATTTACCTAATTTATGCTAAAAAAGGATGATTTGCAAGAAATTTTCTTCACTGCGAGTTAAAGAAATTCTGGTATTAAATAATGATAGTTTAACTTTTTGATAATTTAAAACTGTCTTAAAATTAAGTATTGATACATTATTGATTTCAAATATCATTCATTATCGTGATACTGCAAATCGAAGTAGAAATATTTTTTATTGAAAAGTGCACACAACAAAAGCATACACATAAATAAATAAAAATTTCTAGTAGTATTTGTGATGGTGATATCACGCAACGAGATATTCGAAACTTTTTTTTTAAATCTTATAGTGCTTGGTAATTGAACATTGTGAAATAAAATCAGACTTCGAAAAATATGATTACTTTACCTTCAAGTACTTGCATATTAGAATTCTGAAATAGTTTTAAGTTTAGTGTTCCTGAAGGTAATACAATATTTTATTAAATTATGTGAAATAAAATTTGAATCTATTAAAGAAGTGCTTTGTGGTAATGAATTTGAGGAAAAGAGAAATAAATCAGAAGTTTCCGAGATTATCGAAACAATAAATACGAAATAGAGTTAAAAATAGAAATTACATCTAATTAAAAAATTTAAAAAAATAGAAAATCTGGTTGATGTTTTTTTTTTCTTCCAAAAATCTGCAAGTTAAAACAAAAATTGTAAAATGCAAAACATCGAAAAGATTCAATAAGGAATCTAGATACCAAGAAATGAATTCCCTAAGATAAGGGTTTTATTCACTAAATTTTAGAACATATTATAAATGCGATTGAAATTTCAACTAATACTTTTATAATTTTTGTATTGATTTCCAGATTTTTTTAAATACATTTTTTCTAATAGCTTTCTTTAAATTAAAAAAAATCTTCAAATGTACATTTATCTAAATATAGAATGAAGTATTCTAATTTAAAAATTATTAAATGTTTTCACCGAAATAAAGAACAGGCATTTATTTCCGGAAGACAATCAATCTGTAAAAAAGCAGTGAAAATCGTTTCCTTTTCATAACAATTATTTTCTACTGCAAACTGAAGGTTCCTAATTTAGTTGCTGCTGATGTATGTGTAGCTCTTGTTTTAATTAAATGGAAGATTGATTACCAATCTTGCAATCTTATAAGTTTGTAACACAAAAATTGAATTGTTAAATAAAGTGTTACATTTGAATATTTCCCGCTTCATTTTGTCATTACACTAACTACATCTATCTTGTCAAAACAATTCTTGGGAAGCTAAATGGTTGCAAGTAGATATTCGGAAATATGAAGGAATTAATTCATCTTTCCCCCTGATTTTCGGTGACGGTAGCGGTGGGCTAGTGGTACGGTCGCGGCCTCAGTACCGGCTGGTTTCAGGGTCGAGACCCGATTTCAGAGAAAAACCGTTGTGCAAGAAGATCTGGCGCACGTTAAAGCAGTCGGGGCTAAACGTCCTCCCACTGGTGTGGTGTGGAAGTTTAGAGAGGGGATGAAAGCTCATTTGCCGTCATCGTCATTAGACGGTTCAAAATTAAAAGGTCCTTCTCAAAAAAGCCTTTGTGTTGCTTTAAAACAGAACGTTAATATAATAAACAATAAATTAGCCTATATTTCTGTCTTTAATGCAGTAAGATTTGGAACTGTAAGACGTAAGAGGTTAAAAGAGATTAAATATAATTGAAGAGAGCTTTTGGACTATTATGGCATGGGATACAAATTTGGAAATGAGGAATCCCTTTTATATCCAGAACTTCTAAGCAATTGTAACTCGAAATACTTAAAAAAATTGTCATTATAATGAGGCAATAATTTAAAATTAATTAATTTAAAATCTCCTTTTCATTGATCCTTAGGAATTTGTAAAATCATTTCAAACTCACTTTAGTCATCGCCAGTTTCTGATTAAAATTGCTTTAATAATCGTACCGCACAGAATTTTTCTGTCATGTAATGACTATCTTTGCACTATAATGTAATCTGTATTGTTTAATTCTACGAAAAGGCTGAAGGCCTTCAAGTGACCCCTACTACCAGCCCGACAGTCAAACGGATAAATCTGAATGACCGGACTTCCGAGAAAGTAACATTGGTAGGAACTGTGGTTGAGTTCTAGAGGACATCCCTGCCCTTGGGAAGTAGATACCATCATCGATGGAAAGTAGCCTTTCCTCACTTTTTTTCTGTAACCACCAGGAGGCATGAACCGATCAACGTACGGGAAGGTTTGCATTCTCACTAACGAGGTGCCCACACCCCCGAATGGGAGCGAGAAAGTCGAAGAGCACTCTTACTCTGTCCTCTAAATTTAGCGATTATTTGTGTTTTGCTGAAAAATACTTACTGTTCAGGAAAAGTATGTCAATTTTTTGCTTTCTTTTCATTTTTTTCAAGCGAGCTGATACATACCCTCTTATACTTGATACATACCCATACTCAAGTACTCTATTAGGCTCTTGCGCACATAAAATGATACTAATGTAAATTATACAGTACACTCTCGAGTATACGACTTAATGTGGCAGAAAGGCAGACTAAACAACTACAACAACCCTGAATTGGCCGGAATTACATGAAATCATTTCTTTGCCCACCAATACCAGAGGACAAAGTTTTCATTACCAAACTCATTGTTATAAGACATATTTTTCCACTCCTTATTGAACACCAAGCACTTCATTGATTTCAAGCCACGCAGAATGTGAATTTACGGCGTTTTTTTCAAGCTAGCTGATACATACCCATACTCACGTACTCAATTTGGTTCTTGCGCACACAAAATGATACTAATGTAAATTATACAGTGCACTCTCGAGTATCCGACCTAATGTGGCGGAAGGACAGGTCAAATAACAAAAAACCTGGATAAGCAGGAGTTGCAACAAACTCATTTGATTGCCACCAATACAGGAAGACAGTTTTCATACCCAGGTAACACAGCATGTAACTCATTATTGTACAATATTGCGCGATATTATATGATATTAAACAATATTCCTCAGTATTGCGAATATTAACAAATGTCACGATATTGTAAAATATTTGTATGCTACTATGGTACCAAAACTCACTGTTATAATAAGCATTTTTTCACTTATTGAGTTCTAAGCTCTTCAATGATCTCAAGCCACGCACAATGTGAATACTGAACGCATTGAGCAATTAGGAATCTCATTAACAGGTCTCAGGTAGCAGCAACAACTGAGATCTGTTACACACTGACAAAATAACGAGCATACCGCTCTAATTTTTCTGTCACAACATGTATTTTGCACACATGGATCTTAGTTGGAGGATTTTAGTTGACGAGACAAGAGGATCTTAGTTGACGCCAATTTCCAATGCATTAGCAATGTTGTCAATGCAACTCCTTACCTACCTCATTTAATTACGAAAAAAGAAAAATAGGCTGGAGAATAGACAGTTTACTAGAAACAATAGATAGTTTATTATTCATTTCTATGCTCTATATTCTTCGTAAAGAAAAAAAATCTACTATAACAAATTTCTAGTTATCATGAGAGATTATAATTATTTTTCAAGTCATTATTTGTCTTAACTTAAGTCATTCACCAGTTTAAACCGGTTTGAAACAATCACGAGATTTCTCTATCGATCTCTATCCTCCTCCCCTCTCTATCTATCGATATATATATATTTAATGATAATTTTTTTAAGCTTTCATTTTCACTTTTCTAGCTGGCAAACAAAGTTTTGAAGTTTGACCAATTTTGAAACGGGCAAATAATAATAATAATAATAAAACATCAATTTTCTAAATATCGACGCATATGTAATCTGATAGTCTCGTGATTGTTTCGAACCGGTTTAAACTGGTTGATGATTTAATTAATGAAGACACTTCATAAGAATTCAGAGAATGAATAATTTTAAAATTAAGTTTTAACTTTAATTGGCGATAATTCGTCAAATGTGGCAGCCTTCTGCATTATTTTTTAATAACCCTAAAAGCGAAAAATGGATGTCTCAAAAGCGATAAATCACCAATTCGTTGCCTACGCATTTTCATGCTTCAATGAAACATCAAACTAAAATAACATCATGTTCTCACATGATAAAAGTTCTAACTTTAATTTAGAAGGCACTGATTAGGGAAAAAATATGTTACAATCTTTTATTCAGAATTTACCCTAAGGCAGGGATGGGCAAACTTTTTCGATCGCGGGTCAAAAATTGGAAAAAATAAAGTTTGGCGGGCCAAGATGAATTTTTCTAAAATTTCAAAAACAATATACAAGTATTACAATTTAATATATTAATGAGATGAATGAAATTGCGATTTCATTTGTAAAAGTTCCTTATATTGAGGTTCGAAGTGAGATGTACTGATTCTAAGGAACGAGGCTAAATGCTCATCTGTCAGTCTACTTCTGAAATAATTCTTTCTAAGGTTCATAGTTGAAAACGCTTGTTCACATATATAAGATGAAGCAAACACAGCATTGATTTTCCGGGCATGAGATATTAAATTTGGGAAACTTACTTTCGATAATGATTTGTAAAACTCTAACTTTGGCATATTTAGAAACAATTGCTTGAGATAATTATTAGATTGCAACTCAATTAATTCAAGCTGCAAATCTGACCTCACTGCTTCACAATTTACGTTGAATGACATGGTAAAAATGTCCAATTCTGCTTGAATGGCACTGAAATCTTGAAATCTGCGTTCGAACTCAAAATGCAGTTTTTTCAAGCTATCTTCATAATTCTTAAGGTTCTCTTCATTTACTGAGGGTATTGAATTTAACCTCGGGAAATGAGATAAGTCGTTCTTACCTAGCTGCCCAGCAAACATATTAAGTTTTAGTTTAAAAGCTTTGAGATGTGACCAAATATCGTCGATAAATTGATTTTTCCCTTGCATCTTGACATTCAAGTTGTTCATATGACAAAGATGATCTGTGAAAATGCAAAGTCTGAATGCCATTTTGTATCTTCTAACATTTCGTACTCCGCAGAACACTGTTTCTCATGGAAGAACGACATAATGTCGTCTTTCAGCTGCCAAACTCACTCGAAAACACATCCTGCACTAAGCCACCTTACTTTCGAGTAATACAGTACATCAGAATATTCAGATTGCACTGACTGAAGAAAACCTCGAAATTGCCTGTAAGCCCACGAGATCGAATAGTATTTACAAGCTTCACGACTGTATCAAGCACGGGTTTCATATTCAATGCAGATTTACACAGAGCATCTTGATGTATAACACAATGTAGAAAAACAACATTGTTCCTGGGATAGTTTTGATTAATGTGTCCAAGAAATTCAGATTTTTTTTCCTGTTATATTTGGTGCTCCATCGGTCGTAATATTACATATATTTGTTATAGGCACTTTCAAAGTTAAAAGCCCTTCCCAAAATTCACGAAAAATATCGTATCCCGTTGTAGTTAACTTTAAAGAACGCATGCACGCCAGTTCCTCAATAATTTCAAAGTTCTCATCAACACCTCTTATAAATAATACTAATTGAGCAGTATCATTTATATCAGTGCTTTCATCCATAGCTATGAAACAAAATTTAAACTGGCCAATCTTTGACTCTAATTGTGATGCCAAATTTTTATCGATGGCTTTCATTCTAGAAGTCACCGTTTTTCGAGATAAGCTTACAGTCTCAAATTATTTTTCTTGTCTGCACATAAAACATCACAAACTTGGAGCATGCATTGTTTAACGAACTCCCCATTACTGAGAGCTTTATTATTTTTAGCAATATTGTATGCTACAATGTAACTTGCATGTGTAGCTGCTTCTTGAATACTGTTTACCTTCTTGAAAAAATTTTGCCGGACTGATAATTTTTTACAAAGACTTTCTGCATTTTTTTTTTTTTTTTTTTTTTTTTTCATATTCGGACATTGCTTCGTTATTGGAATTCTTATGCTTAGATGTGAAATGACGGGAAATGTTATATTCTTTGAAGACTGCTACAGCTTCATTGCAGATAAGACACACTGGTTTATCTTTTACAACTGAAATTTTTTTTTCCATGTCCATTCATCATTAAAAGCGCGGCACTCTGAATCAACTTTACGTTTTGTATTCGCCATTTTGGGATTGAAATAGTTTACGAATAACCTAAACAAGCACTAGCTACGCTATACTTTTAATAATTTCACCACTATTCACACTGACGCTATATGTCCACAATCTTTCAACACGCAATCTATAATATTAGAACTTGCGCCAAAAGAAAAAGCCGCTAGATGGAGCTTAAAATGCGCAGTCTGCCACATGTGAGGTCTAATTCACCTATATTGAATTCCCATATGTCTGCTCCACAAAAAAAAGATAACGCTTGTTGGCGCCATCTACAGCTATAACTAATAAATAACTTCCGCTTTTAACACTTTACCGATTGAAAACTGCCTGTGTTTGCTATTTCCTTCGATTTATGTTTTGTAGAAAAAAAGTAGAGAATGTAAACAAATTACCAGCTCTTTGAAAAAAAGGAAGAGAAAATATAATATTTAAACAAAGTAGAAAAGGAGATGGATATATAATATATGAATATTTCTTTTAATTTGCCTCTGACCGGCAAATTAAAATTCTATCCGCGGGCCAGAGTTTGCTCATCCATGCCCTAAGGTAAACGAGCCATCTTTTCTTTTCTTAATAATAGAGAGGAAAATAAAACAAGCAATTCTAATGAAATTCCACTAGATAAGATGGTAATAACTTTGATTTCATTTTTATCGTAAGATTTTATTGCTTGTCGTATTTGGAACCATCTGGAGTTACATCAAAGTGGAATATGAATAAATTTAATCAGATGAATCATATGCATCGTGTTTATAGCATAATTTACTGATCTGTAATCTCCTTTTTCATCTTTACTTTTGCTTCCTCATAAAAAATGACATAAAACACTTCTATCACTGCAAAATATCTCCTTTTCGCATGCATCGTATTTTGAACACAAATTTTATTGTCATCTTTATGAGCTTTCGATTAGAGCACGATTAGCAATTCCTGACAAATTGTCGTGGGTAGTTAAATATTGCTGAAAAGCAGTTAAAAAACCTTACTAAAGTGCTTTAAATCGATATAAATAAAAAAGGTTTGTATGTCTCGTACACACTGCCGTACCTCACATCCGATTCCGACAAAACTTCGATTACTTATTACTTGCACTTACGGGATGGTTATAAGCACAACACAATCATCTAGACTATAAAAAATATTTTCAGATCTATTTACCGCATCTATTAACCATGGATTAACCCCCAAATAACTCGCCAAGGAGACACAACAGATTCAGTAAAGATGCAAATTGAAGTTGATGTTAATACTTCGTAAATGCAAGTCTTTCACTGAGGTAATCGTTTTATTAGAGTGTGCGAGAAAGTTTTAGGGGAACCAATCCTATAGGTCTGAAATTTTAACTAAACATTTACTAAAATTTTAGCGTTTTTTTTTTTTTTTCTTTTCTTCCCCAGTAGCTTCAGAAAATATTATAGTAGAAATAATTTAATAATTTTGCATCATCTTAGTTATTAAAAAATTACTTTTCAATTATAGTATCGATTTTATGGTATGAATATAGTTTCTATGTTTAATCAATTTTAAAATATAATATTTTAATCACATTTTCTAATATTAAACTTGAGAATTCTATAGGAATATTAGAAAAAGCACGAGATACAATAAATAGTTTCTTTCTTTGCCATTCTGAAAGAGCACCAAACTTTACAATTCTAAAAGAACACACAAATCTAATATATAAAAATGAATGTTTGTTAGTAGAATAAAATAATAAAAATCGAATAAATACTATTTATTCTTCTTCTTTATGTATCCTTCAATTTCAATGATTGTATTCATTGCCAGCAAGATAATAAATATCATTCTTAACGCAACAAGATAACTATTTCAAATTCCACTTGATATTTCCAAGATTATTTCTTTTGCGGCAGCAACACACCGTGAACCAGCTAGTTGTTCATAAAGCTAAATGAATTTCCTATCAAATCTATTGCAACACTTTCTTCTTAATTCTTGCATCAGATGCTAGAACGAAAAAGAATACTATTAATACACTAATTTTGTTTGCTTAAAACTCCACTCGAAAAGAGACGCACTTAGGTTCTTATAAAAGATAATATATATAAATGATTCGTTAAAAATCGCAATCCGGTATAATATATTATTTTTTCTAGGAGGGTACCAGCTCAGGTGCCGTCCTCGTCATCTGACGGCGGTTCAATATTAAGAAGTTTGTCTCAAAAGAGCCCCAGTGTTGCTTTAAAACTGGGCGTTGATAAAACTAAACTGATATAATAACAAATTCTGCTTAATATCCTGCAACTTTTCAATATCAACAGATTTAACATATTCATTTTTGATACAAAGAGAAATTTCATTGGTACAAAAATCGTCTGATCTGCAAATTATCCTATGGTAATTTTATATCAATAATTTAGCACATTTTCTGACACTGACACGACTGTGCGTTACAAATAATATGCAATTGTACCAAACCGTCTGTTATTAGATGACACCTTCTCTACTACAGTTAAGATAGCAAAGAAGGGGACATCTAATTAGATAGATGGTCCTGATATAAGGCGAGGGTAGTAGTAGTGAACGATACTAGTAAAATATTAGACAATACGTAATATTTAGAATTACGATTTACTCACATGTAGGAATTTTATAATGTTATATTTCACTTTAAAAAATCACAATCAGGTTTAAAAGTTTGTAAAAAATATTTCAAATTTAAAAATTTATTATATCCATTTGTGTGACATGTATATTAAAACTTTAACATTGGACAGGCCATTTTTCAAAAAGATATAACTCTTGAAATCTTCAAAGGCTTATAAGTTTTTTTGAATGGCTATTTTTAAGACGAACAACCGATTAAGCTAAGAATTGGTAAACATAGTAAGATAATTCCGAAACGTTGTTAATTAACTACGTTAATTAGTCGTTTGATGTATCTATGTGGTTCTTGAAAATCCATTTTGAAACAATCTCGTGACTATCAAATTACGCATGTGCCGGAAAAAAAAACAAAAAAACCTACGGAGTTTTTTATTAAAAAAAATCTCAAAATTGTTTGAGGTCCAAAACTTTCCCCCGAAACCAGACTCGCCCCTCTTCCCAAAAATCCAGTTTAAATTGGTTTGGATTGATCATGTCACTATTGTATTGCACAATCGTCAACTTTTAAAAAAGTCATGGTTTTTATCCTCTCAAAATTGCTCGAGCTCTCCCAACTTCTTTTGTCAGCTAAAAGGAGAATGAAAATATATCTTTCGATACTTAATCTTGCTGTTTCGTGTTGCTTCTCGCTTTCTTCTTTACACTTCTTCGAGCGAAATCCCAAACCAAAACGGCATGCTCTCACATTATAACACACACGCTCCCATATAATTAAAAATAATAAATACAAAACGATAATATTTTGCCGAATATTCTTATTTTAGACCTCCCTGAGTTAAAAAACACACACACATTTTTGGAAAATGTCTTTTTGTCTGCGACAAAGGTTACTCAAACGAATCATTCAGCCATACGGATGAAATTTGGTATAAGACCTTTGTAACAAAGATTTGAAGGTTTCTATCCCATTTTCAGTTAAATCCATTTAGACGAAACCTCCATGGCTGGCTGTTCGAACATAAGTTAACACAATAACTAAAAAACAAAAAAAAAAAAAGCTAGATACATAAAATTCTATTCATAGTTTTAAACGCGCACACGCAAATTAGTAAATTAGCAGAGCCCTATTAATACCTCGTATTCCAAGTAGTGAGAAAGTTCATAGACAGGAATTGCAAGAATAGAAGTCATGCTTCCGTTAGGCCCAGTCATAAAAAAAGACGTAAAATGAAAGTCTTTTGTTAATGTCTTTCTCACATACACGCATCTGCTAGAAATTAAACAAATCGCAGTCTTGTGAACAGACGACATGAGATAGCAATGATATCCATAACGTACAAAAGAAACACAAAGAATATTTTGCAATGATAATTTTTATTATACTTAATATTGAAGTCAAACAGCATTTGCATAGTAGTCAAGGTTTCATAAAAAGAAAGTCGAATTTGCAGACAAATCCCACAGAATTGAATTTTCAGTTATTGTGCTTACTAAAAAGAATTCTGTGCGTAAAACTGTAGATATTTTCGTTTTCAATTTATTGCATAGTCACAAAAGTGATGGGTCAGTTATTCTGATAACTGTCACCGTTGCTTATTAAGAAAAAATTCTTTCGTTGTATTGAATATTCTTTGTCAATAAGAATACAACATTTACACATAAATAAATTTCATTCTAAAAATAAATACAGTAAAAGAACAATAGCTTTTTTTAGGAATATTTGAAGGTGAACTATTCTTTTTGGAATAAAATAATGCCGCTTTATTTCATAACTTTCGAAATATTTTAAATTGATTTTCATTGTACAAGGATCATTTCTCACAGCTTCTCATATATAATGACTTTTTTTTCTCGTTAATATGGTTAAATTTATAAGTTAAATATTTGTAAATTTATAAATTAATATGACCCTTTTCTCTCTGGATCAAAAAGCAGTGCATTAAAAATACAGCACAAGCAGTGGGGGGAAAAAATAGAGAAAGAATATATAAAAACGAATTAATAAAATTTTGTAACATTGAGAATTTCATGCTTATCAAAACAAACAACTATTATAATTAAGGAATAACACTCCAAAATTTGCATTTGAGAATTTAAAAAAATTTTAAGGTGCAAATAAAAACAGGAAAGGAAATTATCCTTGAATTAAAAGAAGAAATTTTAAGAAGTAAAACTATTATATCTTTTAAAATGTTTGCAGAATTTATTTTACCAAAAACCCAAATCTTTCGCTTCCAAATAAAACTCACGTTATATCTAAAACTTCTTTAAAATGTGTAAAAGAAACAAATTTGGACCAAAAAGCTATAATAATAACAGAATAAAACATATATTAACCTATGACTATAATTCTGAATTAATAATAAAGTTTACATTTTCAATTAATGTATTTCATATAAAAAGGAAAATACAAAAGTAATATATTAAAATTTGAATCCAAGTAACAACCAAATTTTAAAAAAAGTACAAATTAATACATTCATAATTGATACATAAGCCTTAAAATGTTACAATTTTTAAATATGTTCCATAGATTCAATTTAAATGCAACATGATGTTAATATCACTAACAATTTAAATAATCCAAATGAACACACAACCAATTTTGTATACAGCCAACAAAACTAAAATATGGTTTCCGTTCAGGTTTCTTATACTTAAACAATGAAAAAAATTATCTTCGGTAAGCATACGATTATTTCGTTTCACTATGATAACGTACTTTATAAAATCGATGAAACCTTCACAATTAAAAGTACTAATATGCCAAGAATAATACTACATTATATACGTTATATATATATTAGGAAGAATATATGCTTACAACAATGAATCTAATTCTTCAAAATTTCTACTTTTTCACAAATTATAGATATTCTCAATGAAATATATACAGAAATGTTTTGAGCCTTTACACATTTACATTATTTAACTTCTGTTAGCATTATATGAGATAAAGTACTTTTGACAACAAGTGCAAAATTTTCCTCTTGGAATATTACAAAAGAAAAAATTTGTGAATGTTTCCCTTGCATTAAAATTTGGATAATTCTTCAGCAAATTTGAAAATAATGACATGAACAACATTATTGGTACAAACAAATTACAGATACAATACTGAAAAGTACATAATAATTCAAAAACTTTTAATCCCAGTTTTGGTTTTGAAGGTTATAAATATAATTTTCACAGCACAACAAATTAAAACAAAAAAATTATACTTACATTTTTTTTTTTGAATTTTCAAAAATATTTTAATATAGAAAACATATAATAAAAGCGTAAGATTATTTGCATCATGTTTGATATTTTGAAACCCTAACATGACCAAAATTATTTATTCATACTTTAGAATTGATAACTTCTAAGCTAATTACGGTAAATGATATAAACAAATCTAAAATGTTCTAAATGACAGTAATTATTACTGAATTAGACAAATTAAAAATAGAAATAATTTTTAAACCAAGAAAACGATAAAATTATTTAAAAAAAAATAAACAAGTAAACAAAACAAATCTGAATGGTAACAAAATCCATTCAGGAATGTCCACAAGGTCATTCAAGGAGTTTGTTTGTACTTTAAGCAAGATTCAATGAACATCACATACAATTTGTTGGTTCTTTTTACATATGGTACATATTATCCATTAATAAGTTAATAGATAAAGTTTTCTTTTTACAGTTGTACTAATTTACTATAAATAGGTCATCAATTTATTAGTAGAAAGAACAATTTGAGATTCAACAAATAAATGGTTATTATATAAGTGCCCATTTAAGGCTTTTAAGAAACTCAATAAAAATCGGAAGAATTTGTATATAAAAAACCCCCTCATTCTCTTTTATAAAGAAGGTATATAATAAATAAGAATATTGCATAAACGCTGCTCTTTGGACATATTTCCTTATACTTTTCTTCATAATTTCAATTACTTATTTTCATAAAAATATTTCAAATACAGAAATAAAATTTTCAACCAGAGAACAAAAATATAAATTATTTATACAAAAGTAAATTACATAATGTAAGCGATTAAGGATTAGAATGGATGGTGAAATTATTAACCTTAAAAAATTTTTCTATTACGAAATTTAATAATAATAGAGACATTTAATGTTCTTTATAGATTTATTAGAAATTTATAATTATTTAATATCCTTTTGTAGTACCAAGAAATGAAAATCAAAACAACAACACAAGTTTTATAGTGCCTACACATTTTTGGAAAGACACCGGATGATTTCAAACTTCATAATAAAGGAAAAAAATCCTCTCAAGAAGCAAATTGTAGAAATTAGTCATCAAAACACAATACCATCACTAAATATTCAGCAAACCTAAATTCCCCAAGCAAAAATCCATCAAATCAATGACAGCAGCCATTAAAGCAGCAAGTGACAGGAACAAACACAACAATTTGGTAAAAGAGTATACTGCACTTTCAAGTTTAACCATAAAAAAAATCAATAAATTAAAATGGAATACTTAACAATATAACTGAAAGAAAAATACAAAACAAATTTTTAATGTATCTTTAAATGATTTTTTTTTAAATTCTAAATGAAACATTTAATATTCTAATCAAAACATTTAATATTCTATTCAATATAATTTTTATTTCCAAAAGTAATTTTTAAAATCTTAGATCTTTAAAGGGGAGGGAGGAGAATAAAACATAATATAATAATAAAAAAAAACAGGAAAATAAACTTTAAGCATACCTATAATACGGTTTTGTCAAATACAATCAATTATTTAAACTAATATCCATCTGGTAGTAGTACATACCAGAATTAATGTAAATATAAAATGCTATTTTAGCAATTTAAAATACCATGATAAAAGTTAACCATATGTTGCCCTAAAATAAATATTGTTCATATCACATTAGAAAATTACATGCACCACTAAGTTATGTTCATTTAATATTTAAGCACATAGAGGTAACTAGATCACTGAAAATATATTTTCAACCCTTTACATTCACTCAAAAGCTTAGTCAAAGAAGATCTCAGAAAATAGAGGTTTACACTAAAAAAAGACAGTGGTAAATTAACAGCAAAATGTGCATTAGTAGGCTCAACTATGTTTTATTGTACTTGTTTTTCATATAGAAAAATGATTGCATATTTATTTGGAATATACCACAGAAAAGCTCTGTTTCACACACAATACGAGAAAGAAATTTTTTAAAATAATTATTAGCATTTTAAATAAACAATTTAAAAAATTCTTTATATTTTATACAAAATAAACTGAGCAACATGTATAATCTGAAATATTACCTACATATTTTCTATTCTTTTATTTTTATGAGATCTTGAGAAAATTTTGAATTAGCTGACCTACGAATACATTTCCTACTGTTAAAATGTACAATACAAATGTTCGATTGTGCCTTAAGACTATAATAAATTCAAACAGTAATAGCAAATTATTGTAAAATTCATGATAAGAAAACTTGATACCCTATCAAGATTAGAGAGATAACAAATGAAAATAAGTATACCTAAGAAAAAAAATTACTTAATGTTTTTTGACATAGTTATAAGAAAATCCAAACTAAGATATCCATATACCTTTAAAATTTACATTGCTAGTTGGTATTAGTAAAAACTTAAAACACCTCATTCATTAAATCCATACCTTTTCTATTTCTTTTGAAATAAATTTCTGGAATCTACTAGCATAACATCTTTCAATGAACATATCATTTTAAAGAATGATTTTATTAAAAATATTTCTTTAGAAGTTTTAAAATATGGACTTCAGAAGAATGTATCTATAATGCCCATTGCAATAATAAGAAATATGTTTTGAAAAATTCATTTTCCAAACAAAATCCAATCGTAGTTATGCAAAAAATTCTTTATATATATATATATATAAATTTTTTCTCCTAAAACTTTTTTTATGGAAATAAATAAAATAAGAGGGACAAAAATTTACAGAAAATTGCAACAATTAAGGTATACAGATATCTTACAAAATTAAATAGAATAAAAATAATTACTACAAAAACTGTAAACTTTTTAAATTACTACAACTTTACTGGTTTAAGCTCATATATGAAGATCTTTCTGCTTCAGTTAAATTTAAATAACTGGATGTATGTTCAACTATATTTTCAATTATTACCTATGATTTAATAGGAGAGAAAAGTCAAAATCCTAAACAAAATTGTATAAAGACTAGTTCTGGAAGCAGATTGAAAAATGTTAATTATCAACTACTTATGTTAATTATCAATACAAGAAAATAATCCAATATCACAATTCACAAATCAATACCATGTATAGCTAACTTTTCTATACAGTTCTAAATTTTCAATTTAATTTTTACTCAACAGACTAAAAGTCATAGCCTTAAACAAAATGGTAAGTATAGAATATGATTAAAGGGCAGAAAATTATAAGTACCTGAAAAATATAAGCATTACTAAAACTTGATTATTTTTCATCTATCTTTTAATTGAAAACCTATATAATTGTTTATTGATATTTAAATAATACAACTTTAAAATAAAGCATGTAAATAACAGTTGTCAAATAATTATAAAGAAAACAACCTAGAAGTTGAAAAAAAAAAAAGCTATTTAATTTAAATTATGTTCCAGGTTTCCTGAGAGTAACTTTAATTTGCAAATAAGCCTTGTCGGTAATTAACGTAACATCTACTAAAGCAAACATAACAATTACTTGTTCCAGACCTCCTTTTAAGGATGGGTCCTTCCAAAATAAATTCAACTGATTAACTCCGTGAGTTCTTTTGAACTCTTTCTTTAACAAAGGCAATTTATCACAGTAAACCCTTTTTATAATACCCATATCGAGAATAAGACAGTCAAAGGAATGGTCCATGACTCCAAGCACCATGGCTTTAGCATGAACACAGCCCATTTTTCGAATAAATGCTGACAGGAATATCTCGGCACTTTGGTCACTAACTTTTTTGGCATTGTATTTTTTATCATTACAATGGACAGCACATTTTTCCATCTCTTCTGGGGCCATGTTTGGAGGTAAATTGTACTTTAGCGATGCACCCAGTAGTCGATGAACAAGAATATCAGGATAACGTCTTATAGGGGATGTAAAGTGAGTGTACAGAGGGACATTTAGAGCATAATGATGGAACATGGATGGCTCTTCTAGGACACCAGTACAGAAGTAAAGAGCACAATTCATTGGCTTGGAGCAGAGATGCATAAGTAATTCAGTTCTAGCTTTAGATAAATAATCATCACCCTTATATTGTGCGATAGAACTTTGAAGTGTGCCACTACTACTAGGATCAAGAATAATCCCCATAGTTTCACACATAGAAACTATATCTGCCATCATTTTTGGCTGGGGTGCAGGATGACGTCGAAGAAGAGAAAGAGAAGGGAAAGTTTCATAAATATGCTTTGCAACCGACATATTTGCTAATAACATAAATTCTTCAATTAGTTTATTGCTATCTTTATGTACAAAAACATTAAAGCCTGAAGGCAACCCTGTTTCAACATCTAAAGTAAATTGCAGTTTAACTTGATCTAAGCGAAGAGCTCCATTGTAAAATCGTTTCTCCCGAAGTTGAAGGGCTAAAAGATGAAGATGGTAAACACCTATAGCAATGTCATTTAAGGTGAAATCACCATAAACATCAGGGAATTCAGAAGGATTCCATTCTTTCCTTTCTGGATTTTCAAGCATACTCTGCGCATGTTCATAGCTTAACTTTGAACAAGAATTTATGACTGAACGACCAATCCACTGCCTACATATTTCTCCTTCAGGTGTCATTTCCCAAACTACTGAAAATGTCAATCTATCTTGGCCGGGATTTAAACTGCATAAATTATCACAGAGCAATCGAGGAAGCATGGGAATTACTTTTTGCACCAGGTAAACACTTGTAGAGCGTTCTTTTGCAAACAGATCAAGTTTAGATCCTTCTTCAACAAAATATGTAACATCAGCAATATGTACACCAACTTCATAATTACCATTTTCTAAAAGAGTGCACGAAACAGCATCATCCATATCACGTGCTGTAGCTGGATCAATGGTAAAAACACATTCTTTCCGAAAGTCTCTGCGATTTCTTATTTCATGTTCAGGTACTCGCCAATTTGCCTCTTGTGGAAGACAGTCTAATACTTCCTTGGGAAAATCTGAAAAGTCAACAGCATTCTCTACCAATATTCCTTCTGTTTCCACTTCAACATCTCCTGTGTTGCCAAGACATTTTATCAATTTTCCTCTTGCAAAAGTGGAAGTCTCATTCCATTCTGCAATTTCAGCTAGGAACAAAACATTATTATAATCACCTGAGCGGTTGTAAAAATTAGGAGGACAATCAGACATAGGTACCATAATTCTAGGAACACGACTGTCATTTGGAGAAAATAGGGCCCAATTTATATTTCTATCCGGACAAAGTTTCAAATGTCCAGCTGCAATACGAGAATGTTTCCTTTCCAATACATGCACAATTTTTCCTGTTTTTTGAATAAATCTAGGCCATTCAGGATGCCTCATAATGTCGTCAATGGTTAAATTATCAATATTGAAATTAGGAATTTTCACACTAACACTGTTACTAACAGGTTCTTTCTTTTCATGCTTCTTCTTTTTTCTCTTTCTGTGCTTAGATTTCTTATTACTTTGTGAAGCAACTGATTCATTAATATTTTGTCCAACTTCAAGCTGATTAAAATGCCCAATGATCAAGGGTTCAATATCTATATTTTCATCTGAGCTGCTATGAACTTTAGATAAATGAATTTCGGAAACTGAAGAACATACAACTGATTCAGAATTTACTTCAATAGGATGTAAAGATGGAATTGCATTACCATGCTGTACTCGACATTCTAATGATTTTTCTCTACTAGGAACAGAGCCAGTAGGAGCAAATCCTCGGATATCCATCCTATTGAACTGGTTCACAATATTAGTAACATTGTCAAACACAATGTTATTATTGTCAGCATCTTGCTGACAAGCAAGAAATTCAGCATCTTCTAAAACCTGCTCCATATGTTGGCTTTGACTACTTCCCACACTTGCAGAATCAGTAAATTCATCTCCTGAGAGATCACCCGGGGGGACTATGATACCACCAAAATCACTATCACTACCATCAACTTCATAGTTATTTTCATGTTCCAAAATAGAATTACCATCAATACTTAGTAATTCTTCTGGAGATACAACAATATTAAGAGCAGATTCTTCATTCTCCCAATTTTTAGATGTATTTGAATTCTGCTCTATTTCTAAAGTAAATGTACCTATTTCACTCATATCACATGCAGGATATACTATTTCAGCACACCCCAGTTCTAAGTTGGATGGTGTACTGCTATTTTCAACCTTTTGAGAATGAGAGGCATCAGCATTTTCTATATTTGTTGGTTTGATGCTACTCTGAATACCAAGCGAGGATTCATGTTCCATTTTTGGAGATATCTTATCTAAGTAATCTTCTGAAGATTCATGTGAATAGGAGGTACTTGTTCTTCCACTGCTATTCTCTTTACTTTGCTGATTAATTTTAGATTTGCGCTTGCTCTTTCCCTTTGACTTTTTCATTTCCATTGAAAAATCTTCCATTTGCTTTGCTAGTTTATCTACACCTAATATTTTCAGAGTATCAGGACCATGATCTTCAAAGGTACTACCCCATGAGTTGGAGGACTGTGGACGGGATCGCAATAATTTATCAGGGGTGTGTACTTTGCATGGAGGAGATGGTATAGGCACACAAACTGTATCAGCAACACTTTCACCAGTCTTTTCTTGATAATCTTTAATAGCATCACACAGAACTTTCCATTCTTGTTTCGGATTTATCTGTACAACAACTATATCTCCAGCAAGAGCCCTATTTCTATCCTGCATTCCTCCAATATAAATATCCATTTTTCCATCCGGAGAATTTACATAAGCATCTTCATAATTTCTAGGGTTGATACGCAGTGCTCCTTCAATAAACTCTCCACGCTTAAGTCCCTGCTGAACTTGAAACAATGGAATGTAAGGTTCGAATTTCAAACCTTGTTTAGAACCTGCTCTCTTAGCTTGATGTCTTGGCTTATTAGGAGTTGTTTGACAGTCAGGTGTTTTAGACCTGTAGTTGGAGCTTTTTCTGTCTACAACTCTAGGACTTGTAATACCTGATGATGCACCATTCTTACTTTGAAGCTCTACATAGTGGTTTGGCACAGATGATCTTCGGCCTTGCTTAGGGTTTCTCATGTTGCCAGATGAATTGAGTTTAGCAGAAATATCAGAAAAGGCATCACTCGAACCAGAACTAGGTTTCTTGGAACTTTGAGAAAATTTTGGCGTTTCTGAAGATTTAGGTTCAACGCTTTTATCTTTTGAAGATTTTTTATTCCGATTCCTACTTTTTGGACTTCTTATGGTTGGTGAATTTTCAGAAGGAAGACTTTGCTCATGTTTCATTTTTGTACGAACACCAGTTTTCTTCTTCACTCCTCCTTTTGGATTTTGCACTTCTGTCCCAGTAGCTGAATCTTGGATATTTGATGATTGAATTTTAAGGCTTTCAATAAGAGCATTAGAGGTTAAAGCTTTACAGCTTCCATTTTGGATATTGTCATCCATTAGAATTTTCCAACAAAATGGAATCTGAAATATATTTATATAATATCAATGAGTTAAATAAAAACAATACAAAAATATTCTTGTTAATAGCATTATTCAGGTAGAGATAGGATATTGTGTATAAGAATAAGGGGGAATGAAAGAGAAAAAATAATTTCAAGAAAACCTATCATTATTTTAATTCCTTGCCTTAATTACATAAATCAACCTAATATTTAGGTGTTAAGATTTGTAAAAAAAAAATTATAGATATTAACTGCCCATTATAAATGGAAAAACTGGATTTATATAAGATTAACAATTAATGTGTATCATTTTATTTGAATAATATTTTAATTATTCATTTATTGTTAATTTTTACAATTTATTTGCCTTATTCGGTCATACATGTATTAAAATTCATAGTACTGGGGTTTTATCATATTATGGTATTTTTTCTTTCTTTCTGACAAAAAGATAAAATATATTCCAGCAAATTTTTACTAGGAACAATAATTCCAGAATACAGCTTAATTAATATCAATAGCTGTTCTTGGCGATCAGCTTTTTGCCAACAATATCTTTTGTTTATAGATTCAATCAAACCTCTTACTGCTAACAATTGCCTTCATTCCTTAAATGATATATTTTCCCTTTAATACTATACTTTTAAGCATCAAACTATATGACATTGTCCTATTATTTCAACAGTATAAAATCCATTATGTTTATTGTATACACCTAGATCCAGCTAGAACATAAGCACGACACAGTTCAAAGCCAATTAGTATGGCCTTAAAACAAAGTTTGCACAGTAAAATAAAAATTTTATATATTTCATCATTTATATAAAAAGGAGAAATAATATATAAAAGTGATAAAAAAATCACTTCTACAAAATTAATATTCAATTTTTAAAAAAGTACAAAAAATAATTTTTAAAAAAATGATAATATTATAAACTTATAAAATAAATTTGATATACAATCAACAAGATGAATAAATATTTTTTTTCATTTAATAACATTTTACAGAAAATACGAATATATCATAATATAATATCCTTTTATTTAATTTGGTTCCAATGAATAAAATCTCTTAAGACTATTTTCAGACATTCTTAGTTAATGTTTTAATCTCAAGTAATATTTTATATTTTTCTATTTTGAAGCGAGATTCAAAGTGTCCAAACAGTCTTAAATTGGTAAATGTGAAACTACCTAACATTATAAAATCTTACATTTTGATTTTTTTTAATAGGGAGAAAAATCATGCAATTAAATATTTGAAGGGGGGAAAAACAATGAAAATGGCTTAGATTTCATATTAATAATAATACAAAATACTATTGAGAAGTATATTTTTTTATTTCCCTTTCTACAATAACAATTTTAGAAATTACTTTTGAAAATATGATATATTTGGCTTAAGATGGAATAAAGGGTAAGCTAAAAAGCTTTCATTCTGGGATGCAAAGTTTTCATCCTTATTTTTTTAAAAGTATATTTGTTCTGAATTTGTCAAAAGATTGCTTTTGTGAAGCACCAATAGAATTGCGCACATTCTCTTTTATTTTTACAACAGATTTAACAAACCAAATTATTTTATTTAGAATCCAAAGTTAGTTTTCCTAGTACATAAAAGAAATTTAAAACATTGATTTCAGTATATTTCTAACCAGGTATATTAAAAACATCAGGATAAAAATAAATGTAATATAAATTGCACTTTCTAAATAAATTTAAAACAACAACAACAAAAAATGTCAACTGGATTTAACATATTGTCTTTTCGACATACATTTTTTTTTTTTTTGTATTTGTGCATTAATAGAAGTTTGCAATTTATTGCCAAAAATAATTGCAATCTGTGATTAATTGGGTAAAAAATTAAGGAACATTAAAGTATATCTGAATTTGATACTTATATATTCAATAGTTCTGTCCAGTAGAATGCTAATAGATGACTATATATCTTCAATTTTATTATTAGTAGTGATAGAAGGTTTTTAACAGGACAGAAAAAAAAGGAAAAAGTGAGATGTTTATTTAGATGGAGATTGTGTAAGAAAATTTTGAATAATGCAGTTCCACTAGTTAAAATTCGGTACTTCGGCTGGGCACAGAGAGAAATTGCCAAATAATGCAAAATTCTAACAAATTTCAGTCAGTTATGTTAATTGCTTACCTTGGCGACTTTTCTCATATTTGGTTCACATAGCCAAGATTTGCGCCCAGATAACAGAAAAATACCGAAAATCCTTAAATTAATTTAAACCAGTGCATTATTTTCAATGTATTATCATATTTCAAGATAAAAATAAGTTATATAAATAATAAACCCCTAATCTATGCTTGATAAAAAAAATAATAGTAACTACTTTAAAATGAATTTTTAATATCAAGTCAATTAGTTTCTTTATGGGGGGGGGGATGCAATGATGAATTGCATTTATTCATTTTTACTAAACACTTAATACTTTCTAGATGTTGTATTAAACTATTTCAGAGAGACTATGACATCCATATTGAAAGTTTCTCTTATTTACTTAGAGTATTTTATGATTGTTCCAAAAGCATTAGTCTATCCATTTAATAATTGCTGATCTTTTAAGGTCATTCTTCAATGATATAAATTTCTTATAGAATTATATAACAGCAGTATAGATGAAAACATATGACCAATTCAAGCAAATATAAGTACAGTTAATTAATTTATGGAAGATTAAACACTGATATTCTCAATACAGTCATTTAATCAATTAATGTCCTAATACTAAATATACAGCTTTTCAAGAATTACTTGTTAACCTGATTTTAATACTTTCAAAAGAATAAAATAGAAGGCTACTTAATGAAATGAAAAATGAGTAGAATGTTTTAAATTAATTCAAAACCAATGTCATTTAAAATAGGTTGTTGAATAAATTAATGCTCGGAAATAATCCAGAAATTTCAAATTATATTCTTGAAATTTTAATGATATAAACTATGTAACTTTTAAATACATCTTAAATTGATTTCTATTGATACAATATCATTCACTGGAAAGTTTCTTCAAATGGATAAATATGGTAAAATACTGTGTTAATATGTGTATTTGGAGGTTTTTTTAAAAATCTGTTGTTAAATGTGCATATTTATCTATTATATGAGTTACTACTTGTATTGAGCCCTAGAAAATAAAGTTTTAAATGGATTTGCTTTAAATTTGATTTCAAAAGAAGGATATCAAAGAAATAAGCATTAAATAGGTATTTCAATGCAGGAACCTTATTAGAAGTCTTGCATAATTATCATAAAAATGAAATTTTCAGTCATATTATAGCAAAAGTGCAAAAACTATTTTCTTAAGTAAACATGAATAGCAATGGAAAAATTGATAAATTATAAAAAATGATTAATAATTTTAAACTTAATGCAAAGGAAAGTTATGAGATATATGAAAAAAGAAAATCCTTCTCAGCTTATAGAGTTTGAATTTGTCCATAATTCTATTTTATTGCATAAGATATTGTTACATTCGCTCTTTTATTTTGAAATTTCTCTTGTAAATAATAAAAAAGTAGAATATTAACTATTAGTAATTAAAAGTAGAAAATTAATCTTAAAACGATGCAAAGGTAACAGGATAATTATTCAAAATACTTAATCATCACATGCATAATATAATATTACTTATCTTTATATTATCAAACTGATAAAAAAAATGCTCATATTGATGCTTCTAACTCGCATAGTTTTCATACAAATTTACTTGCGTATCTGCACAATTGCGTAAGTTTTTGCAAATGTGCGCAGTTATAAAAGGTTTTATAAGATATAAATCAATAAAATAAATAATTTCCAAAATCATGAACAAGTGAGATTTGAAAAAAATTGTTGCAAATACTCAAACAAAATATATATAAGCAATAAAAATAAAGTGTTCCGTAAAATTATATTTTAAAGCAAATGTTAAAAAGAAAAAAAAAGTTAAAAAATATATAAAATAACTCTCACCGATAGGGTTTTAATTTGCCTTTTGAAATCAAATTCAGTTTAAAATATTAACGCTGTCTACAGAAATATTTAAATGTCACAATAGGTTAAGGAAAAAATCGCAATTAAATATTTATAAAGTCGTAACAAATCTAAAACTTTCCAAACGATAGAAAGCTATAGGAAATATTATTAACCACTAATTTTAATACTTACGCAACGAACTGAAACTACTTGAAACAAGATTCGTTCCCAGTGATGTAATAACAAGAAGAGAAACTGCAAATTGCAAACTCAGAAGATCACAACCGAGTCAAGTATACAAAAAAAACAAACACCTCAAAAGATTTTTGTTGCCAAAGTAATATTCCTTAAATGTTTGTAAAAGTTACTGCCGCTCCTCTTACTTAGTAAAAGAAGCAATATTTCTAATTTTGGAGTGTGGCTTTGAATCATAAATAAGAAAGTTCATAATAATTGTAATTATTTAAACGACTGTTAAATTCAATGACAAATAAATAAATATTTTGCTTTATCATAATTTTTGCATCATTTAAGTCAGAATATGACGGCATCGAATTAGCCGAACTGAAATGAAACTGATTATTGGTTTATTTTCATAGATGCTGTATTGTGAGTTGGTGAAGGTTATTTAATATTCTTTATTAATTTCCTGCAGCTCCCAGAATCGTACGTTCACATCCTTAATTAAACTATAATCTAAGTTATCTGATCGATTTTTAGCAAATGGCAAAATCAAAAATGTTTTATTTCATTTTTTTAATGTGGTATTAGATATTTTATTCTAATACTATCATTTATTTAATCACATATTTCTTGTTTGAGAGTGTTTCACTAAAAATTTAATTTATAATTATGATGAATTTAGCATAAATTAATAACATATATTCTGTGCTACATCTGAAAAATTCTGAAATTTATTTTTGAATTAGTTTTTGATATGTATAAACGCAGTAATATTTTACGCTGTCATGTTTTCTTGTAGCATAAATACCTGTCTTGTACCGTCATTACCTGTAATGCAGAGAGTTGATGTTTAAATTCGAAGCAGTTTTTCTAAAACACTATTAGATGCATTTCATTCTTTTTCAGTGACTCATTTCAAATGGAAATAAATTATTTTTAAATAGCAAATAAGAAAACGAATTTTTTTTTATTGTTGTTCTCAAGAATGTTTGGCCTTTTTGGCTTAAGCATTCAGTGATTACAGACAGCTGTTTTGTTTTTACTTGCTTGATTATATACTGCAGTAAAAGAGACCGGAAAATGTTACATATGAGTTATATCCTTCTTATAATTATAAACTAGTATTCAGATAATTGTCTGAATGTTATTTGGGCTACTGCTTAGAATTCATATTTGTGAGAATTGGAGGAGAGGATAAATGCATTTGTACTGATGTAATTCAAACAAAGAGTTTATAAGTACAATCGTGCTGTTTTATTATTGATTTAGCTGCTGGTTTTTAATCTTTTTTCTTTTGTATGTTGAATACTTTTAATTCAAGAAAGAAATTGTTAACTTTTGCAAATACCAAACAGGGTTGGATTATTAAATAAGCAAACTTTCTAATGGGAAACCAACTCCATTTTTCTTTTTGATATTTTGATGGTATTTTATTTTTTTGATTTCATGAGGCCACTGCATTCAGAACTTATTTAAATCAAAATCGTTAATTATTTAAAAGCTGATGGAACTTGCATTGTCTAAGGGTCCCTAAATAATTAAATTGGAAAGCTTCCCAATTTAAAATCAGTACTTACGTATTAACGCAACCAGGCCAAAATTTGCATAAATCGCCAAATTTGGCGACCCTACTTACGGCAACTCTACGTGTTATACGTGGTTTTTCGTAAAGTAATTATTTTGCTTACTGGTTAGATTGAATGCCGTGCAATACTTTAACTATGGGTATTTGGGATCTGCCTGCGAGTGAAAAGGATGCTGTTGAATTGTTACAGGGATATGGAATTATACCAAACAAATATTCTTGTAAAAATTCTCTTAAAATGAAACTGTATTTTGGAAAGTAAATCTTCTGGAAATGTAACGTCGAAGACTACAATCAACACTTGGGGGTGAGAATTGGAAATTGGTTTGAAGGTAGCCGAATTTTATTTGTGACAGCGGTGCGCTTCATTTATTGTTGGTCTAAAGAGTTAACCTCAATTAAATTTTGTGCAGAAAAGATGGAAATTGCTGACAAAACTGTTATAGATTGGAACAATTACATGCGAGAGATATGTACCCTTGAAATGGATGAAAAAAAAAAGAAAGCAAATAGGCGACGAAGGACTTATTGTGGAAATAGACGAAAGTTTATTTGTAAAAAGAAAAAATAACACTGGTCGTGTACTACCACAGCAATGGGTTTTCGGCGAAATTTGCCGAGAAATGAAAGAGACTTTTTTGGTTACTGTACCAACCAGAGGCGCCGTTACTCTCATGGAAAAAATTTGCGTAAATATCAAGGGAGGAAGCATTATTTATTCGGATTGCTGGAAAGGATACAAGACAAGTGAGTTGGAAAATGCTGGATTTCTGCATGGAACTGTTAATCACAAATATAACTTTGTGGATCCCGACACGGACGTTCACACACAACATGTAGAGCGCATGTGGGGCTCAGCCAAATGGCGCAACAAAAAACAGAGAGGAACAGCCCATCATCATCTTGACTCATACCTTATCGAATTTATATGGCGCCAAGCTCAAGCTGTTAATGGCGAAGACGGTTTTCAATCAGTGCTAAAAGCAATAGCCAAAAGATTTTCGCCGAAAAAATAATTCTGCAACTTATTCAAATTCGAAACCGGAAGGGTTTAATTGCTATTTTTTATTTTAAAACAAAATAATATAAAAAACTGTATTAAAAATTATCTGTAATTAATAAATGTACATTTTCTTTCTATTCATACTTTCTTACACAAACTTACAAATCGCGCCAACTTGTTTGCGATAATACGTAAGTACCTTAAAATCTTCCCCTTAAACCACTCCTGATACCACAGCTATCTTGTAACCAATATATCATACTTGATTTGTGTACTTTAAAAATCGGTTCTGGTACTTTTCCATTTTACCGGCGCAAATCTTGCCCAGCAGACTTTTGGTGACAGCACACAATTGCCATTTTAGCACAGATGGCAAAATGGCCACGGCTTTCTTTAAAAATGTAGCTGCAGAAGGTTACCACATGCAATATTCCGTTTAGCTTTGGTTGCATCATTACTGGCAATTTATCGCCGGTGCTGTATTAATGGAAAAGTACCTCGATTCCTTACTTCAAATGCT
>JAPMOQ010006263.1:213617-275056 GCA_026543055.1 Argiope trifasciata | reverse complement strand
TCAAGAAATGTATATAATAAATAATATTACATTTTTGCATATTCATTAACAGTAGTATACCTTAAGATGAAAATGCAAGACAAGAGAGAATTATTTTGATATTGAAAGATTATGAACTTATTTGATGATTTAGACTTTTTTTCTTGTATAAAATTCTTTATGGTAGTACTTGTACTATATCAACTAAATTGTTTCAATGAACTCTTGACTTAATTGTATGTCATTGGTGAATATAGTCAGTAGGTTAACATAGCATCTTCGAAGAGCAATTGCTGTAAACTTATAATTAATTGCTGGCATTGAATGAAAGTAATAAAAAACTGATGCTTTGTGTATTAACGCAAGTGTCAATATTTTTTTAATTTTTAGTCATGTAACTGGAATAATTTTTTATTATTGTGTATCATTTGCAAACTTTGTTACCATTTTTTAAGTGAGCTAAGGTCTTCGGTTTAATTATAGTTGTGATTATTGCCTTTGTAATGGGATCTGCTCACATATCTTTATAAACTCGCTAAGCAAATTACTGTCAACTACTTGTAATTATTTGGTGGGATTGAAAATTCTTTTATTACATAAGCTATTTTAATTAGTCAGATATTGCTGAAGGTACATTAAAAAATGGAATGATTAAGTAATATTTATTAATATTTAATAATAATTTAAAGCTGTTATTTATATTTATTTCTAAAATTTGCAGTTTAATTATATTTTTATAAAGATTTGAAATGTAAAGTAAAGAAACCATATAACTTCAAATTTGCAAAAGTTAAGACATTACTGTATTAATAATTTGAAATAAGATTCACCTGTCAAAGTAAGTTCCTTTCGCACCAGATGTGGTTACGAGTAAGAGCTCAAGTAATTTTATTTTAGATAAAAAATTTCTTAAGTAATTATTTAACAGTTTCTAAAGTTAGTCAGTAATTGTTAATGAGACATTTTAGACTGCATTCAGTTAATATTAAATTTCTTTATATTTCAGATGACTTGTGTCAATGACTACTATTCTTACTTTCATTCCCCATTTGCTGATTACCTAGGACTTTTTGCACATAGCCAACATATTCATAGATGTCGAGAACTTGAATTAAATGTTCTTGATTGTACTGATGTGTATGGACGTAAAGGATTAAAGAAGCAATGTGCTACTGAATATGAAGATTTTTTAGAATGTGTATATAATAAAAAACAAGTAAGATTTGTTTTTAAATGCTTAATCATTAGTTTTATTTATCAGGATTTTTTTATTAAAGAAAAATATAAATTTTTAATTCAAGTTATGTGATATCCAAAATTTATTATGCTGATTTAAAGTTATGTAGAGTTAAATCTTCCAGATTATTCGACTGAAACTGATCAAAGATCAGAAATCTTTTATGATACAGACCGGTGAACTTTTATGTTTCTTTTACTGTTACATATTTTGAAAGTGGTTGTAGATATTTTAAATTGTTTTATTTATTTACCTTTGAATTGCACTTACTATATTTAAAGAAATCCAGAAAAGAAAAAAAATAAAGGATTAATAAAAGAATTAGCTTGCATAATTTTAAAATGGTTTTCTTTTGAATTATTTGTTATTTTAAATTTGTTTGATATTACCAATATTTTCATTTTAAGCTTCATCTGAAGTTAGGGTTGTTGACTTCCACAGAATTTGTGACTAAATTTTATGCAAATTTATTTTTTATATTAATTATGTATTCTTCTGAAAATGCTTTAATTTATAAGCACATTATCATTGTCTCAATTCTAAAGTATTAAATGCATTTTTATTTTCTTGAGTATGATGTTAATGCTTCATAACCATTTACAGCTGATTTTGCTATACTGTTGTGCTATATTTACTGTTTGAACTTTTGTTGTGCTATATTTACGTCAAATATTATTTGCAAATACTGAATATGAGGAAGGTTTCATGGCCATTGATTGAATAGTTAATTTGTATTAAAAGACTATTTATTTTCATCCCTAGCTACCAAAGTATGTATTAACCCTGCTGTTTGGGTCTATATGACCTGAAATAAAGTTTATATGTTCATAAAAACGCACAGTACAAGAATATTTTCATGAAATTTCTTGACATCTTTGATAAATTATAAAAATATGTTTTCCTAGAGGGATTTAGGTTTATTTTTATTTTGAAGGAACATTTTTCAATTTATACCTAATGTATTGTTTGAGTCAATATGACCGAAATATATATTGTTTCGGTCAATATGACCTGAATATGTACCATTTGGGTCAATATGGCCCGAATATGTATTATTCAGGTCAATGCTGGAAAAGAAATAATAATAATAATAATAAATATTGATAAATATTCAAAAATAATAAAAAAATATTCATAAATATTCAAAAACAATAAAAAAAATACCCATACATGTTCATTTTTGTTTGGAATAATTCAAAAGAAAAGAATATCAAAAGTTTCTATTATTTATTCATTTTTTAAACCTGTTTCATTGACATGTGTTTGATCACATGACGAGAGAGCATGTGTAAGATCCCAATAGTTGATATAATTGGTAGGGGTTTAATTTCTTTGATCTCATTGCAAAATTTTTTTACTGTATTTTACTTTCTGATAAACTGTAAAAATTTCTTTGGAAGAAACGGGAAAATTACTCATTTTTCCACACATTGAAACAAGGTCACACTTACCAAGAAGTAAGGACTCAATAAAAATAGTGAAACAATTATGGAGAAAACATGCCATCAGGATCTATTGAGAATACTTCATAATGTGTCAAGCTTGCAAGGTATAAGCTCTGTCCTTGAAGCACTGACAGCAAAACTAACATGTTATGCTGTAATTATAACAATCACATTTGCAAATCTCATGTAAAATATTATTGTTCAAATTGTAAATAAAAGTAAGTTTCAAATATTTTTCTGTTATTTGTATAGAAATTCTATATTATTTTATCTAGTTTTAAACTTATATTACTATTTTTGAAACTATTTCTTAACTGATATCTGTCAATTACTGAAAAAAAAGTTAATTTTCTGTGTCGGGTCACATTGACCCGAATATTACATACATGAAGTAAATATGAACAGAACAGCAAGGTTGAAAAACTGTGTGTTCCATTGATGTTTTCATTAGCTTTAAGACAATGTTTTAAACCTGGTCACAATTTACTGAATTGTCACATACAAACCCATATTAGAAAGACACATTCTCCCAAAAGTTTGGTGAATATATTCTGTTGTTATTTTGACATAAACATGATTATTTTTCCTGGCTTTTATAATTTATGTATTTTTGATGCTCCAAAAAATCTTTAAAGACATCATATACTTTAAAAAAAGTTTCAAGGATCATTTAAAGAAAAATGCTAGTAGTTGTATGTCATCTACATGAAGTCTTGTTCTATGCACATATCTGTTCATTTTCTTAATGAATATACTTTTTTACTGACTATTAAA
Source organism: Argiope trifasciata (assembly GCA_026543055.1). Lineage (NCBI taxonomy): Eukaryota > Metazoa > Arthropoda > Arachnida > Araneae > Araneidae > Argiope > Argiope trifasciata. Next base: position 271,621 of record JAPMOQ010006263.1, on the reverse strand, counting down.
AAATTATAATTTTCCTCAAAGTAAATTCTTTCTCAGATAGATTTGACTCAATCCGTTGAATGTATAATTGTCCAGTTGCATAGAATTACTAGAACTTTTTAACCTCTTAACGCATTTGCCCGTGTCTCAAACGGGCGAAAGTTTCCGGCAAATTTGCACATGCCCGTGTCTCTCACGGGCGCCCTTGTATCTTGCGTTATTTTATTTCTAATGCTCGTCTGAGATCCGTTCCAGTAAAAATAAATAGGCTAGATTATAATTAAACTTATTTGACATAGATAGCACCACGTGGCGCATTTTGATGATTAGCTATAAGTTTACTAGGAATTCTTTGCTATAAAGTAATCGTTTGGTGTGGAAAAGGTAATATATCCATTTTTATTACGTAAATATAATAAAAGTAAGCAGTTAACTGCAAATTATATTACTAAGTGTTTTTGTAATTTAAAAAAAGTTATTTGATAATGAGCGACTCTGACGATGACAATTTTGAATATGCCAATTTATCAGACAGTTTCAGCGATGAGAGTGATGATTTCTTGAGTGATTAGTTAATTTGATTTTAATAACTTGAAATTCAAAATAAACATGTAATCAAATCGTTTTCACTTTGTATAATATATATATATATATTTAAATTAGCCTATACTTGTACCCCTGTATGTTGTCTTTTCTAATACAAAGGAGCATAAAAAAAGGCAACTTTAAGTGAACTTATTCCAAAATTAAAAATAAGATTTTTTAATTAAATTTTTAGTTAAAAATTACTTTTATTTGTCGATCATGTCTTAAAATGCACTAGAGAATATGATTATGCAAGAAAAAAAATAGGTGATTTTTTGACCGGAAATTAGAAGTTAATGTGTGCCTTAAGGGGTTAATGATTGTATTTGAATGGAAATCTTTTTGAAAAATAAAATTGTATTATCAAGTCAGTGCACTTCAGAAAGCTTGCCTGTAACTTTATTATTCTATTCAGAGACTGAATGTTTATCTAACAATCATTTACCTGTAACAAAGTCTCTGTAATATCAGATTTTTCAAAAACATGTTTATTCTTATTCAGTTCATTATGTCCCTAAAAATAGTACAGACAGTGGGACAAATAAGGAGTACAGTTATCAGTTGTATAAGGAGTAAGTATATCAGTTGTAAAATATGTGATATATATTTTCAAAATAATATTCAGTTCAGTGGAATGGCTCATGTTCTTGTGTGTGTGTATGTATATATATATATATGGTTATGTTATGTTTTCGGGCCACGAGGTGTCAATACTTTTGACCATTGTCCACCGATGCCTCACAGAAAAAATCCCTTATTAGGAATCCTTGCTTGAAAGTGGCTCCTGACGAAGTTTTCAGGCTGGATTTTTTTTCTATTGATTATTGTTTTGATTCGGTTGTCTTATTTTGTTAATTAATTTATATTCATTTGTATTTTAGTTGTAGCTGCATTTACGCTCTCCAAATACGATTGATTTAAAAACATTTTAATTCTTAAAACTTGTTTGAATCAGTAATGATTTTTAGTTTCGATTCCGGTTTTGGTTTCGTTTCCGTGGTTACTTCTGTTTCTGTTTCGTTTAAATAATTCTTTGAATATAGTATTTTGGATTTGTTTCATTAATTGGTTCTTATTCATTTACCTTTCATTTTGTGAACTTTTAGCGTGTAATTCTGAATTGAGTTTTAATTTCGATTTCAACCTAGTTGGTTTCGTTTTAATTTTTGTTGATCAAGAAATGGGTTTTGATTGTTTTAATAATTTTATGATTGTATATATATATATATATATATATTGATTAAAAATTCATTGACTGTAACTTTTATAAGATTGGTTTTAAGATAATTAGTGGTATAAAGAATAATAGTAGAAAAGTTTTTAAAACTTGATAGCCAACAAAAACTCCTACTTTTAATTATATTTTCTTAACTGTCTTTGGCAATTAACTGGTTTACTGAGGTATTAGTTATTACATTATTATTTATTGGTTAGATTTTATTTTGATACATTATTTAGATATATTTTTATGTATATGATCCCACCAAATTATCATGCTTTAGAGCCATGTCTTATTGTCTTATATTTGTTATGTTTATTGAATACATGGACCTTTCTTAGGAAAATTAGTCCTTTAGATATCATTGAACTTTTAAAAATGCAAATATTTAGTTCATATTTCTAGTTTTTGTGGTATTGTAATTGCACCTTGTTTATTTAATTTGTAAACTGTACAGATAATTAACAGAATCCATCAATCTTCAAGAATGGAAAAAATCGTGCAGTTCACTATGTGATGAAACATTGAAAATGCCTTGAATCTCAGATAGCAGTGTAATCTATTATTGGAAATAAATTCTCTGACTTGACTGCATAATTAAAAAATAATAATTATTTAGATGTGATGTTTGCAATTAAGTTTAAATGTTTTTCAAAGAAAGTGAATTGAGACTATATGTCACCCAATAGTAATTTAATATAATGAAAGTCAATAATAAGAAAAATAATAAATAAATTGTAAAAAACACAGGATGCAATAGAAAATGAATTGATTGTGAACCTGCAGAAATGATGGGATAAGTAGCTAGAGAAGAAGATAAAGAAAAAAATAATAAATAAAAAGCTTCAGAAGTTCTGTTGATTATTAAATCGATATAATTAGAAAGTCAATATTTAAATTTTAAAATGATGTGAAATTCCTTTTTGTGCAGTCTGATTTTCTGAAGTTATGGGAAAAAAACTTTAAAATTTGTCTTATTTGAAATTAAAATCCTAAGGAAAATATCAGAAAATTGCTCCAAGATGCTTTTCCACCCTTCAATGTATACATATGCGAAATTTGATTGCCAGATGTCAAATGGCAGAGCTGTAAAATTCCAACACATATACTTAAAAACTTTATTAGTAATATAGATTTATAAAAACTATTTGATTTAATGTGAATACAAACTGGCCTGTTTGTTTTTGCTATTTTAAAAACAAATTAAGAAAAGAGAGGAAAAAGAACATTTTTTTTTGTTTCATACATAATAGCTGTTTTATAAATTGTGGCATTTTGAATAAGAAATTTTTTAAATACCCCCCTCTAAATAGGATCCATTAATAGAACAAGATTCAATTTTATTTGGAATATTTTTTAAATATTTCTTTCTAACTGAGCTGTTAGATACAGTATTTTCACTTGTGACCTTTTAAAAAAATTGTATGTTGAATAAATTAAATTTTTTTTACAGCATGCTCGAGTAGCTGCAATGCAACAGGAACGCTTGCGCCAGTATTATTCTGGGGAAAGAACAAAGAAAAATCTTTATGCTGAATCACCAAAATTAGATGGGTTTCACAAGACATACACTGAGAGTATTGATTAAATGTTTTTATCTGCTGTGAAAAGAGTAAACATTAACCCTACTGCTGGAAAACATGATACGAAACTGTTTTGTAGTGATTTTCATCAATAAAATATGTGACCAACCATCTCCTTGTGATTATTGTTTATAATTCACATTGATTAATTTATGGCTACATGGTTTAATTCCATCCATATTCCAATAAAATTCTAACATACAAGTAGCATACAAATCACTCTTATTGTATATTGCCAATTGATACCAGCAGAATAGGAACAAATCACTTTAAACATTGCAGACTGCTTCATTGAACATTCTTACAGTATATTTCTTACAATATATAATTCAATTCTAATTCATGATATTTCAAAATATTATTAGAAATGCTTTGGGTGGGGCTGACCACAAATTATTCTCTCGTTTTAAAGAAGATAAAAAAAGCAAGAAATCGGTGTTAAACGAAGTTGAATTCATTATGAAAATAAGCTTAATATTTGCTAAATGGATAAATGCTGTGATTTATGGAAATTGAGGACTGAATAATTCAGCATGATATAATATTTTTAATTTTCAGACGATAGTAATTCCTAACATAAAGTAGTTAATATCTTTTTCACAGTGTCATTTACTCCACAGTACTTTCTGCTACTTTTAAAAAATCTACAGAAATGTTCCAAAACATGTACAGATAGTATAGGACACCAACACTAACTCATATAAGCTCAAATTACTTTATGGTTAATCAAAATGTAAAATTATTTGAGCATTTTTTAGTTTGGATTATCGCATAAACTAATAATTCATCCTATACTCTTGTAGAATAAAAGAAAGAATCTCATTTATGAAGATTTTTTTATGAATTATAACGATCAGGTTTGCTGAAGCTGCAAAATGAAGAATGTCTGGCCCTTTTCATTAATTCAAAGGGATCTTCACTTCGATGATGTGAATTAATCAATGGTAATGGATGCGTAATGAACAGACTCAATAATTTGGTATATAAAACACTTACCTGATATTCATTATGTTTCTTCCTGCTTGTGCGGAGAGAAGGGTGCCAGTGCAGATGTCGTCCACGTCATCTGACCACGGTTCAGAATAACGAGGGTCAGTCCTAGTATAGCTTTAAAACGGGAACGTTAATATAACTAAACTAAACTGAATTATGTTCATCTTTCATGGAAATATTGTTAGAACCCGTGGGAGTGGTCTTCCCAAAACCTTCTCGCATACTTTCTAATAAAGACATTAGAGCACTCCTTGCATGACATAGGAGTATAATAGTTAGAAAATATTATCCTTTGGCATGAATTTAGTATTTTTTTATGGATGTATCGTATGGATCTTGGCGAGTTTTTTTTGGTAATTACTGTCTGTCTATCCATAAACTGAATTTATGTTTTATACTTTTTTGACTGAAATAAAAATTTGACCACAAACTACATTTGTAATCACAAAATCATATGCCAAATTTGATATATTTAAGTTGTTGAGTTATCGTATTTGCATGTTTCTAAAAATATAAACTAATAGATGATGGACCCGTTGTTGACTCTGATTTTTTTAGGTGTCTGCACTATAGATGTTAAATCTATGAACCAAATTTTATCCATATAGTTCTTTGTTTTGTAAACTGAATTTATGTTTTATACATTTTTGACTGAAATAAAAATTTGACCACAAACTACATTTGTAATCACAAAATCATATGCCAAATTTGATATATTTAAGTTGTTGAGTTATCGTATTTGCATGTTTCTAAAAATATAAACTAATAGATGATGGACTCGTTGTTGACTCTGATTTTTTTAGGTGTCTGCACTATAGATGTTAAATCTATGAACCAAATTTTATCCATATAGCACTTTGTTTTGTAGTTATAGTGTTACATTATATTCAAAAAATTGGAAGACAGACTTCGTCTATACGGACTTTACTCACAATTTGATAGAAATGTGGATGGAAAAATGTGCATGTGGAAAATGGCAATTTTATTGTTAGAAACAATAGTTCTCGTGAACAGCAACACAAATCACAAGAAATAAGTCCTTGGACAGACATCTGCCATTTTTTGAAAATGTAAACATATAATATGATGTCTATAGCTTTTGAACTAATGTTTTTACATTATCAAATAATTCCATTCAGGTGAACTCAAACTGTGCTTATTAATTTACTGTGTTTTAAAACGATTTCATTCTTTAGAAACTTGTTTGAAGAGTAATTTTCTCTAAATTTCATTGAAAAATAATTTCACTTACATTTTACTTTTTAAGAATTAATGTAAAATTTAGACTGATATAGAATATTATTTATATATTTTTGTTGCAAAACCAAACGTACTTATTACTTTTGAAATATTTTTTTAAACTTGTGAAATAAATAAATAATAATAATAATAAAATTCTTCTTGGTATGCTACAAGACAAAACTAAATTACTTATCACTTAAGTTTTTTTCAAATTTCATTCAATTTTTAGACAAAAACAATGGAACATTACATTTTGAACTTATAAATAATAATTTTATAGCTATCTCACTATTAATTAGTTACTGTTAAAAATAATATTAAGGATACAAGTATTATATAAATAATATACAAATATAGACTTATTAGAATTTTGTTATTATTAAAAAGCTTTGAAGTTTTTAAGCAAATCTCAAAAATTTGTATCGATTTGCAAAAACTAAAAGTTTATCTCTGTACTTTAAGTATATTTGAAGGAATTAACAATCGTTTGCAAACAGTTTTTTTTTCAATACAAACATTTTGTGATAGAAAGTACGAATTTATCGTCTGATTTTTCTGTTATATTAGAGATAAAAATTGGCTGATGTTCTTAATTATTGTTGGAATTAAGATAATATATCTTGAGAATTAGAATATTTCAGTTAGAATTATTCATTGGAGTAAAAGGGAATACATCATGTTATTTTTATTAAAAAACATACTTCAGTATTGTGTATTAGCTGCATGACAATTGCTGAACTTTAGACTAATCCGCATGCCTTTAGCAAATATAGTCAATTGACTGATATGATATCTTTGATGATATTTTTTGGCGGTTGATCGCTGTTATGTGGTTAATGCAAGTATCCATACCTGGGCAAAAGCAATAATGATTGTCTTTCTTTAATATAGTATAGTGTTACAAACCTATAATGCTGATTCCTAGCTCGGTTCGTTGTATCACCGGAAAAACCAATTTACAATAATCTGTAATGGATGTTGCTCGGGGGTCGAGACAGTAAGCCATTATTTTGACGACAAAATAGATAATGCTGGAAATGCTATTATCCACTCTTGGGCAAAATCTATAATGATTGTCTTTCTTTAATATAGTATAGTGTTACAAACTTGTAATTTTGATTCCACCTCGATTAGTTCTATCACCGGAAAGACCGATTTACAATAATCTGTGATTGGTGCTGCTCGGGTGCCGTGCCGGTAATCCAGGAGTTTAGGGACAAACTTGGCGAGCATTAGGGAGAAAATAGATAATGCTGGAAACTTCGAGAATTTTAACGATTCATCCAATAGGGGCGTAGATACGTTTGATTGTTCCAGAAGGTTCTCGGCCCGCCACTCAGGAACTATAAAAATCCCCGCAGTTTCAAACTGCAATGAATCGGAGTTGGAGTCTTGAAACGACTTCTCAAGAAGATAACGAAGCAAAGGCGGAATAGTCCAGCATTGTATGGAGTTTAAGCAAACGTTGAATTGCTGTGAGTCGAGTCTTAGCGTTTATTATAGAAGTAGCGTTGTGTCGTATGTGTAGTAGTCAGTCTTGTGGATGCGATTCGGTGGTAACATTCCCCGCCCTTCTTTAGTGATAAAATATTTCCGCCTGCTGGGTTGCTTTTGTGTTTGCTTGCCACTTTGAGATAACCAGATGTTGCAGATGTTCTCCTTTCGGGACCTGAGGCATCTATAGCTGAAGGAACATACGTTTAAATTCCTCGTCTAGAAGACAGTGATAGTGCTTTCAGAGACAATGGGACGTTCAAATATCTGGATGCCGAATTTACCTATTGCAAGCTGACCCCATGTTTCAGATTTTTCGGTGCGCCTTAGTTACCTTCCGACGACAGAATGGCGCCACAGAAAGGGCCCTTTGCTGGACATGATTGGCTGGAAGAGAGGACCAGTAGCCACTGAGGAAGAGGAGGCGGTGACTGTCGCTGAGATAAAATACACAGAGTGTTTTGGAAAAGAAAAAAAAAAGGTTTTCTGGGAGACTGCTGGAGTACGCCCACGAGTCCGAGAGATTTGGAGCGCTTCCTGAAATGATCGCTGACTGACCAACCCGTGAATTTCCAGTGGTGTTGTGTTCACCATTTGATGAAGAACTGATTTTCAAGTAAAACCCTTCAACTTCGACTGTTGTGGTGTAAATAGCAACTACTTAATCAAGACAAGAACGAGTTGTTCTTTGTATATATATATAGGGATGTAAAATAAAGAAGTGTTTCAAAATTCTGAGTATTCTTTGATCTATCGAGATCAAAGAATTACACGGCAGTTGGATACAGCTAAAGCGAAGAGATAGTGGAGAATTTCAGTCGTTTGTAGAGATCATAGAACAAAGTAACGAGGATCCCTCTCCTGCTGAATTTTGTCTCGCCACTTTGTGTGCTGTGATCAATTTCTACATGTGGACTACTGTCTGTTGTAGTATGCTGCTGTGTGTTTATCTCGGCTGTACATATTTGTCTTTGTATTAGTGTCTTCGAGTAAATAAACATCGTTGTTGTTTTTTACTGATACTTGCTGATTTTGTCTTCGCACCATACATGCATTACAAGTGAACCCGGTGACTTTCACGAACTTAGTAGTCAAAGAATCTTAACAATATTCTAAGTAACGTGGTGGCATTCAACCAAAGAGTAACTAAATTAACAAAAGCTCTGGAATATCGTATAATTCCTTTTATAAATGAGTACAATGTTTGTAGCACAAAATATGCAGAGTTTTATAAAAATGAATTTTTGTCTGTATTCTGTCTCTTATGCTTTGCCGTACCGCTCATACGATTGCGATAAAACTTTGACTATTTAATACTTGCATTTATGGGAGGGTTATAGGCATAGTTAAATTATCTAATGCATAAAAAATATTTTTGGACCTATTAACCGCATCTATTAGCCATGGATTAACCACCAAATACTCGCCAAGGAGACATAACAGTTTCAGTAATGATGGTAGAGTTAGACTTTAATATTTCGCAACGTCTATGTTATTCTAACGTTCATTACATTATTGTACGTAAATGCAATGTAAGTCTTTCTCTGAGGTAATTATTTTATTTGAGAGTATACAAGAAAGCTATAGGGTAACTAATCCTATTGGTTTGAAATTTTAACTAAACATTTAATAAAATGATTACGTTTTTTGCGCCAACTTCTAAAAATATTATAGTACAAATAATTTTGTAACATCTTAGTTTCCAAAATATTATTTAGCTGCCGTATTAAAGATTTCATGGTATAAAAATATTTTCCATGTTTAATCAATTTTAAAGGAAAATATTTTAATCACATTTTTAAACATAAAACTTGAGAATTTTGAACGAATATTAAACAAATAACGAGATACAATAAATAGTTTCTTTCATAACCGTTTTGAAAGAACACCAAGCTTTGTAATTCTAAAAGAATACACAAATCTAATACATAAAAATGAATATTTGTTGGTAGAATAGAATAATAAAAATAGAATAAATACTATTCATGCTTCTCCTTTATGTATCCCTCAATTTCAATGAATGTATTCATTGCCGACAAGAAAACAAATATCATTCTTAATTAAGCAAGATAACTATTTTAAATTTCAAACGATATTTCCTAATAATATTTCTTCTACGGCAGCAATGCGTCGGGTAACAGTTAGTTCTTCAAAAAAGGAATATTTCAAAATTTGAGCTGTAACCAACTTTACCTTTTGGCAAGATAATTGACATCATGTAATTATTTGTATTTAATATCATGAAGTGATCTTTAACAGTTAAACTATTCTAAAAAAATGATTGCACTTATTGTAACTATGGGACCAGAAAACAATAAAAGTGCATGGAAAAAAATAAACAAATTTGAAAAGAAAAGAAAATTCTAAAAGCTTTTTCGTCATCAAATCGAATTCTAAATCTCAATAAAATCTCGCTAAAAGCAATCGACTTTTCGATTATCTATTGTCAATAAAATGAAATCAAACGATTCACGAAGTTATACACCGATTGCAGCAGTAATAAACAAATGCTCACAGACACCAAAACAAATCGATGCGTAAATGGAATGAAATATAATCCACATAAAGTTTGCCATTTTACTGAGAAAGAATCTTGTGTGTTCACTTCAAAGATTTTAACATACTGATATAAAATCTCTAAATCATAGAACTAGGTGTTTAAAATGGACAGTACAGTTATAATAATTCTCCGTTGTTTTGGTATCTTAAATCAAACCAATCCAAAAACTGCAAACCGCATTCGAACATTTGTGCTTAGATTGATTTTAATGACAACCTACTTCGATAATATAATAATATTTGTGACTCTATTTCATAATCCAAGGATTTTGCCTCACTTCACGCTAGAAATTATCATAAGTCTAATTTCCAGTGCAACAGTCATTGTTTTATTGGACCGTAAACGTAAGTCTTTGACAAATCTATTAAATTCTCTTCGATCTATGCGACCAAATAGTAATCGGAAGAATGTGATAATTACACTGTCTGTAATATTTTGCCAACCGTTTGTTTATGCTTCTTCAATGTTACTTTGTGGCATCAGATCGGAAGACGAAAATTTTTTCGAAACATTTAGTTATGGCATTTCGATTCAGAATCAAAAATTAAAATTCCTTATGATCTTCTATAGATTTTTCTCACTTTATCTTCTTTATCCTACTATCACAAATTTCATGGCATTAGTTTACTGTGAAGCTTGTCATATTTGCTATGAATCCTTGCGAAATCTTGGCTCTGAAGTGGAACGATGCTCGCCAAAGGAATTAACAACTAACAAACAGATTGATGCCTTGAAAAATCGAAATAGAGTCATCAAGGTTTTAAAAGAAATACAAGCAATATTTTCGAAGATAACTTTCATCATTTGCATGGCGAATTTCATGGCTTGCTTCGCTAACATTGGTCAGATAAGCCTTATGAAGTCAACCTTTAATTCGTATGCAATATGTGAGTTTCTGTGGGTGGCAATTCCGGTACTGGTGTCGATGGGATGCATATTCTTCAAAGGTGGACAGATTCCAGAAGAGATGAAACGGTTATCTGATGTTTTGCAAAATCACTATGAGGAAAGAGTATTTCTTGGGATAGTTTCAGCGAATACTGCTGTAGAAAAACTTCTTTTAAAAAAGAAAGCCTTCTCTTTATCCGGCTGTGACTTGATTCATTATAAAAAGGTTGCCATTCTGACAGCTTGGGGAACGATCGTCACTTATGGGCTACTCCTTCTTTCCATTTAAAAAGTTCTTATGATGTAAATCAACTTTCGATGAAGAAATTAGCTACTATACACATCCGAAATTCCGTTCGGGATTATACGTCTTCTCTACTATCCAGCCTAGTTTTCTTTAATCATAAAATAATAATTAAACGAAGAACACAAGGCGTCTACTAAGAACTTGTAGTGGTGTCTGAATAAACCAGTAGCAGCCACTAGACACTGGTGATTACTTTTGTCGGATGGCTATGTTACGCGACTACGAACCCACACACACACCCATCGCGGGCTCAATTTTCACACAAATCAGTTTGTTACATTGGTGATCTTGGACAATGAACAAACGCAACCGTACAGTTACTGTGGCGCCATCTGCCAGCAACAAAAAGCAACCAACGAAAAATTAACACAACTATCCCGCAGCAACCCAAAGTCGTCAGACTCACTTGACGCAGCAGCTACAATAACTCTCACATGCTTTCCTTGACGCTTGGCGCTATAAATCGTCCGTTTCTCCGCATGCACAACTAATGCATAAAAATGTATATTTGTTTGTTGAAGGAAATAATACAAATATAATAAATACTATTTATGTTTCTCTTTTATATATCCTTCAGTTTCAATGAATGTATTCATTGCCGATAAGAAAATAAATCTTTCTTAATTAAACAAGATAATTATTTCAAATTCCAAACGATATTTCCAAGATTATTTCTTCTGCGACAGCTAGTTAATAAATAAAAATATAATAATAATAATAAATTCTGAATACGAAAACATACACATATAGCAGAATAATAAATGAACGATGAATTTGGTAAGAAGTAATTGTTTGTAAGTTTCAGTTAAATTCCTTAAATCAGTTTTATTTATTGATTTTTTAAATAGAAATTTTGTGAGTTGCGTGAATGAATACCCTGTAAAAAGGGCTTGTGCAAGCGAATGTGTATGTCCTCTTTATATGAGCTAGAAGTCAGACTTCTGCCCTCTATCTGCTCAGGGGTCTTTACCCTCAGAAGCTCCTGCACCCCCTCTCTGTGGAGACACGGATACGGCATCGTCATCATCAAATAGAAATTTAATCGCAATACACTAATTTAATAGGTTTTTGTTTCCGTCTCCATCGCACAAAATACAGTTGCTGTGACTCAGTATTAAAAGTCGCAAATTCGAAATGAAAATGTCGAGTGTTCCAAAGATGATCTACTATGGATGTTACCTAGCTCTAGATTTCCTTCAAAAGTCTTGCATAAGCACTCTAGTGTGGTGAAGCATTTGTAATACAGTATGTTTTCGAGTGGTGTTTTTGTCTTTTAACCACAAATAAAATGGGCAAGATTTGTTTCAACGTAGTCCTGGTACAGATTTATCCACAGACGTTCGCAGACCGTTCTGAGAAATAACAAATAAGTATTATAAATACATTTTTGAATTATTATTGTATTATTGCATAAAAGCTGTAATTTAGGCAACTGAAACTATTTAACTTTCACAGATTAATTAAAAAGTTAAATTTTAAAGGAAATTTAACAAACAATGACGAAAACCTGCCACATGATAAAATAAAGTTTTTTTTTTTTTTTAATATTTTTTAAAGAAAATTATGGATAAAGAATACTGAAAAGCTTGAAAAACATTTATCTGGAAAATTTACTAAAATCTAAAAATTCTCAAAAAGTTTTTAAAATTAATTTTTGAAATGATTAATATATTTTCTAATGTTTGTATAAATACCAACTCAATAATGGACATTAAATTGAAAATTCACATTGTTTTGGTTATTATACGTGCATCTTCTAAAGAACATGTAAAATCTATATACCGAGTTTGAAAGCTACAGTATTAACATAATTTGAAAAATCGTGTCACAGGTAATTTAAAGAAATAATCAATTTTGAGAAAAAACACACTGAAGGTATAAAAATACATTTTTAAACATAAAATAATTTAAACACAAAGCAGCAATTTATTTAAAACTAGCCGCCTTTGGCGACCAGCTGGTTCGCCATGAGTAAAGCGTTCTAAAATTTTCAATTAAATCACATATTCATTAGCCTTGAAGTAATTCCGGGCATTGATTGACCTGAAATTAGTATTTTCTTTAAGATGACGGACGGAAAGTTCTAAAAGTACACCTTTTCCTAATAATATTCTTTAATTTTATAAATCAGTCAGTTTGAACCATCGGGTATGCTTCCAAAATATTAAAAAAAAAATTCGATGTTGCTAAAATATTAAATATGCTTTTTTAAAGAAAGCGAGAAAGGGAAAAAAAGTATTAAATTAATGATACAGATATTGCAAACGATTACATAAATATGCCATTAAGTCGGGATTTCAATGCATATCCTGTCAAAATTCAATCAAGTTTACCGTAAATAGCGAACATTTATTGAGTTAATGATATAGATAGTGCAAACGATTGTAGAAACCTTTGCTTTGCATTTATTTTTCAAAGAAAATATCACATTTTATACTTTTTTTATTTTATCCAGTCACGTGCTGAAAGTACCATTTCTGTAGATTTATTTTGCGATGGTAATTTTTTTTTGAACTTCCGGCATTCTTTTATTTTATCCAGTCACGTGATAAAAACATGGTTAAAATATTTCTTTAAAAATTCATTAAAAATAGAAGTTTACATTATAAATTTAAAAAAACTGATACCATTAGAAAGCTAATTTTTTTATCTTTAAATTGATATAAAAATCATGTTTGTGCAATAATATTTTCGGAAGTTATAGCGGAAAAACGTCGAAATTTCGCTTAATTTTAATTAATTCAAATTCTAATTAAAAATTCGAAAAAAGGGCTCCGAGATGCACATTCCGGACCTCCAAGGTATACATGTACCAAATTTGGTAGCTGTAGGTCCAACGGTCTGGCCTGTAGAGCGCCAACACACACACACACACACACACACATTGAGCTTTATTATAAGTATAGAAGATATAGATTAACCATATTTATATATTTTTCCCTTTTCTGCTCATGGACGATTTTCTCTTATGTAGTCTATTTGTTTTTCTCAAGAAACTTAATTACTTGTAATAAAGAGGCGCTTTCATTCGCCTTTTCGTTCTCGAGAAAAAGCAGTAATTTAAGAGCAGTATAACGAACTGATCCGGTAACTACCATCACAGCCGATAGATGACGCTACGATATTGAGTGAGATGGACGTTATGATGACATCACACAGAGTTCGATGGCAGAGTGTATCGCTAGTCGGCGAGATTGAAGGGTGAATGTGGTGTGTAGTTTTATGCTGTTGTAAGCGAAAGGCATTGATGCCTGATGTTAGTGTGCTTATGGATTTATATAAGGGTTATGGAAATAAAGGGAAAATATTGTAATGAATAAATTTCTTCATGTTTTATATTTGTAAATGTTTTTATGTTGTGTGTACAGTCCGACTGTAATGTTATTAATAAAAAAAATTTAAAAGACAAATTTGGCCAAATCGCTCTTATAAAATTTGATGAGATCACAGCAGTTTTTCGTTTTGGACATATTAAACTTAAGAGATAAAATCTTTTCCATGAAAGTCTTTATTAAATTATATAACCACATTTTTGCAACTAATGTTAGTGTCACAAACCTTTCTTTCAAAATTATTTCCTACTGATTTTTGATTCTTTTGAATCGCTCCTTTACCTACTACATTATATTCTCATATAAATTTACGATTCTCCGAAATTTACGATGATATGAAGTTAACATAAATATTTTAGTAGTTTCGTGACCGAAGAGAAGATATTTTAGAATTTATAACTTCGATTTATTCCATGCCTGGAGGAATAATTTATCTACAAAGGAGAAGCGAATATATACGTCAATCTACATACATCATGACACAAGAGCAAAAGCGGCTGAATTTTTTTTCCTTCGCTGCATTTTATTATGAGATGTTGATAGGGATTCCTTTGACATGTGTAGATTTAATATTGGAAAATTTAGGTATCTTTAAAAGAATGTGGTAAACACTAAGGATTTTTATTCCTTTACGCAAAGAGTGATAAAAGGTCGAATTCAGCCTTTTTATAAAACGCATGTTGCATTAATCAAATAAAAAAGGTGGGATTAGATAAGAAAATAAGAGAATATTCGTCATTTTTCACACTCTTTTTAAAATTTTTATCTTGATATTTATTTTATACCTCTGACAAATATATGTTGATCAACAATCATTTGCCCTCTGTATCAATATTGATTGGAATTTATTAGAGTTTAACATAGGAAAAAAATGTTGCCAATACAAAGATTTGCATTGAATATAAGTTATTTGTGTTGCTTCTTTCGATTATCTCACATTAGTTTTGAAGTTTATCAATAGCTTTTCCTTCTTTCCCAGACTTTTGTGTTTTGTCGTTAAAAGAATGAATATATAAGCATTGAAAAATAGTTAAGTGGATAAATAATGGCAAAAACAAAAAAAGAGAATATCATTTTAAATGGCTTAAAACGATGAACATTCTTTTTCACGCGTTCTACTCCTTGATAATTTGATAGAGATTTTGGCTTTGTTTTTTGTTTTTAAACATTTACTTAAAATGCGTTAAAAACAATTTTTAAAATCTTGAAGTCAATAAATTGAATGGAAAACATTCAATAATGATTTTAAAAAAATAAATTTCTGCCGTAAAATCACATTTACCTTAGGTGGTTGCCAAGAAAATGAAAGCAAATTTAACTTTTACTGTATCAAACATTACAATAATTTTTAATTTGGTTGTATCTCTCATATTTTATTATGTAATGACATTAGTAAAAATGTTTGTTTGTTTCTTAACACATGTTTTAGAATATAAATCAGAAGAAAAGAATAATAAAAAATATTTTGTACGTAAAACAAGGTTATAGATGCATTGGTGACAGCTATGGAGCCAAAAATCGCCAAATTTGATTGAAAATGTCTTATTAGAGAGCCAAGTGAATAATAAATTCTCTGGTGTCAAATGTTATTGGATGTGGTCCACCGATAAATAGCTTTTATGTTTTTTCAAAATGAGGCATAAGTATTATTAAGTATAAACCTATGACATAATAATTCCAAATAAATAAAATAATCGTATAAAGATGAGAAATAAAATATTCAGGATTGTATTTCTTAATTATTGTTCTGCTTTTTGATAGTATATATTTTATAAAAATCTATGTAGGTGTTCAAAAATTTAACCATTCATTACTTTTTGAATAACTCAGTTTCAAATTTTGAAAAATGGTAATCGGTTTTAAGTGCAGGTATTCGTATACCAATTAGGAAACAGTTTTTAAATGGATAGTTTAAAGACCAACTGTTAATATAAAAAAATCTTTGGAGTTTTGTTTCAAATATTGTGGAGTAGACATAAAAAAATGTAATAATAGCTGATTTAGTAAAATTTGTTCTATTTTTCAAGCTTTGCTAAATATAAAACTTAAAAAAATGGTAACCATTTGTGAAACTTTTATCTAAAAATTGAAAGAAACCAGAACTGGGTAGTTCATCAGGAATATTAAAAGAGTTTAAAAATATGTAAAATTAAGTTTTTTTTTAATTAAGTAAAATTAAGTTTTGTTTTATAACGATTCAATCAATATTCAACAATATGCATTATTTTCAAAAATGAAAAGCACTATTCATTTGTTGCAAAAAGTTAACGTCTAGTCTACAAATAATAGTATAACAACACTAAGCTTTAAAATTCTTAAAAACAATTTTTAATATCACATTATTATTGTTGTATAGAACAATTATTTTTTACTTACATATTCTTTAGTTTTTAGAATTCAGTTTATCGTCCATTCTTGTAAAAATCCCGAAATAATTTTTTTTCATCTCATTTATTTGGTATCATATCGTGCCTGCAGTAAATTTAAAAAAAAAATTAGTTGGTAGTTCATAAATGAAAGGTGAAAATAATAAAACAGTGCACTGCCACCGAAAGCATAGGTAGAAAGTTTTAAAATTAACACGTCAGAGAGTGAACGAAAAATTAACTAAAAAATGCCACTAATGTTTATACGTTCTGCTCCATATAAGCGAGAAATGATAATTCACATTATGTAATAACTTGCAAAAAATGATTGCAGTTTCGTCAGATGCAATGAATTATCTTTCAGCCTCTAAATAATGCATATATTATTGTAAAAAGATTATTTGTACTCTGTTTTAGTGAGTGAAAAATTGACAAAAAATGTCACTATTTTTGCTCATCCGTTCTTCTCCATATAAGTGAGAAATTATAATTCACGTTATATAATAATGAGCAAAAAAAAAAAAAAATGATTGTAGTTTTGTCAGGTGCAATGAATCACCTTTCAGTCTCTAAATAATGCATATATTATTGTGAAAAGATTATTTATATTCTGTGTATGACATGATTATATCTAGATATTGAAAAAAAAAACATTTATAAAATTTTAAAGTTATTATTGCATAGTTTATGTCCAAATACCAATTGAAGAAAGATAAATACAAACTTTTAGGATAAAGTTTCTTATAAACTCATTTGGAACCTGGATAAAAGTGACACCTGATGGCCAAAATTGGTCGTTTCATATTTTTGTTTTATCTGGAAATTCAGGCTGCTAGTTTTTTGCTCGATTACGTTGTTGCGCTTGCCATCAAGTTTGCTATCCTAAAGTCAGATTTGTCTATTGTAAGACGCATTAAACCAGGTTTAACTAGAATAAATTAGGAAGCCAGTTATTCCCTCCATAAGAGAGTCTCGAGTACGTTAAATCAGAGATTTTCTCCCCTGCATTTCTATAAAATAGTATAATTAAAAAATGCATATCAGAAATTAATAAAATGGCTTCATAATTAACAATTACATTTGAAGTGGCTTCATAATTAACAATAATGACTTCATAATTTATAATTAATTATGAAGTCAATGTTATCAATTATGAATCATCATTATTATCACTTCATATTTAATTATTAATTATGATGTCAATATTGTTAATTATGAATCATCATTCTTATCATTATTATTATTTATGAGCATTCTTATCATTCTTATCAATTATGAATCATCGTTATTATCATCATTATTAATTATGAATCATCATTATTAATTATGAATCATTATTATTATCACTGCATATTTAATTATTAAATATGAAGTGCCTTAATAGTCAATAATAATGACTTAATAATTAGATATGAAATGACTACATAATTAATAATAATGATTTCATGTTTAATTATTAATTACGAAAAATGGCTCCGTAATTAATATTAATAACTTAATAATTCACACACACACACACACACACACACACACACACACACACACACACACAACAATGAATACTTTCACGTAAGGATTTAAAAAAAATCCCTTTCTTTAATTCCATATTTAATATTTTTTGTAATAAAAAGATATAGAATAAGACAAGCAAATAATCAGTTCTTTCATCAGAATTTAAAAAAAATATTCGAAATATTTTTTTAGAAACATAATGGCTCACTTTCTTTTAACTACTTATCAGAGATAAATTATCTGGCAATTTATTTTGAAACTAAGTAACTCTCATGAATTGCATCCATCTCTTCCTTTCATGAATGGACCAATGTAATACACAATAGCTTGTTCTGCAGAAACCAATATTCCGCTTCAAATCATGAAGACTGATTTTTTTACAATTTGATATTTGGCGAAAACTTGACTGAATAGTACCTAGTATAAATGAGTTACAGAATTGCACTCAAAAGTTACCAAAGTTTAGAAATTCTTTAGCGGAAATTTATTTTTATAATTCTTTATTTTTTTAAAATTTATTCTTTTGGTGTACAGGATATTTTATTTATACCAATGTAATGTAATGGATATTTTAAGGTATAATTATGTAATAGATATTTTAATTATACCAATAATAATAAAATAATTCAAACGCATATTACTGTAAGAAAGGAGTCATTTATCTTTTTTCCGTTGCTCAAACTTTAAAATTCTACCTTCTGAAAAGTAAACAATATTATTTGAAATGAAGAGAGGGTATCTTGAGAGTGTTTGAACTTATTTTCTTAAATTTAAGATTATTTTTACTGAATTTAGCTACATGGAAGTAAAGCTTATCTTTCGAAGTTGACAAGTTTCAGTTTTGAAATCCAGCTCCTGCGAAGAAACGTTGTTAAAGAGGGTTTGACTCAGGGGAAATTCAGCGACGTCAACAATTCTCTTGCTGATGTGTGAGAGAATTTGTTGATAGGATGACTCCCGCTGCTTTAAAACAGATGACTGAAACTAAAATAATAGAATTAGCTTGCACTGTTCTTTTCCCCCTTGTGGTGGTAAGTTCGTAAACCACATAACTTCCAGATCAGTCTGTACACTGTTGGTCTAGGAGTTATGTCACACGGCTGCTGACCCAATAGTTCAGAGTTCAAACCTCCGAAAGTACATTGATGACCCTGGTTATGAACTAATAAATGCAATCTTCGGGGCGTCCTCTACCGGTAACAGATGTCGCCATAACGCTTGGTGCGATAACAACGTTCGCCGCCCGCCAAAAACACTTCGTGCGATAACATCGTACGTCTTATCTACGACTCACGGGAGGGGGGGGAATGTGACGGTTATTTCATAAGATAGATAACATCTACATGACATGAGCAATTGATTTTGTTTAGTGCCTATGCTACGAGGCTTCTAATCAAAAAGTTCCGAGTTCTATTCCGAGCCAACATCACTTGCCACACCCTTAAAAAATCCAGCTGAAACGGTCTCCCTGAAATTCTCTTATTCATAAAAGTCGTATATTCCTTTCTATATTCGAGTGTTGGAACTTTAATAGTGGCAAGTATTTATTTACAGGATATACAAAAGCGATTCATGTCCCCATTTTTAACAGTCGCCAGTATTGTATACTGCCCGTTTCCAAAGATGTGGAAGTCTCAGAACACCTGTAGAAGCGCCTCTTCTGTTGATAGTGCAAAGGGGCCAGTCTACCGCCACAAGAATCTCTGGATGGTCTGCTGTGGAGGTGTGCTATGCTTTAGGATGACACCATCACAGTCGTACACGAGAATCAGCATAACTTTCACGTTGTTGGGGTTCTGAAGAAATTTCGAACGTCTTGGTGACCCATTATGACACCATTCGTTTGACCGGCCTTTCAATTTTGACTAGAGGGCCGCGGTGGCCTGGTGGAAAGGTCACGGCTTCAGAATCGGAGGGCTCCAAGTTCGAGGCCCTATTCCACTGAAGAACCGCCGTGTAAGCGGGTCTGGTGCATGTTGAATCTATCGGGGCCAAACGTCTTCCTACTAATGTGGGAGTTTGAAGAGGGGGGGGGCAGCTCCGGTGTCGTCCTCATCATCTGTATATGGTTCAGAATTGCGAGGTTCGTCTCAAAATAGCCATAGTCTTGCTTCGAAAGGGAATTTAATATAACTAAACTAAGCTCAATTTTGGCTGGTACGATCTGGCCCAAATCGCATCCAGTGTAATAATTATGTTGTCCAACTCTGCTGCTGCACGTTCAATTTTTATCCAACTTTGTTGTTATTGTTTTGAAAATATCCTGATAACATTTACTTTACACCGCAAACTAATACAAGGATCAGATCTTCGCATCACTCTTCATGCGCGTGGCGTAGGAAGGGCGATTCTTTTTGCTGAGAGGGGAGGTAGGTATGTAGCTAACGTGTGGTATGCGTGACATTCTTTGGTTTGGTAATGCTTAGTTTTTACAGCAGTGTTGCCACTAGTAAAGTTCCAACCTCTGAATAAAAGACATTGGGTAAGACCGTAAATACGATGCACAGCATTGGAGAATGGCAATTAACATATATTGGCATTTGGCATTTTTACCGAATTCAATCAATTTGGCATTATTATTGAAACTGTCGTGTAAATATAAATTTTGGACGGTTTTGACACGAAAATACCATTGAAGTCACCAGAAACGTATATTATTATTATATAAATCCTTGCAATTATGTGTTAATACTTTTACATGCATGCGAAAATATAGATCGGTAGATGGTAAACTGAATGATGGATTAGACTCAAAATTTGATAAGAGTATGCGTTTTAATTGTTTGACCCGAGTGCCAATTTTTATATACCGATCGGTTGCGTTTTGTAATTATCGTATTAACTTATATTTTGATCATGAGATAGTCAGATTTTCTATGAAATGGATATTTCAAAATTTGATATAAATCTATCAATGCAAAGATTCCATGTACTGAATTACATTAATCTGGTTCAAAGAGTTTTTGAGTTATTGTGTTTACAAATAGACAGACATACATAATGTCGAAAATGCGCTTTTTTGAACTCGAGGAGGAATAAAATGTGGAGATTTATCGGATTCTTGAGTTAGAAATTTTAAACCATTACAATATTTTTGTTATATTTCGTATTCGAGAAAATAAAAATTATTAAATATTCTTTTCAAGGATATTTAATTGTAATGACTGGCTAGTGAGTTGGTATTTCAAATTAACTGAAACATCTCGCATTTTATATTATTTTCAGACAATTTCATCAATCTAAAAATTAATTTAGATATGACGACTATAAAATAGCAAAACATCAATTATTAATATTTTCTTCAGCATTATAATTATATTAAAATTGTAAGGTGTTTCAACTTAGGAGTGTATATCTACTTCGAGCTTTGAAACTATTATAAGCGTTAATTTTTTTATCGCACTGATTAATTAATTGAAATATCACATTGATATTAAATGCATTAAATGTTAATTGCTACAAGTTATAGCCAGAAAAGTACGTGAAAAAAACTTTCTTATATATTGATTTTTTTCGTACCTCTCACCTTTATATTAAAAACCCGAACATCATAGAGAGAATTGTAAATGAAGTGGCATTTTAAGGCATATTCGATTTCGCTGTTATCACAAATAACTTGGGATATCATTATTTAAAAAATCGCTTACCGCAGCAAATTCTTCTTTGCTTCGAACTTGTTTGAATTAATCATGATTCAGCTATTTTATACATTTTTTAGCTATCCCTTACACTTTTTATATTATTATAATTATTTGGTGTCGTTCTTTGGGGAGATGGATTGAAAAAATTCCATCCAAACGCCATAAAAACTTTAAAACGGAAGAATGTTTTTTTATTCCCTGATGTGCGGGCAATGTGATCTTTTTATCGTCTGCGTACTATATATGATTTTTATTCCTTCCCTATCTGTTCTCTGGCACCTGAGAATTTTTTCAATACTCTTTTCTAATATTTCGCAGCACAATTTGGTAGAAATCATTCCATTATACTTTGTGGAAATGCTGTTTTGAACTTTCAATCTGCGAATACCGTGCATGGTATTGCTAAATAATAGTTAAAAAATATAAATCTATAGTTTACATCTAACGATTCCATTGAATCTATTGTAAAAATATTCTTTCTGGATGCTTTTTTATCGACCTATTGATGCTGTAATTTTACACGGAACTACAATTGTTATACTAGTGTGGCATATTAAATTTTATTGATTTAAGTTATTATGTTTAGGAATTATTGCATTAACACTTTTCATATTATTATTATTATTTGGTGTCGCTCCTTGGGGAGATGGATTAAAAACATTACATCCAAAAACGCCATAAAAACTTTAAAACGGAAGAATGTTTTTTTATTCCCTGATGTGCGCGCAATGTGATCTTTTTATCGTCTGCGTACCATATATGATTTTTATTCCTTTCTTATCTGTTATCTGGCAACTGAGAATTTTTTCAATACTCTTTTCTTCTATTTCATGGCGAAATTTGATAGAAACCATTCCATGATATCTTGTGGAAATGCCATTTCATCTGAGTAAGGGAAGTTTAGAGGAAAAATAAAAACCCTGACAGCCTAAAGTGGTTCCTGTCGATACTGCTACTTTCAGTGGTGGCGGGGTGGTCGGCTGCATACAAGAAGAAGAAGAAGAAGCCTAAAGTGGTTCTTTTATAATGCTCATATAGAAATCATTTATAATGCTCATATTCTCTAGCTATTACAAATTACAGCAGCCAAAATACAACGGTACAGTATATTTATATAAATTATTCTTTTTCAGAATATTTGCAAAGTGATGAAAGATTTCGATTAATTTACTAGATGTCTTCAACAATCAGCATGTTCATTCATTTAATTAAATATAAAATACAAAATTAAGCTAAAAAATGATGTAATTTTTTTGAAAAAATATGCATAGTTGTTGGCTATAGGACTTAATACTAGCAATTTGAAATTAAATCTGTCCGATGAAATAATTATTAAGTAAAATTTCTGAACATGATGAAATACTTTTCTTCAGCAAAATGATGGATAGAATCGAAATTTCAAAAAAGAAACTACGTAAATTGAGTTCAGAACAATGTTGATCTCCTCGAAACTTTCTTGCATATTCTCCAATAAATTTTTTACTTCCTTTTCCTGCATAAAATTGTGAACTTTCAGTCTGCAAATACCTTGCATGGCATTGGTAAATAATAGTTAAGAAATATAAATAGATGGCTTGAATATAATGATTTCACTGAATCTATAGTGAAAATATTCTTTTTAGTTGCTTTTTTACCTACCTATTGATCTTGTAATTTCACACGGAATCATTATTGATAGTCTAGTGTGATATACCGAATTTCATTGTATTAAATTATTATGTTTATGAATCATTGTATTTACAAGTATGCGAAAATACTTGCTGACAAATGGTCAGCTTTAAACAAATTAGCTCCACATATGACATGAATTCATATTTTACATGGTAAATTTGTCTATCAAATTTTATCTGCCTAATTCCTTGAGTTTTGGAATTATTGTATTAACTCATATTTGGATATCCAATCAGACAGAAATACAGCGAATGGATTTTGTTCAAAAATAGATAAAAATCTACAAATGGAATTTTAAATGTCATATACTAAATTTCATCTGTCTACTTCATGTGTTTTGAATTTTCTGTGTTCACAGACAGGCAGACATAATGCCCCAAATGGGTTTTCTGCTTTCAAGGAGGTCTGAAAAATGGAAATGGCACAACATCTAGAGTTCGCATTTTTTAATGATTGTAATACTTTCGCAATATTCTAACAAAAAAGTAAAATGTGAACATTTAGAAGATTTTTTTGCATGAAATAATTAATTAGAAATTAAAAAATGAATTCAATAATTTTAAACATTAAGAATTAAAAGCAAAAATTTCTTCAGAAGTATATCAATTTAATCTGAAATATCCCTAGTGTTGCTTTACAAAGAGGTTAATATAACTAAACTAAACCAATTCAATCTGAAATATAATTTCATTTCATTTTTTTTCTGAAATATCATTTACAGTATGCGCTGCCATGAAATAATACAGAGAATTAATCTTTATCAGGGAACGACTAAAAGAGCCGGTGTTCCTTTCAAAGGGACCTGGGTATAAGACGTCATTTGGGGCTCTAATTTTTTG
The DNA here is from genome assembly GCA_026543055.1 of Argiope trifasciata. NCBI lineage: Eukaryota > Metazoa > Arthropoda > Arachnida > Araneae > Araneidae > Argiope > Argiope trifasciata. The sequence goes on along the minus strand of JAPMOQ010006263.1, from coordinate 247,410 downwards.
TAAAATCAGAAAAAAGATCCTGAACATATATTAATGATGTATATTTATTGAATTCGTGATTCATTTTTGCTAATACATCAATTACTTTAGAAAAATTACAATTTTTTTCAATTTCTTTTACGATGCTTAATACAACAAGTTCATTTAAGCTTTCTGAACACATGTCGGACAGAAGATTATTTTGTTCTAATTTTAATTTGCTGAAAGCACGCTCAGCATTTGCTGTAGTTACTGATTAGAAATAACTCATTATAATTATTATTTAATATGCGTTGCAATATCTCTTGAGCATTTTTTACATCTCTTTCATTCAAAATCAAATCCCGTAACTGACAAATTTGTTCAATTCAGTTTTCATCTTCATCATTACACATTTTTTGAGCATTTCTCTAATTTATAATTTGTGTCTTATGACAAAGTCTGACGACAGCTATGCAATCATCTTCAATAGCTCTTAATCTCTCTCTAATAATAAATATATTTGAATTTTTCTGGGGTGTTTATGGTTTCTAAGGGTTTAAGAGTAAAATTATAGAAAGCTTAACGGATGAATGTAGGAAGAAGGAATATAAATTATTCATTTTATCATTTTTCAAAATAAGCTTTTCACATATAAAACAGATTCTTAACTAAAGATGAGTTTAACAGAAAATGGAAAAAACTACAAATTACCAATTGTATTAAATATATTCCATGTAATTAAATTTTAACAAAATGATTGATCGCATTTTACTTTCTAGGTTTTGAGCCTTATTCGTGCCACTTGAAACTTCAATTCAGTTTCTGGATACTCTATCAAATTTTGAACAAAGTGCATTCAAGGGAAATTTGTCAATTCGGTAGTCCGAAAGTAATTTGACACGATAGCAACGAAACGGCTAACGCTAAATGTGTAATATTTGATGATATCGTGTCCTCGTTACAACGGAAAGAGGTGACCAGTAGCTTCTGAAGGTAAAGACTCCTGAGCACCCGAGGGAGATTTCCAGCTCATTTGAAGACAACATTCACACATCAGCTTGCACAACCCCTTTTTACAGGCGGACTTTTCCAAACGTCACACAAGGGAAGAACAAACCTGTCCGAACTCGGGACGAAGCGCTACTCCGAGGCAGGATGCTCGTGATTTCGCATTCAAAGTATTTCAAATTCGGAATGACTATCTGTTGATCCGTTCTTTTACGCATAGTGACAGCGACTTAATCTGATCAATGGATCTTTTCTTTAAAATAATTCGGTATGGAATTATAAGTTGGTAACATAACAAATTTTGTTAATAAATGAATTTTAAAAACGCATATTCGGTTTTCTTCATTATTCTACGAAGCACTAAACGCTCATATAAAGGATTTTAAAAATGGGTGCTTCTGGAATTCATGTTTTTTCTGCATTAGTTTTGTGTGGATTTTATCTTTCGGCATATTTTTGCGCGTTTCTTCCACTTTCCTTTTATCTCTCACTTCCTTTGTTTAACTAATGACTACGCTAATATGACCACAAATACAGCACAGGGCTGAAACTTATTTCTTAACATATCAAATATAAAGGAAATTTGCTCTCATACTTTACTGGACCCTTTTTTTTACAAATTTTAATCCATCTTGATCGATAGTTTCAAATCCCCCGTGAAAGATTTAGTTAATATTTAAAAAATATATGAATTAAAATTCACATAATTTATTTAAATGTCTGTTCGGAATAAGTCAAAATTTATATCGGCAGCATCCGCAGTCGGTTTCAAAATTTTTCGAATCCAGCTCATTCGATGCAGTCACACAACAACAAAAAAGTAGCATATCTTCTTCAGTGATATGCTAATAAGAGGACTCTTATTAGCATATCATTGAAGAAGAGGAATTTTTTTGTTTATCGTCGCACGTATAAATAAAAAGTCAAATGTTGCGGCTGGATTTTGAGATGTTGATTGTTGTTGTGTGTATTTTAAGTGGATGTGCGTCTTTCGATAAGTATGTTTTTATTTTTCGTTCTGGTTACGAGATGTAACCACATTTAAATAAACTTAATTCTCTAATCGTCATTTTGTGTATATTTTTCTTAATAGGTAAATGCAATTTATTTATTAGGTCAAATTAATCTCAAGAATATCAACTCTTGCCTTTACACCCCCTCTCTCTAGAATTTTATGCTTCATTATTATATTTATTCCATTGTTAATTTAGTAATAATCATTTATCATATTTCAGTTGTTATTGTATGCAGAAGCTTTCAACAATACTCTTAATATTTCTGATAGCAGAAATATTACTGTTTAATGTTAAACAAACGCACAAAATACAAACAATATAATAGATGCAACAATGAATCCACTTTCTACTGCTCTGTTAAGAATCATTTCTCTTTTTGCAACTGATCGTTGTGTGACTTTTTTTTTTGCTGAGCTATGCTTGGTGTGTTTTGTGATTTCAATGAGACTACGGCCCTCATTGGATGGATTGTCCTATGGGCGATCTTGGAACTGTTGAAATATTACATGTTCCCACACTTACCTTCAATTGGAGATCTGTGTTTCGATCCCGATTTCGATCAAGATGTTGATACACCATCTGATCCACCTGCGACTAGAGTGGAATCCGACCCAGTGGTTCGTTTCTACACGGTATTTAGGATTTGCCAGGCTTTAGAACTTCCAACGAAACTGGCTCCATCTGCTACCCAGAAGTCAGAAATCACTGTTGTAGAATCCTATGCGGTCTACAAGTTGTGCTCTGCTCTGGGTTTGCCTGCACGGATGGCTCCTGTTGGAGTGCCAGTTGTAGAATCCTTTGCGATCTACCAGTTCTGCTTAGCCTTGGACATTCCAGTGAGATACCAGTTACAGAAGGATGCAGTTTAACATCAAAACTGTCATCAGCTGCCAGATGCAGTTTTCAGATCAGAACTGTCTTCGGATGCAGTGATGGAGGGTGGGTGGGCGGGGAGCGAAAGTAGCCCACTTCTACGTGGTGTTCCCTAGGCAACGATGCAGTTCTTTGGAACTGGATCGGCTAAGAGGCTACTCAAGAATGAAACAAATAAAGAACTTTTTATTTAGAGTGAAAAAACTACACACCTAATTTTTGATTTTGCATTTTCATGCCCCAAAATTTCATTACAAACATCAAATTCAGAGCATGTATTTATGGTAGCAAAAATTACAATGTTTTTTAGATGTAAGTAAGAGTTATACAAATTTTATCTTTAAAAATATAAAAAAAGGAATTTAAAATATATTTGTGACATAGAATTGTTGTAGAAATCGCATATACAGAAAATTAGTATCGTTGACGATCATAAATCTGATGGAGAACTTGTATAATGATGTAAATACGAAAAATTATAGTGACAAAAAGTTACAAATTCATAACATAATTCGTCGTCATATATTTATAGCCGATCATGACTAAGTAGATCAAAGGCCTTACGATCAGATCCAGCCTTATCTTCAATGGGCCTGTGTGCAAGAAGTCATTCATGCCCTTAATTTTTTGTTAAGCAATAAATAAATTAAACATATATAAATAATGTATATTTATTTAATGAGCAGTTTTTTTTGCTAATATATCAATTAATTAAGAGAAATTGTAATTTTTTGCAATTTCGTTTCCTATGCTTAATACAACAATTGCATTTACGCGTTCTGAACACATGTGTGACCGAATATAATACTTTATTAATTTTAATTTGATGAAAGCTAGCTCAGCACTTGTTTCAGTAACTAGAAACGTAAAGAAAAGTTTTAGCACAGTTAATACATTTAGAAATAATTCATTATAATTATGTGGTATGCATTGCAATATCTCTTGTGTGTTATTTACCTCTCTTTCAATCAAAATCTGATTCTGAAAGTACATATGATTTTGTTGTAGCTCGTTGTATGATTTTGCTCAAAATTTTAATAAGAGTATTTATTATAGATGCTAAATCTGTGTATGGCATTTTATCCACATAGCTAACTTCATTTTGTAGTCATCGTATTAACATATATTCGGACAGTTAGATGGACTGCGATCTATGCTAGCTCAGAATTTAATGGAAATCTTTGAATTTGGTGTAATATCATAGACCGAATCTTATTCACCCAGCCCAAAGTGTTTTTGAATTATCTTCGTTAAAAACAATTAAATAGGCATAGTGCTAAAAATATTTTTTTTAACTCAAGGAAATCTAAAAAGGGGCGTTTCCACAAAATCTTGAATTCTAATTGTGACTTTCATATATATATATATATATATATATATATATATATAAAGGATAGTTATTCATAAGAAATTAATATTTTACAGTTTTTGGTTGATTTTCAAGCTCGGAAAATTTTTTTTTCGAACAAAACTGAAATTATGTTCAAATTTTCCTCTATTACTTATGAAAAATTTTTAAATCGAAAGAAAACTGATGCCTTTTATGCAGTGCATCAGTTAAAAAATAAATTAAATTTTACAAGCTTTAATATGAATTTTAAACTTATCAGACGATGTCTTTCTTGTCAAATCTGCATAAAAGATTTAACAAGATACAACAAAAATACTAATTTTATTTTTGCTGTTAGAACATTATCATTTCTGTATTTCCACTGAAACATTCTATTTTTTATTTTAATGAATTGAACCTTTCAGCCTTATAATTTCCTTATTTTCTAGGATTCCAACGGAAATTATATACCAATATACACAATAATAATAAATGTTTGAAATAAAAATATCAAAAGTGGATTCAGAAATGTGCATTATTCCCATGAAACGAATTATCATCATCATAAAATATTTTAAATTTCCCTTCCTATGAAATCTATGTATTTTCTATCCCTAATGAATTGTCGATTCTTGAAATTTCCCTATTTCTGTTAATGTCAACGAAAATCACGCTATAACATGAAAAAATATTTGTGTTAACTCTATGCATATATTGATATTATAGGCCCTACTACCTATGAAAAAAAAATTTGCAATCCGAAAGCAGATAGTAGTTTTCTGTGTTTAGTCAAAATTTCCCCATCCAGTAATGCTGTGTGCATAACCTATTTTTTATGATAAAATAACGTATAAATTCGTTAAATGAAACGATGGGAAAAATGATTACATTTTTTGTGATATTCTATTTTTCGCCACGTTATCAAAGATTTCTTTCATAAAGTTATCCGATCTAAAGAAACAGAAGAAGATAATAAATGGAATCTAGAAAAATTTCTGAATATTCTTGGTCAAATATACCAAAAAAAAAAAAAAAACTTCAGCCTTTAAAAAGTACACGAGTAAAACTTATACTTAATTCCAGATATAATGATTCACTCATTATTATATTCTATTATTATAAGTTCTTTGTTTATTAAATGTTTTACTTAATGCATTTATATTTTATATTAGTTAGTATTTTATTTTTACAACTAGTCCATAATTTTCAAATTGTCTTTAAAACGAAAATTAGACACAAGTTTTGGATTTGAAAATCGCATTAAAATCAATATTTTATAACAAATGTGATTGGATTACCTTCTAAAATGAATCGATGAAAAGAATTTCAAATCGCGATAGATTGATATCGCTTTAAATCGATATGGCACGAAAGCTATCTTGTTGCACTTCCAATGAAAGAAGCGGGAAATCTTCTCAGCAGTTGAATATGAGAGAGAAGAAACGAGGGAAAAAATAAATTCGATTTGAAGCTACGAGCATTTTCAACAGCAGCCACAGAGGGCGCATTGCCCTATTCTTCCGAACTTTTCGGGATGAGCAAATCGTCTGCGGAAACAAGAATGCGAGCAGCTGAAACGTTTGAACATCCCAGGTGATCACTGTCTTGAATTTTCTAACGAAGCGTCGTTTTAGTAGAAAGTGTAATGCAGTGATATTTTCTTGGAAAAGGTTTTTCGCAGTGGATATGCAGAAAAAAAAATTCATGACTTAACGAAAAAAATTTGTTTTTCTTGAAAAATAAATTTTTTAATGTTAAAAAAAAATAGAATTAAATTTAGTATAAACATCGAAATATTAGAATGGCATAACTGACAGAATATTTGAAAGAAAGAAAATTTTGAAATAATATTTATCGAACGAAATATGAAATATTTTATAAAATTAAAACAAATTATTAATAATTTTTTTGATAATTTTTATAAACTCTGTTTTATTTTTTATTGTCAGAATCTGAATGGAATAATTGATCCAAGGAATGCTTGAAATAAAATGAGCATCTTTATTCGATTGATTTATATTGTGAAACAAAAGAACAAAATTGCTCTAAGGAAACAATAAACAATAAAGAGCAACAAGTCGAATATAAAGATGATTGATATTTGCATTGGAAGCTTTACGAGAATAAATCATCCGAAATTTAAGATGAAACTTGGAATCAATCTAGTTATCGCTATCATTATATCCATTATTCTGCAGGTAAGACATTTTTTATATATTTTTATTCCATCAGTGATTTTATTTGTAACATAGCTATAGATATATATTTTTTAATTCGAATATTTTGAATTTCGGGAACATTCTTGTTTTTTGAGTTGCTAATTCGAATGAAACGACCTTTCATAATTCAACAATTCTGCATTTCGTCTGCTTGCATGTAAATTAGACTGCTCTAAAATATTTGATGTTATCTGATTTTCTTCAGTTTTGGAATGAATGTCATTTGATGTTACAATAAACGAAGTACATGCAATGTTTTTTACTTTCAATTCCGTTTCAAACTTAGTCGATTTAATGTATTCAATGTCTGACGAGTTAATGGATAATTTATGATACCATTAAAATATTTAAGTCATTTTGATATTAATGAGATAATTATTAGAAAGATTATTGATATAGATGAAATAATTATTTGAAAAAATTATTGATATAGATGAGATAATTATTCGAAAGATTAATCATTGATATAGATGAGATAATTATTTGAAAAATTATTGACATAGATGTGATAATTATTTGAAAAATTGTTGATATAGGTGAGATAATTATTCGAAAAATTATTGACATAGATTAGATAATTATTTGAAAAAAAAAATATTGATATAGAAGAGAGGAACAGTTCATTTTTACGAATGCGAGTAAAATAAAAAAAAGGAGACATTGCCAATCTCGAAATTATGCACATTTGAAAACAAAGAAATGTTTTTGTAAATTCGGATAGTTAAACGTTTGTAAAGTTAAAATCAATGGTGGATTTCGAAATAGAGCGAATTGGGCCCCTATTCAGGATGTAGTGAAAGGAATGCACTTAGACCATTTTAAAAACTTTATTTCACAATTCCTAAATATTTGATTTGGTTGAAAAAATATGAACACTGTGAATGATAAAATATTAGAATAGTATTAGCACTTCATCAAGTATAATAGGTTGCATTACTAAATATTTTATTATAGGTACCTAATGGAATATTTTTAATTCAGAACATCCGTTTCAATGATATTGTAAGTAGATATGAATAATCTGCATAGTAATAGATAATTATTTATTGACATGTGTTAATATTTATTTAATTCTTAATTAAAAATAATATTTTAAAATTAAATATAGCTTTATTTATTATCATTATTATATATTAATATTTTTGAGTAATTAATTAAATAGTTATCCTGTTCAAAATTGGAAGGGAAGGGGGTAAAATAAGTACACGAAACCAAACTCTGTGTATTTTAAAATTGGTATTTAGCTTTATTAATGTTTTTCTCATATAAATATACAACTTATGCATAATTGTATGTTTTGAAGAATTTCTTAAATATACAATTTTTTTTACATAAATGTAAATCGTTTCTTCATCTTTTTGCATCTCTTCTTTACTTATGAAATCTATTGACATCAAACAGTTAAGAAATCGTTTGACAAATATGTAATTTAAAAATGTTGGAACAGCATAAAAAATAATTAACAAAATACCTTTCCACAAAATTTTCCTTAAAACAATCAGCTGTGCATTTTTTTAAAATAAAGCCCTGTTTCCAAAATTAAAATTTTAATCTAATTATTGTGTTTATGAAAATCATATAAAACACACCTGATTGCATAAATATATAATTAAATATCGATATGAATGTCTACATCTCTAATTAATTCAGTTTGCAATGTTTTCACTCTTATAAAAACAAAAACAAAAAGACACGTGAGCTTTAATACGTTAAAAATTAATTACAAATGCTTGATTATTTTATCTCATCTACTTTCTGAGTGCATCAAATCATGAAATCAAATATGTATAAATATTTGATTTGAACCCATGAGAAAAGGAGAAACTAATCAAAATTGCCTCCCCATACTGTATTGATTTAGCTTGGGAAGTGAGATTTGAATCGGAAATAGAATAGCAAGGATAGATATATTAGACCCTGTTAATTCTATTGATAACAGAAAATTGTCCGCATATATAGAATAAATCTAAGAATTCAAAATAAAATTGTTATGGATGTAAAAGAATAACATTTCATTTGGATTAGTTTTAAAAATACAGTAACGTTGAAAATTTTAAAAGAAAATTATGAAGAGAACCTTTTTAAAAACGTGAATTATGAATTAAATATGAGGATTGGCAATTATGAAGTAATCATTAAGAGATAGATAAAGACTGTTTTACCAAGTTGGTTGGCCTCAGTGCCCTAGAGGTGATAATTTCTAGTTCGAGACCCGATTCCACTGAAAATCCGATGTGTAACCAGGTTCGGTGCGCTTTAAATCCATTGAGGCCAAACGTCCTCCCGCTGGTGTGGTTACACGTTAAAAGAGGAGAGTGCCAGCCTAAGTGTCGTCCTCGTCATTGGTATATTTTGAGTCAACAGTGAAGATATTTTTTCCTACTTTTGACATGAACATGTAATTTAGATCTAAATATTTGGGGTTCTGACTTGAATTCTAACCTGTGTTCGTGTTTATGACCCTCTTCTATTCGATGTGATGACTTGAATTCTAACCAATGTTCGTGTTTATGACCCTCTTCTATTCGAGGCTCTGACTTGAATTCTAACCTATGTTCGTGTTTATGACCCTGTTCTATTCGATTTTCTGACTTGAATTCTAACCTATGTTCATGTTTATGAGCCTCTATTTAATGCTGATAGCTGTAACTTTCTTAAGTCGTCATGATCATTAAGTCATCCTATAAAATGTTAAAGCTAAGATTATCTTATGAAACACTCAGGAATTCCGAGTACATGCAACGCCATCTATTATGTTTGGCAAGCATTTCCGACCATCATTGTAGCATGATTCCGAAGCATCTTCCTCTACTCCTCCAACACGTTTATAATTCTTATACTAAGATTAAATTTAATGCAAAATCTCAAAACTTAAGGAACATCTTTTGAAAAGACTTATTATATCCATTTGCATTTATAATATGAAAGGGATATGCTGTATAATTATGGTATTGAAAGACAATTAGTAATGATAAGTCGGAGAAATCATTCAGAGAAAATCTATCATCAAGAGTCAAAAGCAAGAAAACGATACCAATCATCAAATTAAAGAAAACGTGATTTATTATTACATAAGCACACATTAAAGAAATGTAATTTGTAGTTATCAAAGATATGGAATCTTGCTGTATTCAAATGATTCGCAATTTCAGTTATCTGTGGCATATATTTTGCTGCTATACACGAATCAGTAAAAATAAATAAACAACTATTTTTAATCAAATATTTCCGAAACAAGCAAATATGTCTCAATATATGCAGGAAGTTTCTGAATTCGACCGCAAATTCAGAGAGGTGATAGATATAAAGAGGATAAAAAATAACAATAATTTAGGATCTGAAAAGACATTAAGTAGGTAAAAATAACAAAAATGTAGGAAATAAAAAATTGTTGGTATGTTGTTCCAACTATGAATTTTTTAAAGTGAAAGCACATAATTAACTACATAAAAATGTTAATAATTTTTTATGTAGTTAACATGGCAATTGGATAATCTAGGGGATCGTATATTTCTGAAAACGAAAAAGTAATTTAGAGTCCTTATCTGTAAAAATTCTAAAACTCGAAAAAAAATAAAAGCTTGAAAATGTAAGGAATTTTGTACTCTTTAATATCTGAGCATATAGTATAAATACTGAGGAATTTATGATAGTAAAAAAAAGCAGCAAAAAGCATCGCTGCTTTATCGGTACCGGTGTTTGCAGAGGATGTTGCCAAATTCGAAAGATAAATTCAAAATAAACCTTCTAACGTCGCTTAAGATCACATGTTATAAGATGACTTTTTATCCTCTTGATATCTGTCATCTCTCTGAATTTGTCGGTTGAATTCTGCAACTCTCTGTTTGTATACTATATGCTTGGTTTATAGTATGTTAGCTGGTACCCGGGGCGTTGCTGCGGCAGAAGAATAAAGTTTGGAAATATTGTTCGAAATTTAAAACAACTGTCTTGTTTAATGAGAAATAATAGAAAGTATAATATTTATTTTCGTATCGGAAATAAATACATTCATTGAAATTTAGTAACATATAAAAGAGAATCGTAAAAAATATTAATTCTATTTTTTAAAAACTTTATTATTCAAGACTTTAGGGTTGGCAATATTTTTGTTTTGTTTTTTCATCTTCAGCAAAAACAAATAAATGCAAGTAATTAGCATTCAGAGTTTCATCGCAATCGGATGAACGGTATGGCAGCGCATGTGACATACAGACAAACATTCATTTTTATTTCTATATATATTACATATTTTTACTATGCCTATAACCATCCCGTAAGGGTAAATAAGTATTCAAAGTTTAATTGCAACTGGATGAGGTATACGGCACTGCATAAGAGACATACAGACAAACATTCGTTTTTAATTATTTAGATTACTTACTTTTACTAACCATCCCTTAAGTTTAAGAAATAAGTATTCAAAGTTTCGTTGCAATCGGATAAGTGCTACGGCACCGCATAAGCGATATACAGACAAACATTCATTTTTATTTATATAGATATGGTATATCTACTATAAATACTGTATGGTTTTGGCGTCATTAATCTAAATTAATAAGTCGTAAAGATACGTGTCCTTTTTATTGATTTATCAATGCTTTCAGTCTTTGATAAGTTTCATACCATAGCATTATTTTGAAATTCATAAATATTTTCTCACGTTGTTTTTTTCTATTGTCTGTAAAGGAAACGAAATGCTCTGATCTTTGGCAGAGTTCGTTGAATTATTCACGGATTGAATGATTTAAAGTAGCTTTTTACCTGAGGAAATATCTGATGGCCAGAATGCAAAACACACGTGAGAGAATTGAGATTGGAGAGAGAGAAGTTTAAATGTATTGACCCACGTGACTATTTTTCGAGAAGAAAAGGCAAATATTTTAGAGACGGAGTCTTATTTTTATTTCTTTTTATTTAAAAGTAGCTGATGCCTTGCGCGTTTTTGTCACAGGAAAAAATAATATTAAGTGCAATCAAACAATAATATTCCAATGTTTTATCGAAATAGGACGAATGGTATAACAATACATAAAATACGAGCAACAAAATTCCTTTTATACATTAGATTTGTGTATTATTTTAGAATTGTAAAGCTTGGTGTTCTTTTAGAATGGTAATGAAAGAAAATATTAATTGATTCGTTTAATATTCGTTCAAAATTCTCAAGTTTAATTTTAGAAAATGTGATTAAAATTTTTTCTTTAAAACTTGATTAAACATAGAAAATATATTTATACCATAAAATCGCTAATATGGTTGAAAAGATAATTTTTGAAAATTAAGATGGTGCAAAATTATTTGTATTACAACATTTTTGGTAGCTGCTGCAAAATACACTAAATTTAATTAAAATTTAAATCTCCCAGTGTTGGTCTCTCCAAAACTTTCTCGTATAATTTGCAATAAAGATGTTTCTTCCGAGAATGATTTGTATGAAATTTGCGTGCTATATCTACAAGGTATTAACTTTTATCTTGGATTTAGTATTTCTACAGAATCTATTGTCTTCTCGGCGAGTTATTTGGAGATTAATCCTTGATAAATAAATGCGGATGAAATTCATTTTTTTCATTATTATTTTAGATAATTGTACTAACCCTATAACCATCCCATAACTGTAAGTATAGGCATAGATGTAGGTGAACTTTATTAAAAATAGTACATAACGATTAAAGAGAAAGATACAGACAAATGATAATATTCATATAAATACAATATAACAATAAATGATAAATGCTAGAATGAAAAATATCTTGACTACAATAAAATTGGATGAATGAACATTGTAGTGTACAATATGAATACAAAAATAAAGGGTTATAAATATTAGTTACTAGCGGGAGGGATGAAAAACAAATTGTAAATAAAGTGCATTGTATTAAATGGTGTCCTAAGAAAACAATTGAGTTAATATGACTGAAGCAGCTCTCCCTGATCCATTAGGAATCTAATCGTGTTTATGATTCTACTTTTGTAAGATGGATTATTAAGAACTCTTTTTTACCATAGACTTTCTAGCGATGATGAGGGTTTTCTGAGGGGCCATTAGGGAGTAAAAGGGCAAGATGTCGCAAAGGGAATGGGATTGCCAACTTTTCCACGAGAGATGCGGGAGTCTCATTACTGAAAATGGCGAGATCGGATTTGATACCCTGCGATTTTATTTATGTGACAGACAAAATGTATGTGCTTTTCATGCCCAAAACAATTGAACTTATTTGTTCACTTTTGTAATGCGCTTGCGTCGGTGACTACAGACATGCTTCAGAATACATGGAGTAAAATGGTCTACAGCTGAAATATGGTCTGTGTGAGCAAGGGAAGTAGTATAGAATATTTATGAAATATGTATCCATAATTTTGTAGCGCCGTCTACTGTATTTGTTAACATTATCGATAAGTTCTTTTTTCAATAGCACTTGTTACTGACAAACCCGCTTATCGCTGTCAGCGATTCTAAGCCGAAATGAGCGTCCCTTGTTTTTCAGTAGCGTCCACTAAGGCCAAGAGTACGACTTAGCTACTTCCTGCTTTACATTCGTCCTTCTGCACAACCTTTTTTTACCTGGGGGGGCACATACACACTACTCACAGATAGAACACAGAATAACAACCATGCCCGAATTGGGATTCGAACGCGAGATGTGCAGAACACTAGGAAGGCACGCTACCCCTAAGCCAGGACGCCGATATAACAATTTGTAATGCTGCGGGATATGCGATTTAATATAACAAGTTCTTGAAATTTATGAGCAAACGGCAATGAATGATTCAATTATAAGGATTTTATGTGTAAATTCTCTACAAAGTGCGAAAATTTTCACGTTGGGGAAAGAAGTGAGCGGCCGTCTCTGATGGATGATGATTGGCTTACAGGAGTTGAGAAGGAGATTAAAATGAGTTAGAGATTCATTGTTACTATACTTACAATGCATTTACTTTGAATTTAATATTAACTTCTTCATCATTAGTGGCATTTTTTTACAGTGAGATCAGAAAAAAGCTCGCTAAGATAAATGCCTGAACAATGCTGGCATCTATAATGAAAAGTAATCAAAACTTTGAATTTTGATAATGCAAGTAATAAAAGCAATAAAAGATTTTTCAAACAAATTTTTAAGTAATAAAAGAATTTTTTCTAATGATGCTTACCTTTCTTTAATTCCTTAATGGAATTTAATTTCTGATACCCTTGTATCAAAACAGTGACTGGAATTAATTTTTGCTTAGAATACTGCTTACAATACGATTTAACAATTTTATTTTACCATGTTTAATTTTGGAAGATAATTTTTATTTCGAAAGATTTTTTTGTTCTTATGTATAGTTATAAAATAAAATTGTTTTCTTTTAAAGTTTTTATTTTATTATTCTTATATATTTTCGGTAATTTTCTGAATGTCAGTAGCGAATTTAAATGTCCTCAAGAAATTATAATTCGAAAATAAATAGCAGATCATGATAGAAATTTCATAATACACGCAGCACTCAAACACGCGAATACACACACACGCATGCACTCAGACACAAAAATACACACACAAGCACGCACAAATTTATTTTCAAGTTATACATTTCAGGTAAAAGCAAAATGGTTTTTTTTTTCAAATTTTAAAAATATTTACCTGTATTATTCTTCTTCTTTCATCTACAAATAAAACAACATTCCCTGACAGATACTCCGTAGCCGGGACCAGATACGAAATTATTCGCAGTCAGAATGCTTTTTTTTCCATGTTTATTTTTTAAAAATATTATCCCTGGAAACGTCAGGCGATTAGAATGCAAACATACATTAGAGAATTTTGCATGAAGAGCATTTTTTGTTCTCTCCTATTCCCTCAGCGCTTAAAAGCATATCTTCGTATATCTATTCTTCAGGGATAAAATACAAATATTTCGGATTTATTTTGTTGCTTTCCAATTTGTCCAAAACTATCTTCATACTCTAAGGCAGAATATTTTCCGGCAACTCTTTAGCAACCATTTCAATCTTAAATTATTTAGATTATCATATTTATTTCCATATTTAATGAAACTTGAGGTGTCTTCTTGGGTTTTCGTTTCATAGTAGTTAATAGGTTTTCTAAGCATTTGAAGGGGAAACATATTTGAATAAATAGAGATAATATCATTGAACTCATCATTTTAATATATAAAATAATTATCAGTGCCAAAGAACGATTCTTCCAACCACAAATATTGTACCGATTGTATCAATTTTTATTTGAAATGAAAATAAATTCCCTGATGATAGTATGAAGTCATATGAAATCCATACCAATTCAATGGTGGCCTTCTTACTACCACTTTTCATTTTCAAACGATAGTTCAAAAATCCCTTTTTTATTGTTAAATCTTTGTGAGAAATAGCTCTAACATGGTTTACCAGTTGCACACATGAAATAACATTTCAAATGCACATAATTTATCAATTTTTATTTAACTCTAGCTTGCACCCAGCGAGTTGCTGCCCAAGAAGAAATAATTTTGGATATGTTACTATCTGGTGATAGGTAGGATCGAACCTGGGACCTTACGAATGGTAGCCAGATGACATGACCACAAGACTAAAAGTGATCACTCAGTCTTGAGTATGTTATCTGGCTTATAAAGCTTCCACTACAATACTACATTGATTAGAGTAAACTTCTCAAAATTGACATTGCTTCACTAAAAAAATTAATGTATAATTTTTTGATAATTTTTTTTAAATCAATACAATGCTTGTGTCTGGGAATTCTTGAATGTCGAGCTTTCGTTCCATAGAGCATGCGCAATGAAATTATACGTTTTCAGTTTCACAAGAAATGGAAAACTATGGGTGGCAAGCATTGTTTGATGAAATATCTAGAGTTTATGAAGATTTATGTTTATGTTCTAGAATTTATAAGGATCTTTTGAGATATTTTTAGTGGTTGAACTGAAAAATTTTGCTATCAGCTTTTCTCATTGAGAATGGGTAATGAGACATTGTATTTTCAATTTATTTTGATGATGGTGAATTTTAGGAAACCATTGGTGACATATGAAAGTGACATGACCTTTACGACGACATGGAAATCTTAAAAATATAGAATTGGTAGTTTAAACTGACGAACTCTGTCCATATTTCCCCATACGGAATATATAGTGGGATTTTTTTTTCCAGTTTTTCTCAAAAATAGAAGAAGGCAAACAAGTGATTATTTATAACATATATAAAAAGTATTTTCGTATGAAAAAAATATTTGAGAAATCAATTCTGTGACTGGAGATGGGCGATTATTTCATTTGATTTTCTTATTATTTTAAATATCTAGATGATAAATATACATGATAAATCGAAGATGTGACTGTCAGAAATTCATTCTTCTAATTAAGGAAATTGAGTTACAAAATATTCAGTATTGGTATAAAGAATGAGAATTCATTCAAAACAGAGTTTTCAAGAATTTCAGTTGGTATTTCAAGCTAACTGGTGATTTAATTTTTTGTAAACAATTTAGAGGTATCATTAATATGGAGTAATATTTCGACGATTCTTATGAAAACAACTATAACCAATATTCTTGGCGAACCAATTAATCACATAAGGTGACTAGTATATGTGGTGTTGGCAACAGGATTTCTTACAGCTCAAGTACATTCTACTTTTGGCGTTGGCAACAGCAAGAAATTATTTTTATTATTTTAGAATATCTAATACTATAATACGAGGAATGGTTGCCAAGTCGAAAATCGCCCCAGAATTAATAAACTCCGGTAAACTTGGGGGTCTGGGGTTTTTGGTCACGAGGAATCGATTGGCGCCGGTTTTGAAGCGCTACTGTCGAGCAGTTCGGAGTTACAGATAGGATATTTTCAAACTTTATTAGTTCGCTATAATGGCTACTTAAATTTTCAAGCGGTAACGTGCTGCCATCTATAGCCAATATGGCGAACTAATAAAGTTTTATGTTTATGCTGTTATAGGTTTATAATATGTTTCTTATGTATGTATATATGTTTGGTTTTTCTAAATAAATTTGTCAAAAATATTGAACTTCAACACACTTCAATCTTTACCTTTACTTTACCTTTGTATAGAATAGTTCCCTTTCCAAACTCTAACTTTGTTTAGAATAGTTTACAATGGTGCACTTTAACCGGTTATCTTTTCACCAATGGTTTCACAAATTTTCTTATGGCATGTATTGTTTTGATTAATCACAATTGAAAATTTAAATCTTCGAGTTAGCTTCGATACCTGTTTTCTCCGAGCGGAGCTCGGTCACCCGCTGGTAACTGACTAATTGAACTTTGCAAATGTTATCATTTTCTTATTTAATTTTGCTGCAGTTGAAACTTTGAATTAAGTAAATCATTAAGGTGTACGGCATATTATTTCATCAAATATTTAAAGTGCTTTAAGAATTATTAATTAAATATTTATTTTTTAATGGATAAAATTGTGTATTATTGGTCATCACTAAATATATATTAATTATAGTTCATCAGTACGTGCTGAACCTGCGAATAATGTAGCATTTAAATGCTATCTGTTAATTATATCAGGATCTACTACAGGTAAATGTTGTTTCAATAAATAGGACTCTCTAAACTATCCTGAGTATTTATTGTTAAATAACAATAATCTCTCTTTTCTGTATTCGTTTCATTCAATATTTAGAAATTAATAACAGCTATTTTGGGTTTTATTGCTATATCAGTTAAATGCCAATTAAAATAAGAAGTTTAGTAAAAGAATTTTTAAAAATCTACTTATCTCAAAGAATATCTTAAGAATATATATAGGAAATCCTTAGGAGTATCAATTATACCTGACATTAAAAACCGATTTAAAAAATTGACTTTTACTCTAAACTGACAGCTTTACGATATTGGAGACAATTTCAAAGCTTTTATCAAATAAGTGCAAGGTAATATCCCTTATCATGATAAACATTTCCAATCAAATTATATGCAAATCATCCCTAATGATGGACATTGATTGGATGATACTACCTCCCCTAATTGCCATCATTTTTGATAATGAATGTCACCTACTTTGAAGTTAGAAGGCTGTTTCGAGAGATTTCTCACTGTGCTTGGATGGATACAAAATCCTCCGGAAATGTTGTCGCGTTTCAACCGTGTCATTAAAGCGTCATTAACTTTTTTGAGATGTTTATGTGAAATCATAAATTAGTGACATTAGGGTATCGTTAGGGCTTTGAAAGTAGTTTGAGCTTATTTACTGTAAATTGATTTCTTCTTCGTGAATTAAGAATTATTAAATTTAATAGCTACTTCACAGGTTTGTGTTAAAAATGTTAGAACATCATATGATTAAATTCTATTAATTATAATTAATATTGGTGAGTTCGCGATACACATGACATCTTAATAAGTGTAAATAAAAGAAAAAAACGAAAATTGTAATTAAAAACCACCATGACAGAAATTTTACTAATTTTGTAAAATGATATAACTTTTTGTGTCTCTTATATTAGAACATTATTATTGTAATTATTGTGTTTCTTATTACTATTTGCAATTTGAAGAAGAAAAAAGCAAAAGTATCTGAAGGTAATTTACTTTTAATAAATCCACCTTTTAACAATCACAAAATCAGCGTTGTAATTATCTTATTAATTAATGTCTATATTCCACTATTTTAATTTATTTGGCTGTAATGTCTACAAAGAAGCACATTTTAACAGAATTACAGCTCCAGCTGATTTCATCTATAAATATAAACCAAACATGTATGTCTGTATATACAAACATCTATATATGCACGTAGTCTACAAAGAAGCACATTTTAACAGAATAACAGCTCCAGCTGATTTCATCTATATATATAAATCAAACACGTATGTGGCCCAGAAATAGAGCTTTCTACTAATTGTCGAAGGACAGCTAGTAGTAAGCTTCAATGTAATGTCTACAAAGAAGCACAGAATAACAGCTCCAGCTGATTTCATCTATATATATAAACCAAACATGTATGTGTCCCAGAAATAGAGCTTATTGCTAATTGTAGAAGGACAAATGTCATATATAAATAAAACATCATACAATACTTAGACTACAGTCATTGAACATTTTTATAGTTGTACTAAATGAAATACTTCGCTTCTCTAATAAACAGAGCTTGAAAATATTATTAAAATTGTTTTGAATATACTTCATCATGTTACCGAAGAAGACCTTCAGTTGGAGGAAAGAAGATATAAAATAAAGCAAGAAATAGACTTCAAACTGAAAGCTTAATTAAGTGCAAAAGTAAGCTTAACCATTCCCTGATAAGTAATCGTGGTAAGACGAAAGATTAATGTATGAGTTCTCGCCAAGCATGTCAAAATCATGCGGAACTCTCTAAAAATCTGCAGTCTTGGTTGTATACCAAAAATGCTAGCAAACCGCTTTTGAAGTTGAACCAAAAATAGTCGATTATATTTGACGAGAAATTCTTTTCAATTTTGGTACCATATATTAATCTTAAGTCTAACCGTAATCATTATAATCAGCCTTTGGAAATTGATATTCATATCTTTTAAAAACAAATTATCCTTTTAAAGAGCTTTATGTATTTATTGTCTTACGATACAAACAGCGACAATTTTACAGACATAAATTTTATTTTCATACAACACTTCAATATTATTTTTAATTCAATTTTATACATTATCCGAAGCAAGATTTTTTTGAATTCTATGAAGGAATTCACAAATTCCACCAAAGCATTCAAGCATGTGTTTTTGCTAATCTTTAAATCCATAGTAGGATTTTTATTGCCACTTTTATTTCATATTATGTACTCATAATACGTAAATTGAGTTAACTAATGTGTTTTAATCGTATCAAATTATAAAGTAAAATGACTTTTAAAAAAGTGAATCCTTTATTAATATTTAACAGTCTGAAACGTCATTAATCTAGGGGAAGAAACTGTTCAACAAAGGCTAGTACTTTATACTGTGGCTTAAAAAATCAATGAAAAAATGAAATTCATAGAAAATAGATTTAAATTAAAAAGAGTCGTTGCAAGAAGATATACAATATCATACTCTACAATAATGTAACTAACAAGTTTAATATTCTGATTTAAGAAATTAATTTTCTCTGGAAATAGGGTTAGAAAATAATTATTGGTCTTTTATAATTTTATCAAAGCCTGGAAATTCAAAGAGAATACCTTAATTGTTTAAAAATTGTATTAATCGTTTAAAATACTATGATTTGGTTGAGATTTCAATATTAATCTACATTATGTAAGACGTTCAAAAAGTTTTTTAGCATAAGTTTATTCTAAAGTTTCAGTGTAAACCTTAAGAAACTTTCTTCCAACCTTCAGAACTGTTTTTATTCCATTATAAGTTCAAAATTTTAAAACAATTTGTAGCAAGACTACTGTTTCATTGTTTAAGGCATTGCAATTCTATTTATCTCATTCAAGTTGTTGTTGTTGTCGTGTCCGTGTTCTTTTTTCACGGAAAGGGGGTGCAGTAGCTTCTGAGGGTAAAGACCCCTGAGCAATCAGAGGGCAGAAGTCTCACACACATAAGACACAACCCTTTTTAGGGGGTGGTCGAATTCATTCATACACTCATTCATCCATCAGCAAGTCGGAATTTAGATCCAAATCAGAGACCGACTCATTCCTGATTCAGTACCCCCAGAGGTATCGTTTTGTTATGGGAACTTGGAGGACTTTGCAGTCTCGACATATTTAACGTGCCCCAACTGCCATTAGCCAACACGGTGGTCTCTGGCCAAGACGAGGACAGAACCCGCGACCTTTCGGTTACGAGACTGACGTTCTACCAACCAGGCTACCGCGGCCTCATTCGAGTAGTCTCATATATATAAAGATCGATAAATGATCTTTTTATATATACGACTACTTGAATAAGACTACTTTCAACTCTTTGCTGGATTAGGTTCAAATCTTATATAGATCTATAAAAGCCCCAAGGATTCAAGGCAACTCAGACATCGAGATGAGCAGCTTCCGGAATGGTGATTGGTTCTAGTGGGTACAGAAATGGTATAAAACGACCACCCCTTATTGATGATGAAAAAGGGCTCCTATGGGAGCGATGCTTTGGCTAGTGATAACTCTTGGGACTCAACCTTAATTCTTGCCGATGATGTCACGACAACCGGTAATTCAGATTTTTTTTCGCACACCTTAGGGAGGATATGCAATTATGCATATAGATTACAATCTTAAGTATAAATATTCTGGGTAAATTTCGTCAGGGAAGCTATTTACGTTTTTGAGTTTTCATACTCACACAGGTTATGAATGGATAAATGGAAAAATATCTTTTTCATAAATTTCATCCGGAATTTGACAAAAATCTTCAAATTTGATTAAAAGGCCACCATGATTCATGCTTATAATCTTTTATCTTTTTATCGTTCTTTTTATTCTTCTTTTAATCTTTTTATCGTTCTCAGATATTCTTTTATCGTTCAAAATATACATATATATTTCTAAAAATGTGTTTCCTTAACTAATCGAGGACTGGAGGTTCATCAAATTTTCGTGATTGAATTTTTTGAAAATTAACAATATTTTATCTTGGTATAGTGCTTTAAAAACTGCGTTTGATAATTGATTAGTACTGTTGCCAATCAATCTGTTATTTGAAACAATTTTGCACAACAGAATATGTTGTATTATTCTGTGGTTTATTTGAGATAAATCAGTATTAATTGTCTATTAAATAACTTGTTTAAATTTTACGCTTGTTGCTGTTTTTTCTGATCATTTATAACTTTAGATAAATAATTAAATTAGGCTTTATTTAGCTTCATTAGGCGTCAAACAGTTCATTACTAAAATGATTATGTTGAGAAGTGTACTAAAGAAAAATATATTATAATATAACTTGGACATTTTCTTTGATTTTATTTATTAATCAAAAAATAAAGGTATACAATTTTTATTGAGTTTTTAAAGTCACTTTTTTATAATAATTTATTCCAAGGTCACACAAATTTAATATATTGAAATCCAGTTTGTGCACAGTCTTTTTGTATTTTCATATAGTTTCAAACCAAAGAAAAAGGGAGGTCTCACAAGAAAACAACCCAAAGCTGCCTTATTTTTATACCCACTTTATCTTTACTTTGGAGTGCAGGATTAATACAATCGCATTGATAATATTTTCAAAGATGCTGCTTACTTATCATGGAAAGATTCCGGATAGTGAACAATTGACTATTGATGATGAAAGTGACCAATGACTTTTTTAAAAAAATAAGCATATTATTCATGTTAGTATTGAAGATAGCTGGTTAACCGAAATCCTGAAAGCAAATATCGTGCACTGATTAGTTTTATTATTCGATGCATCTTCGGCATAAATCAAATTACTGACTTGTTGAGTAAAAATGTGGTTTAAAAATCTACAAAATGTCTCTTGGGATAACCGTTCTACTTTCTTGTCAAAAGGAGAATTCGCCTTAACGAACATCCAGTTAAAAGTTGATTGTTCAAATAATTTTAGATTCAAAAAGAGCTGTAGAGACTAATGCAAAATATCCATCATTAAGGCGCAGAGTTTTCGCAAGGATATGCGATTGTCTTGTCATTAAAGAGCTGTAATGTCATTATTATGCGTGATTATGGAATTGTTTGCTTATAAAGAAAAAAAACTTATTATTTTATTAATCGTAGTTGTCTGTAAGCCGGATAGAGTTTTAAAAATGGATGAAGGATGATGCTACATGTATCTTTTAAAAATTAAGGAATTCCTTTAAGTTGCATAATTTTCTTCTTAAAGTATTTTTTAAGACACTTTCTTTCCAGTTACATAAATATTTTTTATTTATTACAATTTACAGAAGAACGGCTAAACTGAGAAATATACTGCGATTTTCTTTCAAATTATTGAAGTAGAACTGATATTAAGTACAAAATTGCTTTACTTTCTAAATAATAAAGTTCATTAATGGGCGACTCTCAATGGACTTAGAATCTTTTATAGAGATATTTAAGTATTATATTTAGAAAGAAAGTGTAAATTTTTTATTATATTCGACACTTCTTTTTTCTTGAAGTACATTGCCGAGTGCAAAAACTTGTTAGGAACATCTACAAACTTGAGACTAGCGAATGTTTGAATTTACCCCTCAAAAAGCCATCAAATCAAGTCTCGTGAGATTTATAAAAAGAAACGAATTTTTTGAGTACTAAAGCTAGGAGCAATAAGAGATTGCTCATATAATTTTGTGGCGATGTAAGCATAAAATATTTACCAAACTGTTGTTGTTATAAAGTAAAATATCAGATTATATGTACATGCTATAACACGTAAACTATGTCAAATATTTTACATTAATATTGTGAAATATCATATTGCAATAGCTTCAATTCATGTATGAATTCAAAATTTATTATAAGAAATTAGAAAGACTAATAATTCTGAAACTATTTTTTTTATCCTTTTATGATGCTGTTTTGTTTTGAGATATTTGAAGCCTCAAAATGCATAGGCAACAAATTGTGGAAGTTTTAAAATGCTTTGGCAACAATTTGACGATTTATCGGTTTCGATGCATCAGTTTTTCTATTTAAGGGTTATTAGAAAATAATGCAAAAGGTAGTCTCATCAGACGATTTATCGCAAACTAAAGTTACAACTTGAAGCAAATATCAATCATGCACCCGATTCTTCTGTTTTAGAGCTCGATCGATTATGAGAAGAAAAAAACTTTATCATTTTTTAAATATCGACGCATAGATAATCTGATAGTTTCGAGATTGTTTCAAACTGGTTGAAAATGGTTAACTACTTAAATTAATGGAGACTGATAACGACTTAAAAACAATAATGTTATACCGTGATAAATTGAACTTTGCAATTGTTGATTTCATTTATTATTATTTTGTCTTGTTATTTGAAAATTTAGTTTTGCACTGGAAATTAGAAGTATAAATTATATTATAATTAAGAATAAACAAAATGTTATTGGTATACGATGAACGAAAATTCTGCAGATTTTTAGTATATAATGTCGATTAGGTTTTCATGTAGGATTCTAATACGTTATTGTTTTGATTTTGATCTCTTTTATTGCAGTATACCCTACTAATCTAGATAATTGAAGATTTAAGTTAAGATATTTTTTTTTAGTTAACATATCAAGTTAAGATGTTTATAAAACAAATCTATTTTAATAAACTAGAAACCATCATTTATCAAATATCTTTATCTATAAAAATAATGAATATTGTTAAAAGATGCAATATAACAATACTTGTGTTAAAATTAAATTTTATCTATATTAACTATACTTATAATAAAGCTCAATGTGTGTGTGTGTGTTGGCGCTCTACAGGCCAGACCGTTGGACCTACAGCTACCAAATTTTGTACATGTATACCTTAGAGGTCGGGGATGTGCACCTAGGAGGCCTTTTTTCGAATTTTTAATTAGAATTAGAATTAATTAAAATTTAAGCAAAATTTCGATGCTTTTCCGTTATAACTTCCGAAAATATTATCGCACAAACATGATTTTTACATTAATTTAAAGATTAAAAAATTAGCTTTCTAAAGGTATCAGTGTTTTTATGTATAACTTAAGCTACTATTTTTAACGAATTTTCAAAGAAATATTTTAACCATGTTTTTTTTATCACGTGACTGTATAAAATAAAAGAAAACAACGACGGAAGTTCAAAAAAAAAAACAACCTATAATCGCCAATTAAATCTAAAGAAATGCAACTTTTAGCACGTGAGTGGATAAAATAAAAGAAATATAAAATGTGATATTTTCTAAAAAAATAAATTCAAAGCAAAGGTTTTTTATAATCGCTTGCAATATCTAAATCATTAATTCAATAAATCTTTATTTACGGTGAACCTGATTGAATTTAGATAGGATATGCATTGAAATCCCGACTTAATGGTATATTTCTATAATCGTTTGCAATATCTGTATCATTAATTCAATAATTTTTTTTCCATTATAAAATGTGATAGTTTCTAAAAAATGAATGCACAGCCAAAGTTTCTATAATCGTTTGCAACATTTAAATCATTTATTGAATAATTTTTTCCCTTTTTCGCTTACTTAAAAAAAATATTTAATATTTTGGCAACATCACCAAAAATATTTTTAGAACATATTACTTATGGCGACCCAGCTGGTCGCCAAAGGCGGCTAGTTTCTCATAACTGCGAAGAAAAAGCAAATAAACAAATATATATATTTGTCGCATTATAGGTACCTGTTTTTAAATTTTCTTTGTTTCAACAAACCATTTTTGATTCCATTCTTCAATTGCAGGTCATTTGGAATAAAATAACATCAAGCAAATTGGCTTTTTTATTTCATTAAACTTTTAAAATTTAAATTTATTATGACCATTAAACCTTTCTTCAGAGCACTTCTTAAGTTTTACTATCTTTTACAAAAGATAATTGATTCCTTTGAATGGAAGGAAGGAACAATACCCTTAAGAAAGTTATAAATTGCTTATTTATTTTTTTTAAAAAAAAGTCATATCTTGATTATTAATTTTTATACTATAATGTATTTATACTTTTATATATCATTATATATATTACATATTTTTATAATAATTTTTATAATATTATTATAAAACTTAAGAATACTTCTTAAGTTTTATAGTCATTTACAAAAGGTAATTAATTCCTTTGAATCGAAGGCAGGAACAATATGCTTAAAAAGATATAAATTGCTCTTTTAAAAAAGTCATATTTTAAATATTAATTTTTTAATATAAATACTTCTAAATTATGTTCCTTTGATTGGAAGGAAGGAACAATACGCTTAAGAAAGATGTACATTGATTTTTTTTAATAAATTATATTTTAAATATTAAATTTTTAATTTGAATGCTTCTAAATTATGTAGAAAAATAAATATCGTGCTTACGAAATAATTAAATTTGGAAAAAAGAAGAGGCAAGAATGTTGTGAATACAAGTAGTATATTCAGAAGTGAAATTGAAAATAGTTAAACATTTAGTTTGGTTCTCAAAGTTAGTGATACACACACGCGCAGTTTCTTATCGGTCTATAACTTTTTATATGTCTGCATGTTGTTAGTTGGTTACACTTTTAAATGTTATATTAACATTTCTTAAATATATTATTTAAGAAATGCTAAGTTAAGTTTATCATGGAAAAAGTAACAATAATTTCTAATTCATATTTGGTTGATATTACCCATTTTTGAAGCAGATATTTCGAATATTTTTTATATAAGTCACTGAAATCAAGATAAACAGCTACAAATTCTACGATTAAACGCTCGTTTTGCGTTAAAAGTGATTGTCATCTTCACAAAAGGTGAAAGATGGTCTATTCATTGCGCGCCTTAAGGTACAACGCTAAAGCAATAGATAGAGCACATGAGAATTGATGTTACAAGGCTAATTTAGGTGCTTTATTTGCTTATTTGTTGTACAGAGTACATATGACTAATATAATGTTTTTATAATTTTGCCCTTCATTACAACGAAATGAAACTAGAAATTTATCTTAAAAGAGCGAACTAGTATTGGATGTGAAAATAGTTTCCGAAATAGAAAAATAGTTTTTAAAAATAATTTCGAAAGTCTTTAAATTCGAAATTTTTTTTGAATAGAATATTAGACTAATAGTTTTCAGTCTGTAACAAAAAAATATATAAATGGGAAAAATTTGACACATAATTAAACTCGTTGCATGTACAATTCATGATATATGTTTCCAGTTTCCCATGGAAAAAAACAACATTCAAAATCATCTTTAGGCCAGATGATTTGAAATAGATATAATGTTGATGTTCGGTCAATGAAATGCTGATTTAGTCACATGTAATCACAACTAAAAATCTTTTTCCTAACCAAACAGATGTAATGTGATAGTGGAATCAAAATGAATTAGTAATCCAAACAAAATAAACTAAATCCAGTATGCTTTCTGTTATTTCCTTATGAAAAAGAAATAGCATTATGGGAAAATAATAATTTTCGTCACACAGCTCTGGAGCACATTCGCACTACATGTGATGTAGTGCAAATTGGATGGAACAGAAAAAAATAGAATATTGCACTGATAAAATGGTTTAAACTAATTTTTTTGAGTTCGTTTCGAAAAAATCTCAAGCCGAATAAATGTTTTTGGGGATGTCTATCCTCGAGAAGTTTCTTCTCTTTTATGTGTGGTCATATGTTATTTCTGTTATTTCCTAATGGAAAAGAAATAGCTTTATTGGAAAATAATAATTTTCGTCACACATCTCTTGAGAACATTCGCACTATATGGGACTGATAAAATGGTTTTAACTAATTTTTTTTGTGTTTGTTTCGAGAAAATAAAATCATTTGACGAGAAACATTTCAAGTTGAAAGCATGTTTTTTCGGATATCTATCCTCTAGAAGTTTCTTCTCTTTTATGTGTTGAATTCTTCGCAGCATTTCATTATTACATACGTACTCCAGATCTTTTCCAAAACTTAGAAAAATTCTTTCCAACTTATAAATATTTCGTGAAAACAACATTTAAGTGAGAGTTCCACTTTTTATTATCAAAGCCGCTGCCACAAGTATGTGAATATTACTTGGATGCAGAAAAGAACTATAACGATTTGTTTATAAAAATGAGACAGGAAGTAGAATAGTCCAGCTAGAATAAAAATAGCATTCCTAAGAATTATTAAATAAACTTTTTTGTTGATTCAAAATATTGTCAAATATTTTATTTCTTTCTGAATAGAAGATCGCTGAAAAGACATTGGGTGAAATTCGTTTTTGATAAGAAAATTCTAATAATTTTACTGTTTGTCTAGCGTTTTATAAAAGCTGTTTTTCTGTTATACAGAAATAATTTCTTTTATCGCTACTGTACAGATTTGAGTTATGTGTTTACAAGGAACAAATAGTTTCCAAACTAAATATCGTTTGCATTTATGGAAGACTTCAAAAGATTTATTTATTGGAAACAAGGTTACAAATATTTATTCATTATTAGATTCAAGCAATTTATTTCTGGATGTCTTATGCATATTTTAAAGTAGAATTTGATGTAAAATAATTTCTAATTTGATGATTGCACAAAATTACATAGTTTAATTCAAATCTAGTTCTTGGTGTATCGAAATTAATGAAAGATTAAATTAGTTAAAAGATGAAATGAAGAAAATAATCTAACCATTAGAGCAAAGTAAGGTGGATTGAAGATAATTTGCCTATAAATATTTTATTGTTAATAATGCAAATTCTTTCTTTGATTTGTAACTTGTTACTCCTACATGTAATTTATGCCTTAATTCTATATTGAAGGTTCCAAGGGATTTTTTCTTGTGCTTTTGTTCCACAAACTTAAAACTATCTTCATTTATTGCATGCGAGATTTTAGGGCAATGACTTACTAACTTAATCTATATAAATAAAAATGAATGTTTGTCTTCATGTCTCTTCTGTCTTGCCGTGCTGCTCATCCGATTGCGATGAAACTCTGAATGCTAATTACTTGCACTTATTTGTTTCTGCTGAAGATGGATAAACAAAAAAAAAATATCGCCAACCCTAAAGTCTTGAATAATAAAGTTTTTTGAAAAAATAGAATTGATATTATTTACGACTCTTCTGTATATATCACTCAATTTCAATGAATTTTTTCATTTCCTATACGGGAATAAATATCATTCTTTTTATCATTCCTAATTTAACAAGATAGTTATTTTAAATTTCAAAAGATATTTCCAAAATTATTTCTTCTGCGCAACAACGCTCCGGATACCAGCAAGTTAATAATAAAAAAGAAATTAAGATATATTTTTCTTGTAATGCTTCAGCATAACAGAACACTTAACTTTAATTTTTAAAAGCAAAATAAATAATTTTTAAATTTGTAATTTTTTTCACTACATTCATCTTATTATTCCTGCTTTCGTCACTTAAGAACTAACAACATTTATCACAAATCCTAAATGTTTACAGCTGCAGATGATGGCCTCAAATAAGGCAAAAGTATTAGACCAATCATCTAAAGGATGTTCAAAATTAATGCAAGATTTCAATTTGTCCCCATTCGTGCAGTAAAGTGTACGCTGCCCTATTAAAAAGACCACTTGACACATGATAGCTTAGGGTTAATTAAAGGTAGTGGTAGATCAACGAATTTTAATTGTTGAACAATATATCAGAAATAATGAATGTCTGGTAGCTATAGTTCGAAAATTTGAGAATTAGCCCCCTACATCGCGTGATTTAACACCTTTAGATTTCTTTTTATGGGATTATTTGAAGTCAAAGGTATATGCCAAGAATCACATTCTTCGGATAGTTGAATGAGGTAATTCAACACTTCATCAAAGAAATTCAGCCACATTCAGGCAAAATAGTCATGGAAAATTTCTAAAAAAGATTGCGTATAGGCTACCAAAGTTGTGGAGGACATTTTCCTTATGAATTATTCTGTGCATAAACATATCCTGCCTACTTTACTATTCAATTAGAATGTAACAATTAAAAGAAACTATTTTTTTTTTATTTAATTCAAATCTTACGGTAAGACGCTATTGTATTATGTAACACACCATTTTTATAACTTTAAACAATCAGCTCTCAAGAGTTTCTTTTTAATAGGGCTGCCAACATTTTACTACATGAATCGTGGCAAATTCAAATACTGCGTTAATTCTAAAACACTCTTTATAACTCTGCATTTTAATCGCCAGTTACGGAAAAAAATGAAGATTATTTGTGTCAGTGTTAATCTTATGAATTTTGGCAAATAAAAACTACTAATTCCGATTCTATTTATAACTATTCCTGGATGAGTAATTTATTTATATGTTGGAAGAAGACTTTAGCTGAAGCCGTCTTGCATATTATCATACTTTAGTATTAAATATAACTATAAAAATATTTTATTTATATTTCAACATCCGAATATATTTCAATACTGCGCCTCATAATTAGAATTTGGTTCTACAATTTTCAAAATTTTGGAGCAGAACAAGAAGCATAATTTACTAATATGGGAAAATAGTAAATTATTCTACAGAGAAGTAATTTATTATTCTGGAGTCAGTTTTTAATTAATTTTTCCTGGTGTATTGTAGCTATGAAGAATTAAAATATTCAGATCAACTGTATCATAATAAAAGTTAAAATGATTTTTTATTTTGTTTCTTCCTTCAGATTCTTTCATTATGGTAATTAATTAATATTCCATTTTCCAGTCTCTTATATTTACTACTAGCTGATACCTGCCTCGTTGCTGCCGCAGAAGAAATAACCTTGGAAATATCATTTGAAATTTAAAGTAGCTGTTTAATTAGGAATGGTAGAACAAATAATTTATATTTTTGTAATGAGAATTGATAATAAGCATAATATTTATTTTCGTATCGGAAATGAACACATTCATTGAAACTGAGTGATATAATATATTTCTATATCAAATTTCTGTTTTTGTCGATTTAGTAAAACAGCTTCCAAAATGCATATTCAGTTTTCTGGTACTTTTGTATTAACCATATACGCCAATGATTAATTGTTAAAAAATTGTCAATGGTTCCTCAAATATTGAATATTTCTTCTTATTCGCCAATGTCTTATTTTGATAAACAAGTTCCCTTTTCCTTAACTGCGCAGAGAATTTACCAAACTCTTGTATATGGGACTCGGAAGATAACAATTTGAGCAGTCACGGTGTTCATACTCTTGTTCTAGGTCCATACATTTATGAAAAGTAGAGCGTGAATAAACCTGTCAATAGAAAGTATGCGAGTATTTTTAATGGCCGTTCAATCTGGTTATTCTAGTACCCATTTTACTAGAAAAGCAAATGAATTTCATATCCACTTCGCCACTAACATACGTAAACCTTCCTTTCATGAAGCTTTATTGAATTTTCGAGGAAGGATAAGTTTCGTAAGAAGATCCGGTCTAGGAAAAGAAAGAAAGTACAAAGGAGATTAGTTGTCCTTTTAGCGGTTATAATATGTTCTTCTGAAGCCGTTTTATCGCTTTCGTTCTCGATCCATTCATATTTTTTGGCGGTAATAGGTAGTAAAGCCTGTATCCAGAATCGTTAATACGTGTTGCTCAATTGTTGGAAACATGTAAAAACAAAGTACAAAAAACTGTTTTGGATCGACAAATTTTGAAGTGCGTATTTTGAATAGTTCTGTGGAGTATTGTTTTTAATCCATTAATTCTGTGGAGTTACTTTTTTTTAAACTTTTACTTTTTTTGTAATCTTTATAAATAAAAATGAATTTTTATTTGTTCGTATCTTATGCGCTGCCGTACTGCTCATCCGATTTCGGTAAACCTTCGACAACATATTGCTTGCACTTACGGAATGGTTATAGGCATAAAAAATGTCTAACAAATAAGATATCAAAATAAAAGTGTCATTCGATGATGATAATAAATCTGATTAAATTAGTGGATATATTTTTGGTTCCGCTTTGCTTTACGGGCAGCGGTAGAAGATTATATATTCTAATAGTTTAATTTTGAGGAAAATATTCAAAATGGAAAAATAACAAAAGAAAGGTGGAATTTTGGAAGATTTGGGACACTTTGAATCTTTTATTTATTGAATTTCTGTTTTCTAGGAAAACGGTACAGAACTACTGTCCGCAGTCAGCATCTTCGCTATAAAAGAAATAAAAACAATTCCACCAATTATAAGCTCATAATTTAACCATATCCTATTGCGCATGATTTTTTTAAGGTATCAATAATTATTTTTGGATAATTTCACCCTCGTCTATTGTATTATTCTTCAGAATTCACTTCCGCGAAGAGTTGTACAGATACATATTTATAAACAATTATTTATGAGAATAGATAATCGTTTTGATCTACTTATAGCAATCTCCGATCAATTTTTTTTCAATCAGTTGTATAGAACTCAGCGTTAAGTATTAGAGCATTGCTGTGTTGAAAATATATTTAAGATACATTGGTTGAAAAATTAAAATGGTTTTAATTTTCACAATCAGTGCAAGTAAAACTAAAATTTGGTTGATCAAAATTTTTAAATCTAAGATATTTTAGTTGACAGATATTTTTTATATTTAATTTTATTGCATGTAGATCGCGAATTTTTTTAATTGCCATTTTTAATAGAATCCTATTAACCTTAAGTTAAACCTACATTTATATAAATCCTTTTATTTGAATGCCATAGAAATGGTTCTATATTAATGGCAAGTAAAAAAAGAGTATACTGAAGTTTTAATACAATTTTTCATCAATTATTTTATTTTCCATGACTATTATTTTACTATCTGAGGACACAAGCAGAGAAAATGCACCTTCAGATTGACTGAAATTGATCGACTCTCTGAATAAATGATAAAAAATTTGAGAACATGAATTT
Organism: Argiope trifasciata; assembly: GCA_026543055.1. Classification (NCBI taxonomy): domain Eukaryota; kingdom Metazoa; phylum Arthropoda; class Arachnida; order Araneae; family Araneidae; genus Argiope; species Argiope trifasciata. Next base: position 215,658 of record JAPMOQ010006263.1, on the reverse strand, counting down.
TAAAAAGTAATTAAATTTCCTTATTAAATTCTATTGAGAGTTAGAATATTATATTACAATTCTATTAGTATCTTCTATCTTTCCCTTCTGTCAATGCTTTTACATATCCTCGAAGATTTTTTTATTTTAGGAATAGTATTCATATAAGGAATAAATTCAATCAATAAGGATTTGATATCTCTACTGATTTTGCATGTTATTTATTCTTTAAAAAAGCTTTAAAACCTTACTGTTTAAGGTATTCGACTACGTTCAAAGGAATATTTTTGAAAAATTGGGTTTTAAAAAATTATTTAAAACTATGGTTTTTAAATGTATTTTCAATTATAATACAAAATACTATAAATACAGCAAAATTATTTAAAAATATAACATATTTTGAGAAATAGGGAAATGTGTAGTAAATTTTAATGAAATTCAACCAAAATGGTTAATTCTACACAAAATGCTAATGCAGCAATCCTATATTTCTTTGTACATAAGTTATAAATTATAATGATGAATGAAAGGAACCAAAATCTGAGAAATATTTTGAGATGCAAAGAAGTTATGGTTAAAAAAATACGTATTTATGCGTTTTTTTCTATTGATTTACAAACTTAATTTTTCTAAAAACACCTATAAATGAAAAATAATGTCACCAGCAAGAAAACTTTAGGTTAATTTCTTTGCCTATATTATTTGAAACATTCGCTGAAAGTTTTACGTAAATACCTTGATTAGGTTTTGAGATATATCATGTTAATGGTGGGGAATTTTTATGAATATTAATTTTAAGAAAACGGAAGTTAAAGACAAATTTTAACTGAAAAATATGTGACTCTGGATGACAGGTCATGTCTTCCTTTTACCAGAAAAGATAAACTGTTTTGCAAAGAGGAAAGTTTGAATTACAAGAAATAACAATAAAAAGTAATTCGCCAATGTGCTTGATAAACAGTGTTTTTAATGTAGTCAGATACCTTAATGATAAAAATATAAAAACGTTTTATTTTATATGTTCTATAAAAAATAATAAATCATATGATAATTAATAAAATGTTACAAATAGCCTTCGTAGTTACGGTTTCTTATCTACAGATTCCATATGTGATTTACATATTAGTCATATTATAAATTGGCACAGTGTAATTACAGCTGGAAAATGCCACATCATTTTAAACAGCTTCAGTACACTCAAACATTTTTGTTTTGTTTCTTAAATTGAAAAGACGCTACATTTAAAATCGCTGTCTTATTTTCCTTTGTTTTTTTCGTCTTGCTTTAGCTTTATTTATTTAATAACATTTTCGCTGAATTAGAGTGAGATGGGCAAAAAAGTCCATAAAAGCACTTCCAATGTTTTATTTATTTAATGGTGTAAAAATTGATTCCTTAACTACATGCATGAAGGAAAGTTAATGAAGTTATAGGAATTCTCCTAAAAATTCTTCACATTTATGTCGAAAACAGAATTTTTAAAAAAAATTAGCCGTAGAACTTACAATAAAAAAAGAAAGCTTTTCCTTTTAAACAAGGAAGCGAAAAATTGAGAACCTTATTAAATTGTAAATGTTTTAGTAAAAATGGGTCAATAAAAGCAAAATTTTTAGAATATTTTTTTATCATTGATAAAAATAAAATAAAAGTCTTAAAAATGATTGCGATGAAAAAGCGTTTTGAGTTAATGGATTCTTCTTCTTCAGTTTGTGTGGAAATTGAATGTTTTTGCTGTTTTATTGCTATACACTGTATAAAATAGCTATCTTATAGCTATATTTTGCTGCTTTATGCTATAAATATGATTTTATAGTCTCTTATAAAGTTAAAATCATTTCTAGAACGAGTCGAATATGCCTTAAAAATGATGAAAAAAGTGCATAATTTTATCTATTACTCGAAGATAAATGACATTTGAAGCTATCAGCCTCAATTTATATATTATAAATTTTTATCTATATTTCATTGAGCTTATTTTCAATTTTTCTTATTCTGAATATCTTATAGCATAAAGCAAAAAAAAAAAAAAAAAAAAAAAAAAAAAAAAAAAAAAAAAAAAAAA
>JAPMOQ010006263.1:171833-210400 GCA_026543055.1 Argiope trifasciata | reverse complement strand
AAGTTATTTAATAAGTAAAAATAAAATTCGTGTTTATAATATATTCATAATCAAGCTCATATTCTCGGAAACTTTTCAATTACGGGATTTTCAGTAATTTGCATTGCTTTTGAAAACATTTTAAAGTTCGTAATTAGGTAATTTAAAAAAAAGCTTTGAACTGCATAATTACGCCCATCTGACTACGGGTGATAGCTTTCTAGGAAATTTAATTTGAAAATTTGATTTTATTCAAACAAAAACAATTTATCTTATTAAAATGATGCTTGATATACAATCAGGTGCAAATATTTATTTCCTTCTAATAACGAGTGTAAATTATTGGAATTAAAATTGCTCAAAGCATCTTAAAATTATTTTCTCGGCGAAAAGCTCATTAATTTTCGCTCATGCTTTAATGAGCCTGATTAGAGCTCTTTGAAGAAGTGATAGATAATTTTCCAAAAACTTTTGAATTCCGAGGAAGGAATTAATTTCTCTTCATAAGCTTTGCTTTTTAACAATTCATATATTCTTTTCTTCATCAGTAGATAGTTTTGGATGTAATATTACCTTGTTTCTTTATTTAATGAATTAACATAATTGATTTAACTGAATTTGCTCGAGAGAAGCAATTTATCACGTTTCAAGCTGGGTATATAGCATAATGTTCTCTTTTTGTTGTTCCAAAAATGCATTATAGAATTTGCCTTACATAAAGAACAAAGTTTATTTTACTACATCATTTTCCTATAAAATATGATTTCATTTTTATGAATTTGCTATTTATAATTGAGGATACTTTTGATAAGTACAATTTTATTGAGAGGTATGAAATAGTTTTGCAAATGATTATTTTAAAAATGAATAGAGATTTTTAAAAACTCTATTTCTCCAGAAAGGGTGCTAATAAGGTTATTTTTTTTTTTACTGTCAACAGGATCATTTAGTTTAGTTATATTAATGTCCCATTTTGAAGCAACACTAGGGCTATTTTGAGACGGACCTCGTCATTTTAAACCGTGGTCAGATGTCATCTGACCGATGCCATCTGACACCTAAGCTGGCACCCTCTCCAAACTTCCACACCACACTAGCGGGAGGATGTTTGGTCCGACGGATTTAACATGCACCAGACCCCCTTACACGGCGGTTCTTCGATAGAATCGGGCTTCGAACCTGCAACCCTCTGGTTCTGATGCCGTGACTTTACCACCAGGTCATTGCGTGCTCTTTTTTCTGTCAACAAATCAAAAATTTATATTAATTTAAATTAAATATTTAAGCCACCTAAAAAGCAGCTTTTGGAGTTATAATGGCTTACTAATATTGCCGGTTTCGGTCGTCGAAACTGTCGCTGACCGGTTTAAAGTGGGAAATTCAAAATAGCATAATTAGTTTTGGAAGCAGAAGGACAAAGGCATTTTTGTTTAAAAGATACTCTTTTAAGGATATTTTGTTAATTATTAACATTTATCGACATATTAAAACAGTGTTAACAACAGAAAATACTATTTACGGAGTCATTTCAAATTGGAGCCATTAAAAGTTTATGCCTGTCTTTGATAGTTTAAAAATTAGTTATTAAACTAAAATTGATGTTATTACCATGTGTAAATAGAATAAAAATTAACGTAGCATGTTTTGCACTTAATTATATAAAAATAATCAAATCGTCGACAATCCTATTTGAAGACCATGAAGACCAAAATCTAAATTGTTATGATTCAAACAAGGATTTGAAAATTATTTCTTTTTTGCTCTTATCAATTATTCTATATTTACGAAAACTGGAAGTATCTATTAAACATCTTAATAAATATGATTTGTTATTAAAGAAGCTGTGGTTGCTTTAGCATTTTTTTTTTTTTTGCAAATTATTAGCCGAAATTTACATTGTGTTAAAACTATGACAGGTTTTTAAACTCTATCGTGTAATTAGTTGTATTTTACATATATATCAAAATAGAACTATATGAAATAATTCAAAAATATACTAATCAAAGTAGATCTTTTATTTCTGAAAAAAAAGGTTAATTTAGTAAAACTTATTGAAACAAAGATTCAAAATATTCCCAATATTGAATTTTTTTCTTAATTTTTCATCAATATCAGTTAAAACTATACGGGAAATAAAAATACACATTATTCAAATTTAACTTAAAATTTAATTTTCAGGGAATATTTTTCTGGTATATACTGAATTTTCAATAGAATAACTGCCTAAATAAAGTAAAAATTAAAAATGCATTTATATTATTTAGAATAAATATTATTATAAATTTTATATAATTTCTTCAACAATTACTACATTTAAAAATTTCGAAAACATTAAATCAAAAAAAAAATTCCTCTGAAAAATGATTTTTAAGATACGTTTATTTGATAATCATTCATCTTATTTATCAGAATATATTATAATATTTTATTCATTCAAAGCCTAAAGGCTGAAATATTTTATTCATTCAATATTTGGAAAAAAAATTCGCAAATTTCGCTTCTTTATCATTTTTTTTTTAAATTTCCAAGTCTTAAAAGTTGTAGAAATTAGCCCTTATAAGTAATCTAATGATAGATTAACAAGTAACCAATGCTAATAATGTGTGAGAAGAGAGAAAAAGTTTTAATAAATAAGGTTTTAGTCAAATCGAAAAAAAAAAAATACTTTAGAAATTTTTTTCGACATCGAATTTATTTGGCGAATTATCACCAGTATCTGGTTAATAGTAGTCGTAAATCGAATTTGTGCTTTAAACACTTTTTCCCGACCGATTGAAAGAAAAATTTGAATTGACATTATGTATGTATAGCTAAAAATCATATCTTAATTTACTAAATATATTACATTCAAAGAAACTGTTTTGATTCAATAAAAAACAATCTATAAGTTTTTAAAAAATGTATCTAATACTATAATACGAGGAACGGTTGTCAAGTTGAAAATCGCCCCAGAATTAATAAACTCCGGTAAACTTGGGGGTCTGGGGTTTTTGGCCACAAGGAATCGATTGGCGCCGGTTTTGAAGCGCTACGGTCCAGCAGTTCGGAGTTACAGATAGGATATTTTCAAACTTTATTAGTTCGCCATAATGGCTACTTAAATTTTCCAGCGGTAACGTGCTGCCATCTATAGCCAATATGGCGAACTAATAAAGTTTTATGTTTATGCTGTTATAGGTTAATAATATGTTTCTTATGTATGTATATATGTTTGGTTTTTCTAAATAAATTTGTCAAAAATATTGAACTTCAACGCACTTCAATCTTTACCTTTGCATATAATAGTTCCCTTTCCAAACTCTAACTTTGTTTAGAATAGTTTACAATGGTGCACTTTAACCGGTTATCTTTTCACCAATGGTTTCACAAATTTTCTTATGGCATGTATTGTTTTGATAAATCACAATTGAAAATTTAAATCTTCGGGTTAGCTTCGATACCTGTTTTCTCCGAGCGGTGCTCGGTCACCCGCTGGTAGTAGTCGTAAATCGAATTTGTGCTTTAAACTTTCCAGACCGATTGAAAGAAAAATTTGAATTGACATTATGTATGTATAGCTAAAAATCATGTCTTACTTTACTAAATATATTACATTCCAAGAAACTGTTTTGATTCAATAAAAAACAATCTATAAGTTTTTAAAAAATGAATGAAATATAAAACGGAACTCCTCATTGCTGAATTTTGGAAATCAAACGTTAACTGCAATTACTATGCTATTCAATAATTTTATTCAGAGCTTGCTTTAATCAAAAATGAATTTAATGTCAAAAAATAGGCCGAGTCTTGATTATAAATAGTGATGGGAAAAAGCTAATATGAAACATAGGTAACAGCAAAATGAAAATGATTTAAATTTAAATTACAGCAATAAAAAAGTTATCGCAATATATAAAAGTAATAATAATAACTAAAATATAAAAAAGCAAGTTATATTTGAGAAAAAGATGTATAGCAATTACATTGGTGCTACTGAAAAATTAATAATTTAAATTTTAAGTTGGCGTAAAATTTATTTTTGTCCCATAATATTTTCGAAAAACATAAAAATGTAATTTAATATTTAATTAATTGAATTTCAAATTTCAAAAATGTCATTCCGAGGTACACATTCTCATTTTTCAAAATATACTGGTGCCAAATTTTACACATGAGCAAAATTGTGTTGAGTAGAGCTCCAACACCCAAAAACAAATTTGCTCATTATTATTAGTTGAGATTATGTGTGATTTATTCTGTAATTTTATACATTTTATGCGAAAATCATAGGTTTTGAAATTCTTTATTCGTTATTAATAAATTCAGCAATCATTAATTTTGTTACTTTCCAAAGTACCAAAAAATTACAGAAAAATTATATTTGAACTCGATATATTTTTGAATTTCAGTGAGATTTTATTCTCTATAAAATAAAACTACAGAATTTTTTAATGTACTTTAAAGTCATTCCCTTAGAAAAAAGTCTTCCTTATTTTTCAAATCCCAACTTCAATTAAAGTTCCTGAATTTTTTTTTAATTCTAACAATGAAAGATCTAAAGGTAATTCTAAGCGTTTCAAAGTTTTATCCACTGGCAATTTGAGTCTTAAATCTTGGTACATTTTCTCCCCTAAGGCCCATAACATCTTTTTTCTTAAAAGTATCGTAAAGCTTTGTGTAAATCACGCGTTGCTAAAGGGAAGTTTTTACATCATTCTTTTTCATTTTATTTAATGCCTTAAATCGTTTTCTATGTCCTCTTTGTTAAGATAATGAATAGCAACTTTTATTTGATAAAAATAAAAATAAATTGAAATATAAGAAGGGCATTAAAGGAGTGCTTGCCAAATTAGAATTTCTTAATATTACTTTAGAGGCGAAGCCTAATTTTCTTAGTACTGTTTCTTTTATCAGAAACTAAGGACATTATATCAATCTTTTCTACCATGATGTGATGTAGATAATGAATTTAAATGATAATAAACAAATAGACAATTGATAGTAAACAATCCACAAATACAAATACAAGTATATCCATATTTAAGTATATCCACAAATACAAATAGATAATATAAGTATATCCGCAAATACAAATAGCTAATAAATAAATTGATATTGTTACAAAACAAATATCAATATTATGTTTTGCATACAATAAAAGATTGACTGTGGGTTTTATCTTTAGAAAAAATACAATTATTAAATCTTAAAGTACATACGGACTTTTTGAGTTTTACAGAGAAATAACCATCATATGTTTAGCATGGCATCAGAGCCCATTTAATTTTAATTTTTAATATATCTCTAAGAACTGTTAATGAAATTAAATATTTTCACTTGAAAGAAAAGTTATACAAAAAGGGAATTGATGTTATTGAAATGACAAAATTTTGGATTTTAAGAGTTAATAAATCCTTATAAAAGATAATTTACTGCGAAATTAAAACAGATTTTTTTGTTTTATTATTAGTTATTTGAAAATTTAATTAGTTTTTAGGGCTTTTAAACGTTGATAATATTTGTTCTCTTGTTCTAATAAGCAAATGTATAATAAAAAAAGTGTATATCTCTGAAACACCAATGTGTGAAGCATGCAATCTCTTCAATTGGAGAGTTGCATGCTTCACACATTGCATCATTATTTACTGATGATCAATATCTGAAGTATGCGTGATGTTTCTGAAGGATCAGTGAGTAAGACAGTGATGAATTATGATATCTTTGAATGAATAATGAGTAAAGCACACAATTTTCAATTATCTACATCTCACATTGATATATCTCGATGATCAATGTGTGAAGCACATAGTTTCTTCAATTAGATTGATATCTCTTATGATCAATATGGAAAGTATGCGTTCTGAAATTTATTTGTTTGGATGATGAATGTGTGAAGGTCTGGATGACCGATGTAAGAGTCTCTTACAATTGTCTGGATAACAATTTTAAGAGAAAAAATTCAAAATGATTCCAGTTGCACTTAATTAAGTTAATTAGTAATCTCCACAAAAGACTGAAATCATATTGTTACGAACGTATAGTTTTGCTTTCCCGCTCTAATACTGTCTTCGTAAGGAAGAGAGATTTACAGTAATATGTATTGGATAGTGAATGGGTGTGACGTCAGAAATCCCAAGGTTTGGCGACCATTTAGAGATTTGGAGATAACTTTGGCGACAAAATGGAAAGTACCAGAAACATCGAGAATTTTCCCAATATGTCCACTAGGAGCCGAGATACATCTAGAAGGCTATTGATTGGTCCAGAAGATGTTAGCTCCGCCTACCGCCGGTATATATAAGGCCAGCCATCTAAAGCGGCTGTGAATCAAGTCGAAGCTGAGCAGAGGAGAAAAGACCCGAAGAAGGACCGAAGTGTGGTGAATCAAGCGAGACAAGCGGAGAATCGGGAAAAATGAAAAGCGGAAGACCTGAAGAAGAATCAAGACAGCAGTCGAAGCTGAAGGTTCTGGTGTTCAACGAAGAAGACAAGTAACGCTGCAGAATTAATCGAGAAGACCTAGAGAGAGAGAGGTCTTGAACTGAGGAAACCTGAACAGAGGACTGCGGTGCGGCATATTCTGACGAAGCCTGTGTCGGAGCCCATTGTGTCGTCGTCGGGAAAGGAGCTGTCCCTAACTGAGGAGTAGTCCCATTGTGCGAAGTAGTGAGTCGGCAGCGAAGGCAAGAAGAGACAGTGAATAGTTTCAGCCTGTTCCGGAGAGACCTACCTGAGTGTAGAAAAGAATCCTTTAAAGATTCCCTCTCCTACTGAATCCTGTCTAGCCGCTCTGTGAGCTGTGGACATTGTCACTACAGAATTTCTGTCTGTGGACTACTATCTGCAGTGTGTTGTCTTGTGTGTACGTTTCGGCTGTAAATAGTTATCTCCTGTACATATTTGTGTTGTAAATATTTGTCGTCTTTGTGCTGTCCTGTCTTCGTCCTGTAAATAAACGTCTGTTTTGTGTCTTCTATTAAAGGCCTGATCATTTTGTTGATCGGCATCTCACACCATACACAACCATTATACGAGGTAAAAAAAAAGAATCCGACGAATCCATAACAATATAGACTGCCTGAAACACAAGCTGTTGAAATACTTATTACTAATTATAAATTTTATGTATTTATAGACATTAACTTTATCTAACATGCTTTAAATCTAAAGCGTGTGAGAGGTTGCTTATTGAAATTGAAACCCCATACAGCAGGTATTTCTAGCTGAAATGTCTAATTATTATTTAAAAAAAATTACGGTATACACATTTTTTATTATATCAATTTAAAAGTAGAATTTTCTCTTAATTTTAGCGTTTTCATGCATAGTTTATATATAATTTGTAATAATATTCTCCCTTGATTCAAAAAAAGTCAAACAAATGTCATTGCTTTATGTAACATTTAAATGCGTGCTTTTCTTCCATTTTTAAAAACAATTAAAGGACATTCACCAAATGCAAAGCTTTGACAAATTATTGCGCTGTTATTTAACGATGTTTAAGGACCTAAATAAAGTTAATTTTATTAAGGTTGAAAAAAAAAAAAAACGAAAAAGTAATTACTAGTTTTATAAATTTATTTTAATCCCTTTATATTACGGAATAGAACTTTTTAATCATTGAATAAATTTGTATTTGATTGTTAAAATTTGCTATTGTATTAAGAAAATTGTAATGTATTGTATTGATTACTATTCGAATTCAGAAAAGCTAAGAACTTTTAAATCTAGATTTTAAATTTAATAGCTTTGTTCTTTTATTAATGCAGCAATCAAATTAGAATTAAAGCAGAAATGACTGGTTTCATTTCAATATCTTGACTGGTTCTAATTCCCTTTTAATTAATTTATTAGAAAACAAAACACATCATTTCTTAAAAGATTCTTTAAGTAAACTCGAGTGTTCCCTTAAGTAGTCATCTGTCTAATTAAATTCAAATTTCAATGTACGTTCTAGTGTCAGAGCGATCTAACTTCAATTACTAAGATTTAAAGCAAACGAGTTCAAGAAATGTGCAGCTATGAGATGTTTTGAAGCCCCTTAAATTTGAAGAAATAATGCTTTTGTTGTTTTTACTAATAACACTTTACAAGCCCACTGACAGAAAGCGATTTAAGTCTAAATTAGCGTCCCTTGTTTTTTCAGTAGTATCAAGTAAGGGCAAGAGTATGACTTAGTACGTCATGCTTCACATTCGCTTGCGCAACCCCTTTTTACAAGGGGGGGCATATTCCCAGATAGAACATCGAATCACAAACATGAAAGAACCGGGACTCGAACCCTTGACATCCAGATCACGGAAAGATACGCTACTATTATGCCAGGACGCCGGCAAGAAGTATTGCTAACCCATTTAACTTCATTACTTTGAAATGCATCCTACAAAAAGACAATGAATTTCATTTAAATCATCAGGATATATAATTACGATGCAGAATGAAAAATAATAAAAGTTATTTCCAGAAAAAAGTAGTAGTCTTGTTCAATTTCTTATCTTTCCTTTTTTTTCTTCTTTCTTTTTCTTTTCTTTTTTTCCTTTTTTTAGAAATATGAAGCAGAATTTTTTTTTAGCATGCGTTATCTAACAGATGTATCAAAAATAATCTACTTGTTTGGTATATCCTATTTTTAACGATTGGTTTGAATAATAGTTTATTTCTTATTTATGATGTTATTGTAATTATTTAATGTACTATTAATAATATATTTAATTTACATAAGGATAACTTTAATTGATTTGATAAGTTTAATTTCATTTACAGTTTTTAATCAGTTATAATATTTGATTACGTAGTTTTATGTTCGAAAATGTCATGGGTTGAAATGTTTTCGAGAAATTACAAGAAATATTTAGAAAATAATCACCTTATTGTGCTGCATATTAAAATTTCTTAATTAGCATCAAAATATTAAACATCAATTGGTTGATTGATATATAAGGTTATAAAAAATAATTGTTGCTAGTTTATATTTTTTTAAATAGTTATACGAATTATATAACAAGTATTCTAACAATCATATAACACTTTTAATAATATATTAATTTGTACTGTTAAAAATAGCCTAAATAATTTACAATTGCACAATATTTTAGTTGATTAAGATCACTTAATCACACAAACTTTTCTGTTGATGGAATTTGAATAATATTTTCAAGAAATCATAACATATGTTGAAAAGAAAAACAAGTACTCATCTGTACCACATAGATTTAAATCAGTTAAATCGTTATTTAAAAATGTAAGATAAAAGTTTGGCTACAACAATATTTTTTGCCATAATATTATTGATATGCATTGACTTATATTGGAAGTAATTCCATAATAAAGAATATATTTTAATGAAATTATAAAACAATAAAGATCAAAATAAATACAAAAGTAAGCATTAAAATAATTATTTATAACATTTATGACAATATATATATTTATTAAAAGTATGATTGAAAAATTAAGATCAATGATGCAATAATAAAAATGTGTGCTCTGAAAACTTAAAATCAATGAGGTGATAAAATTAATTTGTGCTCTAAAATCTTAACACCAATTAGGTAATAATAATAATTTGTGCTCTGAAAACTTAAGAGCAGTGAGGTACTAATAACAATTTGTGCTCTGAAAACTTAAAACCAATGAGTTGATAGCATCAATTTGTGTTCTGAAAGCTTAAGATAAATGAGGTACTAATAACAATTTGTGCTATGAAATTTTAAGATCAATGAGATGAAAATATCAATTTGTTCTCTGAAAACTTAACATCAATTTGTAGATAATGTCGGTTTGTTCTCTAATTTGTCTCATTTAGTATATACAAAATATAATAGTTTTGCATTTATCATTATAGGTATGTTGGTGCGGAAATCTCGAACATTTGCTGTCCACCGAGAATGAGACGGACGTCTACTTTTCCATTGCTTGTCGGACAGAGCGGGGATACATGTTGCCTCTGGACGAATACAGAAAGGATACTTGTGCAAGATGTTATTACTATCTGCCATCCTTCGCCTTCCACGATTCCAAGAAGCTGAGGTAAGGATTCATTTTAGTCTCTCTGCTGTAATGGTTTGACCTTTTGCATATAGAAACTGTAAAAAGATTCAGCATTATAATTGCTAAAAGACTTGCCATTAAAAAATTTACGAATCTATCCGTTGTAGACCTCCTTGAATAAGAAAAATAATTTTTGAAACTTCGTCTCTCAGTGAATTTGATGACTCAACTCGCAAAAGTAATTTCCCCAAAACATTCCCTCATTTTCTGTAATAAAAATAAATTTGTGTTTTAGATCTGTTTTTTCTCAACCGATTTCTTATAGATGTATATGCCAGAGAGGAAAACCCAGAGTTCTCCTCGAAATTCCTACAAATGACGCGCAAGCTCCACGTCCAGTTTCTCTAATAAACATCATGGCCTCCACCTCGCGCATCTGTACTTCTGCTCTTCACTTCACATTCCTTTTAGGACAGACAGAACAGCCTCACGGTGGTTAGAGACACGATACGATGGAAACAAAATTTTGACACAAAACTGGTTTAAAAGCTGAACACATTCATCTTTAGAACAAGATTTTGCTACAATTGTAGTGACAAAATCACATTCCAAATGTGATATATTTAAATTATTGCGTTATTGTTTATCCCGTTCACATGCTTCTGAAAGGACAGACCGACAGACGATCAACTACTAGTTTCATCTGGTTCAAAATATGATAGGTGTTTACAATTTACACGCTAAATCTGTTTACTGAATTGTATAATTATAGTTATGTATGTTTTATAATTATTATTGTGGAGGTTCCAATGATGACGGAACTTTTTCGGAAACTTAAGAGTTTTAGTTGTTCTCCGCTTTCGGGAGTTAGTTTGAGCTTTGCCTTTTTTCGCGTTTCTGCTACATCGATGATGCTACAAAGACTAATGGATTTTTACATATGCCGCTAGAGGGAGTTATAAGTGAGAGGCGGAGCAATATGCTGACGTAACAATCATGTTAACTTATATCCTTAAAACTGAACTGATAAACTTTTCCTCTGGATAGATATTGATCAAAAGTTGATCAAATTCTGCAAATGTAATGAAATGTCTATATATCAGCTTTCGTCGATTTATCTCAAACCGGGTTTGAGTTAACCTTGACATATAATGATACTGTCAAAAATGCATTTTTACAACTCAGAGAGCTGAAAAAGTTAGCGATTTATTAAAATCACAAGCTCGAATTTTTGGGAGATAATACTACTTTTTCTGTATCTCGTATATGGGTAAGTAAAAACGCTAAAAACTTTAAAAAGGAAGTTTCAAATTTTGCTTACGACGAAATTGTTAATTTTCTTCAAATTTCTATGAAATATTTGTCAATAAAAAATATGAATCTTTGTCTTTTTCATGATAACATTAGTAAAGGGGATTATACACGTAATATAATTTCATCAAAATAATTTTTAGAAGTACACTGATGGAAGAAAAATCCCAACACTAGGAAGGAGCTGTGCTAGATAAACGAAATTTGGTAGGCGTGTCTATACATCTAAAAGATGACGTCGATTCAAATTTCGAGCTAAGCGCGTAAGTGTGGTTTGCTTTAAATATGCGCTGTAAGGTTCGTGATCGTTATTTACAGTTGAGATTTGACGCAGTGGGTTAATGTTAGTCAAGGATGCCTCTGAGAAGACGAAGAAGCCATTATCAACAGCTCACAGAGTTTGAACGAGGTCGTGTTGTAAGGCTACGAGAAGGTGGGTTTTCTTTCCGCGATATTGCTGAAAGACTTGGTAGGAATGTATCCACTGTGCATGAGTATTAGCGGCAGTGGTCAAAGGAAGGTACTGCCTCAAGAAGACCAGGTTCCGGGCGGCCACGTGGTACTACTGTGAGGGAAGACCGTCGTATTTGGCGTATGGCTGTGGCTAATCGTACTACGCCTGTAGCTGAAATTCGAGCTGCAGTTGGCACCACAGTGACACAACGAACTGTTACAAATCGGTTACTTCAAGGACAGCTCCGAGCCAGACGCTCTGTACAGTGCATTCCACTGACTCCAAACCACTGCCATTTGCGACGTGAGTGGTGTCAAGCTAGAGCTCATTGGAGGACGGATTGGAGATCTGTTGTATTTTCTGATGAAAGCCGGTTCTGCCTTGGTCGCAGTGATAGCCGTTTGTTGGTTAGAAGGAGGCCAGGTGAACGCCTGCTAGTGACCTGTCTGCGGCCTAGACATACAGGGCCTACTCCTGGAGTTATGATTTGGGGAGCAATTTCGTATGACAGCAGGAGCACTTTCGCAGTTATCTCGAGTTATCCCACACACCCTGACTGCAAATTTGTACGTCAGTCTAGTGATACAACCTGTTGGGCTGCCATTCATGAACAGCATTCCAGAGTGTTTTCCAACAGGATAACGTTCGCCCTCATACCGCTGTTGTAACCCAACATGCTCTACAGAGTGTCGACATGTTGCCTTGGCCTGCTAGATCACCAGTTATTTCTCCAATCGAGCACTTATGGAATATCATTGGACGACAACTCCAGCGTCATCCACAACCAGCATTAACTGTCCCTGCATTGACCTTCCAAGTGCAACAGGCATGGAACTCCATCCTACAAACTGATATTCGACACCTGTACGACACAATATATGCTCGTTTGCATGCTTGCATTCAAAATTCTGGCGGTTACACCGGTTACTAATGTACCAACATTTCACATTTGAAATGGCTCTACCTGTCATCTTGAAACTTTAATCAATTAAATATGTTACCTAGACAAATGTATTCCTAAAATTTCATTGCTGTACAATAATTTTTTCTTGGTGTTGAGATTTTTTTCCATCAGTGTATTTTACATTTAGAATCGAATTTGTGAAAAGGAAACTTTTCCAGACTTTATGAAAGGAAACTTTCCCAGATTTTATGAAAGGAAACTTCTGTTTGTGAAAGGAAAATTGATCTATGAAAGGAAACTTCTGTTTGTGAAAGGAAAATTAATCTATGAAAGGAGACTTTCATTAAATTTTTATGAAATATTTGTGAACGAAAATTATGACTCCCTGTATTTGCCATGAAAACATGAGTAAAGTGGACTGTATACGTCACATAATTTTACCGTATGAATTTCAGAAATGGATAAAATTTTGAATCGAATCCATGAAAAGGAAACTTGGAGCCCCACAGCGCATAAACGTATCCAAAAGTCTAAAATTAGGTACTAGCTTAATAATTTAAACTCTTGCGTTAACAAAATATTAACAGTTGCTAGTGCCAAAACAGTCCAACATATTTCACAGCAATGTATCTTCTATAGATATTGCTAAGAGCGTTTACAGATTTTCTGAATGAATTACTTTTATATCTAAAACTACCTTCCTATAAATTGTATTCAGCCAAATAATCTCAGCCGAAAGGTCATGGACATTGCTTCAGTGATAATTCTTCGCCAACCTCTTTGGGGATTTTCTGAGAAAAGTATTTCATCGTGTGTAACATTTTTCAGCCAAATGATTAAATTGAGGAATTGTATTAAATTTAGATTTCTCGCAAGGTTTTTAAGAATGGCAAAGCCTTGATATTTTGGAGTTCTGCGGTGTAACAAAGTGGTCACGAGTACTTCTACTTCATTATCCTGAATAATTATTATAGTTTTTAAGTTTAAGGAAAGATTGAAAATTAATTGAAACTAGTTCAGATGAGAACCTAATGTTCTAACGTAATGAAATTCGGTATAACTAGCAGATAAAACCTTTTATAGCATAATTATTAATATGAAATAATATTTTGATTATTTATGGAATATATAGAACTTTAATGAAATTACTTTGAGCGTTCTTTTCCCTCTGGGGACTGATTTAACAATTTTTATTAGTTATTTTTGATAAAATTCCATAAATTTCACTCGTGTAACTCATTGTAGTTATCTGATGGCGAAGCAGGAATAATTTTGACATATTTAAATCCAGCAGATTGGGAACAGAGTTAGCGTTTTCTCAGTCATTTTACGGATGGGAAATGTATGTAGAATGCTGTTTTTCTAAGAACTGGACGCAACCTGATAATATGCTGGAACTTGAAGTAACTCGTCACAAATCTGCGGTAATTTTTGAAAGAGCTTAATTAATATTCTTTTGATAAATTGCGAAGAAGATTGAATTTGTAGGTCTTCATGAAGTGTTCTCCGTCTCACATTCAAGGAGACGTTAAAAATCTTCACCGGATGTTTATTTGGAAAAATTTGCTTCTTATTATTTTGGATGGAAGTGTTCCCTTCCCCTATTTGGGCACCTTACATTAACGTTGGTCTCAAAATAGGCTTGCAGAACAAATACGAGCAATTTCGATAACTTACACCAAAGAGCAATTAAGGTTATCGATCACGTTGACGAATTTATTTTTAGTTATTATTTTTTGTGGTTCAGACATTCCTCTATGAAAAACAGTTTATCTTTTCTAGGAAAAGAAAGGCTTGACCTATCAGCCAGGGTCACCTTTTTTTTAGCCAAAATTTGTCTTTAGCTTCAATTTTTTCAAAACTTTAATTTTCATACAAATTCTCCACCGTTAACTTGATATCTCAAAAACTAATAGAGGTATTTATACAAAAATTTCAGAGTGTATTTTAAATAATATGAGCAATGAATATGAACCAAAAGTTTCATGTTGGTGAAATACTTTTTCATTTATAGGTGGTTTTAGGAAAATTAAGTCGTGAACTTATGGAAAAAAAATGCATATATGCGCATATTTTTATTCATAACTTCTTCTAATATCAAAAAAATCATAATTGACATCTAAAAATCATAGTTTTAAATAGTATTTAAAAATTCCATTTTTTCAAAAATTTTCCTTTGAATGTAGTCGAATATCTTAAGCTGTATAATTTAACACTCATAATTGTAACCTCGTTGAAAGCCACTTTAATACGACTATTAAAGCTTAATTTGACGTGTAAAATTTACTCTACGTATCTGAACTCATTTATAAAGGTGTCAGTGGGCTCTTAAGGAATTTGAATAGGGGCTAGATCAGACTTTACCAGTTTTTGTGTAAATTATTTGTTAGACTTTTATTTTCCAGCCTATGAGCCAGCATTGTAAAGGGCCATGTATTGTAGTTGTATAGTGACAATTTGTGGATCCTTTTGCTGTGTAAAGGTGGGTTCACCCGTGGCTAGCAATCGTTGCCTCTCTGCTATTGTCCCTATATTCCACAATGGGGCACCCATTTGCCACTATCCCGTTGTGGTCGATTTTCCGAAATTATGCGTGATCTTCTATAGTTAGCCTCATGTAAACCCACCTTAATGCTTGTCCCTTCAGGACAATTATTGGCCATTGTCCCAACGACGTTGTCTCAACTGTTCATTCGAGGACAATGCCGGGACAACAGCAGAGAGACAGCGATTGCGTACAGTAGTTAGCCTCGCGTGAATCCACCTTAAGAATGGAGGTATCGTTATCAAAATTGCTAAGTGACAATTCCTAACTCTCGGTAAATCATTAGCACAAAAATTAAAGAGGGCTAGAGAGAGCTTCTTTGTGCACAGTCGCTCAGGTTCTGAAGAACGAAATTATATGACCGGTATTAATTTTATAATGAGACCGGAATCAATGAAAACGCAACAAATTAGATAAATAACACTTGCATGATTCATGAGCATTAAAAGCGAATTTTTTTTATTGAGTCATCTCAAGATAACGATTCAATGACATTCTCGATTGCTTCCAACGTAATAATGAAAGTGACACGAAATGCAAATATTATGCGCAAACTCTCAGGGTCTGGAGGACGAATTTATATAACCGGAATCAATTTTACTATGGGACCGATACCAATGAAAACGTAACAAATAAGCTAAATAAAACTGCATGATTCATTAGCACTAAAATTGAAAACTTTTTACTGTGTCAACTAAAGATAATGATTCTATGACACTCTCGATTCCTTCCAATTCCTTCCTCGATTCCTTTATCATCAAAAAAATTTGAGCTTGATATTTCGATGAATCTTTATCTTTTAAACCTGAAAAAAATATTTTTCCTATTATGCATATGAGAAAATTTAGTCGATATCACCCCAACTGTTTGTATACGATAACTGTATAAGTTTCCATTAAACATGTTGATAAATCACTGTTTACGATATGTTTGCACAACTTGCGCCTCAGACTGACTAATGATAACTTAAAGGTTATTAATTTCTTCTGCACCCATGTACCTTTCTGGAAGAAAAATAAATTCCATACGTTATGAAAGTAAATATACATATGATAGCACCTAATTCTCAACGATGCGAATTCAACACGTCTGGGATTTGCTTTTATTTTCGTCTGGAATGAAAGTAACTATTATTTGAAGAGGTATTAATCTCCTGGTCAAGGGTCCTTCAGAAGTACCCGAGGGATCATTTTTCACGAGAGACTGCATTTATTTTCAGCCTCTTGAGAACTCTTATTAAGGCAAACAATACAGATGTTGGATTTCACTCGAGCCTTGGAAATTCTCGCGAAAGTACGTAGCATTTTTACTTTCTTCTATATAAAGTGTTTATCATCAAAAAAATTTGAGCTTGATATTTCGATGAATCTTTATCTTTTAACCCTGAAAAAAATATTTTTCCTATTATTTCTGTCTGTCTGTGAATAAGATAACTCAATAGAATTTTGAGCTTAAAATTCATATTTTGTCGTTGTAATTCATATTTTGAACATATGAATTATAACGACTTATCGACTGAATCTCAAAATTCTGTCAAATCTATTACACCTATCTATTATCTCTATTCTATTTACAGGTATATTATTTACAGCAATTTAAATCTATAATAATCTATTTACAGTCTATTACAGGAAAATTATTTCTAAATAATTTTCTACCTAATCTATTATCTGTTTACAGGAAATCTATTATTAATCTAATTACAGGAAAATCTGTCTAATCTATTTACTGGAAATTTGTCTATCTAGTAGTTTGAATACAGATAAACTACGAGGGGTGATCCAAGAAAAAGTTTACTCGCAGAAGTATCTGGAAAGTAAAAAAAAAAAAATGTGGATGGGACTGTTGTTACTCAGATTGCAGACACATAGAGCTAGTTATCTTAGATCGGTCATTCGAGCAGATAGTGCTGCTATTAAAACCTGAAACAGCGACAGTAATAGTAAGACGTCTAGAGAAGTGGTCTTTTACAGAGGTTTAAGCTGTGATACGATATCTATAGATCAAGTTTATGTTCCTATCTAACATTTATAGACGAATCGTTGAAGTGTACGGGGGAAACCAATGGATAGACAACAGGTGGGAAAATAGTGTCAATATTTTGAAGTAGGCAGAGAGATTGCTGGATATGTTTAGGTGGGAGGTTCTAGAGTCACCCTCATGCAGCCCCTATTTGGCTCCCAGTGACTATTTCCTTTTACCAGCATTGAAGATATCTGAAACAAGGTTCATATAAAGCTGTAATGTTAAAAACGCTGCCGAGAACTGTCTCAATAGCCACGTACCTGATTATTACCAAGATAGGTTAAGTAAATTGGTCCAATGGTGTGATAAATGCCTCAATAGGCTTTGTGATGATAAAGAGGCGACCGTCACATATTTCTTTTAACACTTCCATTACCATTTATATCCTGGGTATATGTTTAATGAAGCATTTTTTTTCTTTGCCTTGAAAACTTTTTTTTGGATCACCCCTCGTAGATACCTAGATAAATGAAATTTAGTGCATGTGTGTATCTAAAATACAAATTGTCATCAAATTTTGTACGAATTTTTTTTATTGCAAAGAACATTTTCTTTCTGGTTCTTTGAATATAGGCGATGTAGATAACTTAAGATATATAAAATTTGGTTCAAAGATTCAGATATATAAAATTTAGTACATAAGTGAAGCATCTAAAGAACAAATTGTAATGAAATTTAATTGAAATTCCTTCAGAGGAAGTTTGTCTACCTAGTTGTTTGAAAACAAGTGAACTAGATAACTATAAAACGCAAAATTTTAGATAGGTAAAATTCGGTTCACAAATGTCACATCTGAAACAAAGATTATTATTAAATTTTTAATAAAATTTTATTAATAATATTAATATATGAATTATATTGCTTTTTTTCTTTGCTTGTTTGTTTTATTCAGTTAAAAGATTTTTCTTTTAATTTCTCGACTAGTTATTTTCACGTGTTGTCAGGTGAATAAGGCCGGAAGTTAAGGATTTATTAATGCAATAATTTAAAAGAGTTTTGAGCTCAAAAACTTTACAAACAAATTTCGCAAAATGCTCTCAAATTCTGAACAGATAAATTAGATAACTATAAAAGGCAAAGAATTAGATAGACAAAATTTGTTACGTAAGTGCGGTCTTTAAAATAATACTATTATCAAATTTCAAATATATTTCTGAATCAAATTTCATCAATATTTTGAATATATGAATTATAATATCTTTATCTTTGCTTATATGTTTTGTTTGATTGAAATACTTTTTTTAATTTTTCAACTAATTGTTTTCACACATTGTCAGAAGAATAAGGCAGGGAATTGGGGTTTACTGACTCAAAAGGCGAATCTAGTCATGTTTCTCTAAATGTATGGTGAATAAAATTTTACTTTTTTTTGAGATTTTTCCGGTAAAATTGTTGGATCTCGTCAACTCAATGGATACAATAAAGTTGGGTGTCTGACCCACTTATTGATGACAAGATGTACTAACTAAGGGGAGGATTGTACCGTGGCTGATGATGGCCATTAGGACTCAACCACAGTTCCCGCCAGTGTTGCTCTAGCGTTGGTCCGGTCATTCAGTTTCCGGTTATCCGTGCACCTTCGTGGTGGGTTAGAATTCAGAAATATGACTTATCGGATGTGAAACCCCCCCAGGCGGTCCCCCATAACTGAGGAAGAGATGTTTCCGTTATGGGATTGGATCTTGCTAACCCAGCGGGTTCAATAAAGGCTGGGATCTGACCCTCCCATTGACGACGGGACTTACTCTCTACTGGGAGAGTTGTGCCGTGACCGGTGATGGCCCTTAGGATACAAATACAGTTTCCACCAGTGATGCTGTTGCTTGGATCTGGTTATTTAGTTCTCAAATATCCGTGTGCCTTCGTGGCGTTTTTCATCACCCCCTGCAAGTTACTAACATTTATAACCCTTTATTTTTGCTTCATACAGTACATTACAATGTTCATTCATCCAGTTTTATCGTACTCAAGATATTTTTCATTCTAGCATTTATCATTTCTTGTTATGTTGTATTTATATGCATTTTGCCATTTGTCCATATTTTTCCCATTAACTATTGTGTACTTTTTTAAAAATAAAGTCCGCCTACATCTATACCAAAAAAAAGGGGACACATGAGCTCTAGAGTGGAGGTGTGATGTGATGTTAAATAAAAGTGTTAAATGTGCAATTGTGTCGGGTCGGAGGTCAGTAAAGGGAAGGTTACACGGCCTATACCAAGTCTGCAGAGGAGCCAGGTACCATTTTACCACACTTGCGGTTTTCTGGTCTTCTTTGATGCCCACCGACTTTACCGACAATTTGTCGGCAAACTGCCCAGGCATCAAAGAATCCAAGACGGGTCGAAGTGGAAACGCATCCTTGTGGCTGTGGGGGAGTGTGGTCCCCCAGTGGGTCGGAGGTCTGATTTATGATCAAATCTGTGGAACGGACGGTCGTGAAACCCCGTCTTAATATGATTTACCGGACGTGAAAACCCCTGGGGTGCACCTTGGAGTGAGGATGAGATGCCTTCGGTACGGTGGCTTCATCTCGCCACCCTGGTGGGTACATAAATACGGGAAGGGGGGTTATCTGTCTCTTTCCATCAATGACGGGCATACTTCCTTACGGATGGGTTATATCGTGGCCGGCGATGGCCATTAGGACTCAACCACAGCTCCCGCCAATGTTGCTATTTCGGCAGTCGGGCATCCAGTTTTCTTTATCAATGTGCCTTCGGGCAGGTAGGAGAGTCAGTGATATGACTTACCGGAAGTTGAATGTTAAACATTCATATTGAACTTGATGGGAAATAGTATGAAGGTTATAAAATTCATTTTCATTTTAATCTATACTTATAATAAAGCTCAATGTGTGTGTGTGTGTGTTGGCGCTCTACAGGCCAGACCGTTGGACCTACAGCTACCAAATTTGGTACATGTATACCTTGGAGGTCCGGAATGTGCACCTCGGAGCCCTTTTTTCGAATTTTTAATTAGAATTTAAATTAATTAAAATTTAAGCGAAATTTCGACGTTTTTCCGTCATAACTTCCGAAAATATGATCGCATAAACATGATTTTTACATCAATTTAAAGATTAAAAATTAGCTTTCTAATAGTATCAGTGCTTTAATGTATTACTTAAACTTCTATTTTTAACGAATTTTTAAAGAAATATTTTAACCATGTTTTTTTAGCACGTGACTGGATAAAATAAAAGAATGCGGGAAGTTCAAATAAAAAAAATTATCATCGCAAAATAAATCTACAGAAATGCAACTTTCAGCACGTGACTGGATAAAATAAAAGAAATATAAAATGTGATATTTTCTTTGAAAAATAAATGCAAAGCAAAGGTTTCTACAATCGTTTGCAATATCTATATCATTAACTCAATAAATTTTCTTTATTTACGGTAACCCTGACTGAATTTTGACAGGATATGCATTGAATCCCGACTTAATGGCATATTTATGTAATCGTTTGCAATATCTGTATCATTAGTTTAATACTTTTTTTCCCTTTCTCGCTTTCTTTAAAAAACATATTTAATATTTTGGCAACATCATCGAATTTTTTTTTAATATTTTGGAAGCATAACCGATGGTTAAAAGTGACTGATTTATAAAATTAAAGAATATTATTTGGAAAAGGTGTACTTTTAGAACTTTCCGTCCATCATCTTAAAGAAAATACTAATTTCAGGTCAATCAATGCCCGGAATTACTTCAAGGCTAATGAATATGTGATTTAATTGATATTTTTAGAACGCTTTACTCATGGCGAACCAGCTGGTCGCCAAAGGCGGCTAGTACAAAATAAAATGATCCGATTTATAAATGCATTATTTCTTATTTTAAATAGTCTTCTAGTTATATGCTATCAAAGGATTTATAAGTTAATCCTTGCTGCATGGCTCAAGTGGACATTCTGCATTAAAACTATCTTGAAGTTATAAATTTATATAAATACAGTTAATATACTTTTTGAGATTATTAAATAACTTTCAAGTCAGTCTAGTTTATTTTTTATAACAATTTTAATGCAACTTTTCTCCTAAAGCAAAAATATTTTATTTTATGCAACAGATGATCCCTTTTTCTTTGTTAATAGTTTCTATTTAGCAAAGAAAATCTTCTTTTAACATTTCACTTAGATTCTAATTTTTTTTTACTGCATTTTATTTTATTTTAGAAAGGCCAAAGTGTAAAAAGCTTTATTTTTCTCGTCTTTCAGTATTTATCTACCCTTTACTTTTCTATTTTCCCCAAAACTAATGGCTTTGCACTTCAATCTCGTCAAAAGCAATTTTTATTTCATATCGTGCTGCTTGTAATATGCATAAAAAAGCGTTTTTAAACTCGCTTATTTCAGAAATGTAGTTTCATGTCTTTTTTTAGAAAAAAAAACATTTCTTAGCTAAAAATAATTAAAATAACAGTGCCTTCTTTTATGTACATTCATTAAAATATATTCTAGAGAATATTAAAAAAAAATTTTTTTTTAAATTCCTTATCACTTGAAGCCTTGTGATAAAATCTTTACAGATTTGAAAATATTTTAAATCGAACTTGAAAGTATTGTCATCTGTTACAATTGAAATACTCTTTTTTTTCTTTTTCTTTCTTTAAAGTTTTTTTTTCCATATTTTTTTTTCTTATTTTTCTTAATTATTGTTTTCTTTGACATTGTGTTTTTAATATTTATCTTTTTTTATTATTTGCACTAGCTAGTATCTGGTTCTATGCTGCCGTAGAATAAATAATTTTGAAAATATCTTTTTTAATTTGAGTAGTTATCTTGTTTAATTACAGATGAGAGAAAGAATATTTTCTCGTCGACAGTGAATATATATTCATTGAAATTGAAGGATATATAAAGGAGAAGTCTAAATAGTATTTATACTATTTCTATTCTTTTATTCTACATAAAAATATCCTTTTTTATGTATTAAATTTGTGTATTCTTTTTGAATTGTAAAGCTCTGTGTTCTTTCAGAATGGTAATGAAAGAAACTGTTTATTGTATCTCGTTATTCGTTTATTATTCGCTCGGAATTCTCAAGTTTAAAATTAGAAAAAATGATTAAAATATTTTTTTTTAAAACTTTAAAATAGTGGAAAATTTAATAATTAAAAAAATTAAGATGGTGCAAAATTATTTGTTCTATAATGTTTTAAGAATTTACTGCAAAAAACGCTACAACTTTATTAAATGTTTAGTTAAAATTTCAAACCTATATGATTGATTTCCCTGAAATTTTCTCCCACACTGTCTAATAAAACTATTATTTGAGAGAAATTAAATTGAATTTACTTGCAATAGCTCTGAAGTACTAACATTTAGCTTGAATTTAGCATCTTTACTGAATCTGTTGTGTCTCTTTGGCGAGTTATTTGATGGTTAATAGATCTGAAATGTGAATCTGAATGTGAGCTGAAGGCAATTCTGGTGGCACTTAATATCTATAAGGCCCTTCCCGCTTCCAAGCAGGCAAAAGGCATAGTAATCTTTTGTGACTCAAAGGCCGCCCTCCAAGCAATTCTAAACGGACATTCTTCTTACACCCAAGAAATCATCTCTTGTCTTCAAGATCTTCAGATTATTAACAAGACATGTGACCTTCAGTGGATTCCAGCACACGTTGATATAGAAGATAATGAAACTGCGGATAGATTGGCCAAGGAGGGCAGAGACCTCAACTCTAGCTGCTCTGATGTTTCTCTTCAAGATGCGAATGCAGTGGCCAGATATAAACTTAGAGAAAAATCCATTCAGGCCAAACATCTTCTCTCTGAAATAACTGCGAACAGATCTACTATTAAAACCATAACTAGGCTGAGAACCGGACACCACAGGGGTATGAAGATCGATGGAGAGGGCATGAAGATCTATAGAAGCTGTGATCATTGTCCTGATACACAGCTTACGCCTCCTCACATCTACGAGTGTCCGGCTATGAGCTCCAGCCTGAGAAAGATTGGTGTACTGCCAACTATGATAGATCCGTATGGAGACAACATCAAGCAAGTCGCAGAAGAAATTTTCAAAATTCATGGACATATTTAGTTTCTACTCTCATGGACACGACAAAAAAATACTTTTTACGCTTCTCCTTTATATATTCTTCAATTTTAGTGAATGTATTCATTTCCGGTAAGAAAATAAATATTATTCTGTCAATCATTCCTAATTAAACAGGACAGTTATTTCCAATTTCAAACGATATTTCCAAAATTATTTCTTCTTCTCCGAGTACCAGCTAGTTATTAATAAATTAAAATTTCAAAAACAAAATCGTTTCAAGATGAACATTCTCATTCTTTATTTATAGCCTTAGTCTCGTAACTTTTAAATCAAACAACTTAGCCTGTGAAGCGCACATAAACTCTTCTTTATTGTAAGAAAAAATAAGGTGTCATAATTCGTTTCTGAATTTACATCTCTTAGAATATTGTCAACGTAAAGATATTCGTGCCGCGATATCGACTGGTATGGGGGAAAATACCAAAGAATTTTTTTTTAAATCTTCATTCACAATTTTTATGGATTGTTATATTGTAATGATATAAAAGATGTTTGGGTGGCATGTTATACAAATGTTTACATCAAAATATATCCTTCTAAACTGGTTGAATGGTGACAAATATTTTTCTATAAATTCTGAAGAAAATTTCATGACGACATCGAACTCTTTTTATTTTCATTGGTTTATTTTTACAGCCATTTGCTGACTTATTGTCTAATTTCGGCAAAATTGAATACAGGTTATTTATCAAAAACTTTGGAACCTTTTTAACAATTAAAATTAAAGTACGAATAATGAGTTCGAATCTTTTTAACAATACGATAAAATAACATTTTGAGAATAAGTGCAGCGTCAGTTCGTTTGGATAGATTCAAATATTTTCTTATTCAATACAGTTCCCGTATCTGAAGAAATGGAGTTCTCCTTTCAAGTGTATCTTCGTAGAATATCAAGTTATTTTAATCACTTGTTATTTTTTCAAATACATGTAAAGAATACATTTCAGTTTTAGTTAAATTCAGTTATGTTAACGTCCTGTTTTAAAACAATACTAGAGCTATTTTGGGACGTAATTTAGAATCACGGTCAGATAACGAGGACGGCACTTGAGCTGACATTCCTCTCTCCACCCCACGCCACACCAGCGGCAGGATATTTGACCTGGAAGGTTTTAACATGAACCAGACACGTTTAGAAGACGGCATTTCGGTGGAATCCTCTCACGAACTTAAAACAATCCGGTTTCGAGGCCGAGACCTCACCAGTATATACTCACCAGCTGGTAAAATATTACATTTCAGTCAGAACTTTTAATGTTATATTAAAATGAAATCTATATGTTATAGTCAAATGAAATCTATGAACATATTTCAGTCAGAACTTTTAATGATATAATCAAATGAAATTTATACACCGCAGCCCATAAACACAACATTTCAGTCAGAACTTTCTATATATTATAGTCAGATGAAATCTATATAAATCTATAATCTAAATCTACTTCAGTCAAAACTTTTAATGTTATAGTTAAATGAAATCTATACACCGCAACCCATAAACATTACATTTCAGTCAAACTTTTAAGTTACAGTCAAATGAAATCTATAATTAGTGCATCAGAAATAAAAATGCAAGTTAAATCTGACGTTGTAGGGGAAACGACTTCATGCTTTTAATATATTGAAGCTTATAGAGAGGGTCTCAGTTCAGTTATCGTCCTTACCATCAGACGGTGGTTCGAAAATCAAAAGGTTAGTTTTAAAATAACCCTAGTGTTGTTGTCGAAGTGGGGTGGTAATATAACTAAACTACATTAAACTGAACAA
The DNA here is from genome assembly GCA_026543055.1 of Argiope trifasciata. Taxonomy (NCBI): domain Eukaryota; kingdom Metazoa; phylum Arthropoda; class Arachnida; order Araneae; family Araneidae; genus Argiope; species Argiope trifasciata. The sequence continues at coordinate 185,374 of JAPMOQ010006263.1, read as the reverse complement.
TAAAGACTGTGTCTTCCAGTAAAACAGTATCTGGTAATGTAGGGAGTTTGGAGGGTTTATTATTCGTGATTCGTATATATTAACACATTAAGGACCGCAAAGAAATCTGTAAGGCATACGCCTGAGATTAAGGACCGCAAAGAAATCTGTAAGGCATACGCCTGGGACCGCACGTTTTTGGACAAACTTGTACGTTCTAAAATCATCATAACTTTGTTATTTATGAAGCCGTAACAGACGGAACGTGAAACACGAGAGAACTCGTGAGCGGTCCGTAACAGATGGGACGCGAAACACGAGAAAACTCGTGAGTGGTCCTTAATGTGTTAATGATCTAGCATATGGTTCTCCATAGCCTGGATTAAATCAAATCTGACATTATTGGCGAAAAATTTGCAGAGGGCGAGGGTCATCGTACACTCTATAGGTGGGTTAACACTAGGCTAACTGTTGCGTGCAATTTAAGATCACACCTGATTCCGGAAAATCACTTGACCCCAGCGTGAAGATGGCTAAATGTGGGTTCAACAAGGCATTGCACGCAATCATTGTCTCTCTGTTGTCTTAAATAGTTGTCCCGCTGTGGTTACCTGCTTTTCTGGAATTAGGCGTGATCTTCTATTGTGCGCAATAGTTAGTCTCGTCTGAACCCACTTTCATGGTTGTCCCGTCGGGACAACTGTTGTCCACTGTCCCAATGACGTTGTCTCAACTGTTCATACGGGGACAATACTGGGACAACAGTAGAGAGGCGACGATTGCGCGGAATAGTTAACCTCGTATGGGCCCACCTTAATTCTGATGCTGGCTCATCCATTTCCATTTGGTGTAATGATGTAAAACTATTTATGTCCTATCATAGCAGTTGTAGCATTGCTCCTAAATAGAATTAAACGAAATATACGTATTTAAGTTTTTAAAGTGCCTGGAGGAGATATATATTTTCATATTTATGCAAGCTAATTGGTAACTGGAGACAATCTATTTTGTTAAAAGATAGGTTGTGGTAAGTGATAAAAACGAATTAAAAATCATATAAAGACTTCATTACAAGAAAACGGAAAGTTTTTGGTTTAATTTTGGATGTAGTTCAATAAAAAGTAAAAAATAAAAACCTTCCAAGGAAGCTCATTTTGACTAAACTCTTTTGAAAACTAACCGAAATTTTATATAAATGAAACTATTTTAAAATTCCTCAAATTGCGTCAAAATTTCCTGCATTATTATTAAAAGAATGCAATTTGTTATTGCTAATTACACTTCTAATTAAATATTTGAACATAGACTCCATTATTTTAAAACCTCCTCTGATCTAATTTCATCTGATGAGTAGGGCAATTACATAGTGTTCAAATATTTGTTATTCTAATTATTCCTCTCTTGTAGATAATTATTCGGCTCTAATACTATATTAATTGAAATGCAAATATTTCATTCTTTGTCAAAGCGCTATGCCTCAAGAGGAATTTTCAAACAAATCCTTTTGAATGATTTGGTGCTGATAAGTTTAGTAAATTCTGTATGTGGAATGACTCTCAGCTGTTTATTCGAATAATGAGTAAAAATTTTAGTAGCTAATTGCCGTCTAAACTTTTATAAACTTTTAAATTATAAAACTTAAGATAAATAACAGATTTAATAGTTTTAAATTACAAAAATTGTTTTGTTTTCAGAATATTCGATTTAAATTTAACTAAGGTACCAGATTGAATTCAAAAAGTTTTTTTTTCCAAAAAAATTTAAATTTTTAATGTTAATATGAAAATTTTTATTACTATAAGGATAAAATGGTGAATAAAAATGGAATTATTTAAATTATACATATGGCTTTTGAAGAAAAGCAAACTCTGATGCAAATTTTAACATTTATTTATAAAAACTGGAATTGTTCTAGAGATTTTTTTTAATATTTTTTGTAGCATTACATATATAACATATCTTAGAATGTATTGTTTAAAATACTGAATAATTGAAATCATTTGTGAAATTTTGGAATTTTTTTCAACACTATTTACATTAAACAATCAAGATACAAATCCACTTCTAGAGTCTCAGCATTAAATTCATAATTTATTTTTTGAATAAACTAACGAGCATTAATTATAAATTTTATTAACATATATTGATTATTTTTTGAAATATGACGATAACTGTTCAATAGAAATACGAAAAAAACTAAAATTCTTCAGAAAATGCCTTAAAAGTTTTTAAATAGCTCTAAATATGCATTAATTGCATACCAATAGTTTGATATTATTTGGTTTTTAATTGACAGAGACATAGAGACAAAATAAAGAGGCAAGGGATATTCAAATGAAAAGGTACGGAATGGCATTGTGGGTATAAACGAAGGCTTGATTCAAATATACACTACAGGCTTGAGCATAGCGATCCCATTGATTAACGAGCCGAACTGTTCCCAGAATTCATGTGACCTTGACGAGACCTAGTACCTCACCGTGTCCTTGAGTTCACCGTCTGAGTTGAAGCGCTTCTTTTTCTGATGTTCCTTCAGGAGACCAAACACATGAAAATCGCTGGGTGACATGTATGGGCTGTAGGGCGGATGGTCGAGCTGCTCCCACTTGACCTTGGCCATTTCCGCTTGTGTGACCCTGGAGACATGGGTACGTTGGTTATCATAGAGCAGAGCCATACCCTCCCTGAGTGCCCCGGTCTTGATGGACCTGTGTAGTTTTCGGAGTGCCTCTTAGTACCCATTGGAGTTAATGGTTCAGAAGAAACAACTGAAAGGGAAATACTTTAACTCGAATGGATTATTCAAGGGTGCTGGAAAGGACTGGGTCATGATATGGCTACAGGAATTCTAGGGAAAAGGAGTCCTTCGGCTGGTTCATCAATGGGATCGTTGTGCTCAGATATATGGTGTATATTGAGAAGAAAATCTTCATTTATATCCACAGTATCATTTCGTACCTCTTAATTGGACACACCTTGTAAAATGAAACAATTTTCAATGATTTTCAACGTTGAAAAATTAAAAAAAAATATTAAGAATAATGACATGTAAAGATTAGTTTAGTTATATTGATTCCCCGTTTGGAAGCAACGCTGGGGCTATTTTGGGAAGGACCTCGTCATTTCGGACCATGATCAGAGGACGATGACGACACCTGAGTTGGTACCCCCTCTCCAATTTGATACATGCTCTGTGCAAAGATACATGTATCAAAATAATCTTTTTGATGCTAAAGTGCAAAAGCATCATAAATACTGTAATTTTTAGCTTACAGTTTCTATTTACTTGAAAATTTTCCCTTCTCGAATTTTTGATTTTTTTTATTGATATCTTTTTTTTTCTTACAAAAGGTCAAATGGGATTAAACATTATGATAGCACACTGTATTATGCTAATTTTTATCCATCAGTTCTTTGCACTTCAATAGTGTCAAAAGAAACTTTTGGATTGTTTTATACTTTCCTATCATAAGTTGTATAAAAAAATGCTTCTAATTTTCCATTGGAAATCTTTTATTTCAAACATTTGTTTCGCATCATATTTTGTGGAACAGAGACATTTTTAGATTGAAGATGTTGCAGAAAAGTACAATATTCCTTTCTTATTCGCATTCATTGGATTTCATAAAGATGAACAAACTTTTTTTCTCCTTTTTGAATTTATTATTTAAAACTTCCAGGTAAAATCCCATTACAATACTGAAAAGGTTTTAAATAAGATTTGGAAGTCCTGCGGGCATTGCAGACAAAATGGAGTCTTTTTTGTTTAGAATTGAATAATTATTTTTTACTTTTAAATGCAGTGGAATCTTAATTTTTGTTTTTTCGACAATAACGTCTCAAGATTTAAAGTGGATCTAAATAATTAATAGTAAAAATACCCTTTTCTCATAAAAATATTTTTTTTTAAATCTGTTTCAACCATGTTGTTGAAAGTTATAATTTTTTTATACAATTCAGATTATTAATAATTAGTGCTTAAGCAAACAACTATTACCCGAAGTTTTGACTTTCGAACAATTAAGCTCATTTTTGAATAATCTATTTGTAATGTATAGGTAGGAAAGTATGAAAAAAAATGTTGTAAAATATCAATAATTAACATTTATTACAAGAAGCAAAATTCAATTCTCATAGCATCATGTATAACTAACTTATCATTTTGCACAATATAAATATATAAAATAGTACTAGAAGATTTTTATTAATAATCGTTCTGCTTTTCTTGATCTTGTGTGAAAACTTTTTGACATGCGTTATTTCAAAAAATAAAACTTATTCATCCTGTTTTAATGCTAAGCTTTTTTTTTTTGGCTTTTTTTTCCACTTTAGAAAATATTTAAGTTTTTAAAATTTTAGAACAGAACATCATAGAAAAGTTCCAAGAAAATAATATGTAGTTTTTTAAAGGGTAAAAAGAAGTAGCAACTAAAGAAAACACCTAAAAGGTATCAAATTTATCCCGTCTGAGGATTAATTTTGGCTCTAGTAATACATATAGGTATAACACTTAATTTCTTAGAAAAATAATAGAGTTAATATTTTTTTTAAAAAATAAATAGATTAATTAGTGTATCTTATAATAATTATTATTCCCGTGATTGATGCAATTATTAAAAACACTTTTTTAATTTGAAGATTTGATGTTGTTGTCGTGTCCGTGTTTTTCACGGAAAGGGGGTGCAGTAGCTTCTGAGGGTAAAGACCCCTGAGCAGCCAGAGGGCAGAAGTCCGACTTCCATCTCACACACATGACACAACCCTTCTTACTGGGTGGTCGAATTCATTCATACACTCATTCATCCATCAGCAAGTTGAAATTTAGACTCAATTGGAAGATTTGATGTTGTTGTCGGTCTCTGAGTTGGAATTTCCAACTCAGAGACCGACTCATCCCTGATTCAGTACCCCCAGAGGTATCGTTTTGTTATGGGAACTTGGAGGACTTTGCAGTCTCCACATATTTAACGTGCCCCAACTGCCATTAGCCAACACGGCGGTCTTTGGCCAAGACGAGGACAGAACCCGCGACCTTTCGGTTACGAGACTGACGCTCTACCAACCAGGCTACCACGGCCTTCCCTAAGGTTGTCTAAGAATATTATTAGAATTACATTTTAGAATAATTACTTAAATCTATTTTAAAAATTGCATATATCTTCAAAGATTGTTCTTTAAAATTTCATGCGAAGTAATAGGTGTATCAAATATATTAAGCTACTTTCATTTGATTTCAGAATCGATATTTGGGATAGCATTATGTAAAAAAAAGGAAGTTTTGATGAAATACAAATTCTGATATTTTGTAGTAAAATGATAAGTGCAATGATCTGTATGATGCCATTTTGACACCATCATTTGGTCCATTTCAAACATTCTCGCACACCATCAACCATATTTTTCTTTCAGTACAATAAATACTTTTTCTGATCAACATTTAAAAAAACATTTTGAACTAATTTATTTCTATTAAATGATGATATAATGTGAATTTATATAAATCGTTTAAAAATAAGCGTAGATAGGTTGCACATTAACCATTATTTAACTAAAAATTCCGAAGTTTTTCCATTGGATTGAGCTCTGTACTTTGTTTTAGTTCGAGAGTATAAAGCTGTTAGTAAGTTGTTAAATAAATAATCGAGTAGTAAGTTGTTAAATAAGTCATCGTATAAATTAAGCAATTTTCTGCTTAATTTAATTAAAAAAATTATTACAGATGTTATTTTAATAAAATTATCGATTAGAAAAGTTAATTTTGTGGATAAGAAGAAAGGAAAATTCATTTTTACACTCTTACCATTTTGTTGTCGATGGTAATATAGTTTGCAATTTTTTTTCGAAGTTTTTTCTTTACTTCTTAGTATATAGTCAAATATTGGACTATTAGAAATGGGAGTAACTATTAGAAAACGAGAAAGTATTATAGCTGCAAAAAAATTCGAAATCTAAATTCTGACCAATCTCTAAGTTTCAGAAATTCTTCAGTTAAAAATTCTCCATTTTGTTTTTATGTCTATATGTCCATCTATTTGCTCGTGAGCACGATAATTCAAAACTGTTTTGAGCTTGACGGTTGAAATTCGGCATGAAAACTTAAGATCAAAATTGTGGATTTCTATCAACATTTGAGGAACAGGTATTAGTCTGGTATTTGAACTCAAACTTTCTCTGAACGGATTTAGCTTAAACTTTAAGATGTGGCAAACAAATAAAAGGTTGTGTCATGAACACCGTATATGTAATATTATTCATCTAATTTAAATTGGTTTCAACTATGTCTGTCTCAGACAGACAGGCGGATAGAAAATAGACTGACAGACATTCCTTAAATGTGTTTTTTGAAATTACGAATCTTTAAAAGGGGAATTATATTTTTTTGTGATTACAATACTTTCTCTATATTCCATATACTAGAAACTAATATATAATTAAGTTTATCTATAAATAATGGTCATGGTAATGAGGTCTCGGCTTTGAAACAGCAGGGCATCAAGTTTTAGCCCCGATTCCATCAAAGACCCGTCTGTAAGTGGGCCTGGCCCCAGCCAAATCCATCGGGGCCAAATGTCTTACCGATGGTGTGGTGTTGAGAAGATGGGTGCCAGCTCAGATGTCGTTCTCGTCATCTGAGAGTGATCCAACATGACGAGACCCATCCCAAATTAGCTCGAGGTTTTATTTTAAAAGCGGATCGTAAACAGAACTAAATTAAACTATAAATAATTTAATTCGTAGTCAGTGGCCTTTGCAGCTATATTTATTTTTGTATTTACACTATTCTTAATTCTGATTAAATTTCAGTTTAGAAACTTTTTCTTCACATAATGAAAATTAAAATAAGAAGAGACGAAATAATGTCGTTCCAAAACATGAAAGAGTACATTTTGGAAAACGATGATGGGGAATCAGACATCTGTTGCCAAACACTCTGTTATGGAGTGTCACCAAACACTCAGCAAAAATGTGACGAAGAAGACATGTTTGAGGATGTCACGAAGGGAAAATGTAAGCTAAGAACACTGGAAGAAATGAGAAAAATTCTGAGAAGACCGATTGGGTGTAGTCGAAATAAACTACGACATTATCAATAGATTGAGCTACCTTCATTTAAAAGCCGAAAAGCCTTATTTTCGTTGTAATTAGAAGACATATTTTTACACTGAACCATTAGAATTATGAAGACGAAGGTATAAAGTTTCTGAGTTTCAGGCAGGAGTTCATAAACATGAAAATACTGATTTTTATTATCTTTATCTATTTTATTATCTTTACCTATTAGTATAGAAAAATAATGGGATAATCTCATTCCACGTCAAAGTAAGACAACAGAATTATATATATATATATATATATATAAAGAGAGACAGAGAGAGAAAGAGAGAGTAATACCGTTAGGGGTACTGTTTCAGAGGTGATCGCTCTCTGATTCAAATCTGAATTACGATCTGTGGTTGAGTGAACGAAAGTTCCCCTCTTAAAAAGGCTCGTGAGTGGCAAAGTCGTACTCTTGGCCCTAGATGTCGCCACTAAAAAAAGTATCAAGAGATGCACCCTATTGGCTCAAATCGCTGTCAACGTCACAGTGGGTTTCTCCAATGTCAAGAGCCATAAGAAACAACACATTTTCTCCCTAACTGGATTCTTTTTTCTGCAGATACGAGGAATCCACCAGCACCTTAGTGGATCCTTTTAGCAACAAATCTTTTGAGGCGGATCCTGAAAAATCCGGACATCCTGCTTACTACACTTTTCAGTCGGAGCTTTACGCTCGCAAGTGGATCTCCTGTTGCCGAGCAGCGCTTGATTGCTGCAGCCGAATGCTGTCGGAGCCCTACATGGAAGAGAACGGTAAGAATATTTGTTTTATTATCACTGTCATTGAACACATGATAACATAACCTCTGCTGCAATCAGGTTATCCTATTGGCACACAAATATTGTACAATATTGTATAACATTGATTAATATTGTGGAATATTGTATAATATCATATAATATCACATAATATTGCACAATATTGAGTAACAGGTTGTGTTACCTGGGTAGAGAATCGTAGATAATGTAATAATGTTATCTTTCATGGTTGAATGATTGGCATTTAATCTAGTTTCTTTAGGTGGTTCATGACAAAAAGGATTAATTATAGATTATATTATTCTAGAAGTTATTTATTTCTTTATAGTTTAATTCGAAATAAAATGTTTTTTTAACGTTTAACAAAGGATTTAGAAGTTTTTATCAACATAAAAAGTATTAAAATAATCACGAAAAAACAGATAGACATTGATTTGAAACATCTGATTAATTAATTATTAATATTTTTTTCTAGAACCTAAGAAAATACAGGGTGTTTAAAAAAATTGTGAAAAAAATTACATGGTAGATTGTAAGGCATAAGAACTGACGGTTGCAACTGCAATCCTGAGCTGCTACAGGGAGTCTAAAATAATGCATAATAAAAAGAGAAGAAATGAAGCCATTACAGATCATTTTATTGATAATTTCTCACTCACATGCGACTAGTGCAGGCCAAATGTTGAACGCCTACAGGAGATGCTCAAAGTTTTTGCCAAATGCATCGAGACACGCCTGGCATCTATGTTGCATGGAATGACGTACCTTCTCAAACATACCAATCTCAAACAATATCTCGAGCGCATCCTGTTGCCACAACTATTCGTCCTACCAAGTCTTCCGGCGTTGCAACAAGTGTTTCAAAAGCAAGTTGTTTTGAAAATCGCCATAAGAAAAATCCAAGGGTAACAGGTCTGGTGATCATGGTGAACATGCGATTGTTCCACTACGACTGATCTAGCTTCCAGTAAAAGTAGCCTGCAGATGCGCTATGACGTCTGTGCTGAAATATGCTGCAGCTCAGTCTTGTTGAAATCGAATGCGTCGACAAATAGGCATCGGAACATTATCCAGCATTTCTGACAGAGCCTTCTGCAAGAATATAAGGTAAATGGAAAGTTAAGATTTTCTGGGGTAATGTACGAATCAAGTAAATAATCTCCAACAATACGAGCCAACACGTGAATGGAACATTTGCTCAGCTCGTCTTTACATCACAAAGCCGTCTCTGGATCTAGCGCCATCTACAGGCGTTTTAGACCCTCTGTTCCTATGTAATTTTTGATTTTTGTTGTACGACGGATCTACCAAGTCATTTTGCCCACCTTTTTTTTGTAACACCCTATAGACTATAATCATAGATTATATTGGAAGCTAGGTAGTTTACTACCTACCTTCCTGGTCAGTGCTCTAAGGTAACTTTATTAGTAAAAGCACTAGTTAATGTTAACTAAGTAAAAGTACTAGTTAATGTTAAGTAAATGTTATTAGTAAAGTTACCGTAGTCATTAATTACTTATATAACTTTATTAGAAACATCTTTAACATATTTTAAAAATTAATGACTTATTAATCTTTATAGTCATTAATTTTTGAATTATGATTTTGTTTGATATGATTTGTTCGATTAAAAGAACGAAGAACTATGAATTCATATTTCTTTCTCAATAATGTTGAATCGACATTCCGAAAAATTATCCGTGCTTTTATGTTGTATGTGCCATGTATTATGTCCTCCGTTTCATCTGAAAGAGACTTGCAGTTAGAGCCGATAATGATCAAAGCTAACATTTGTAGTGGTGTTATTTATCTCATAAACTTTAACCCTAAACCACTAATTTTTGCTATAATTATGTGATTAATTATATGCTAGAGATTTCGTCTAATTTTCAAAACTGAGTTTTTATAGATATTGAGTAAAGGAATATGATGAATTATCTTTGAAATATTATTACATTTTTAACTTCGTTTCTTGTCTATTGTTTGCAATTCCATTATGATTTTATTTGATTTCCGAACAAATATAAAAATTTATATTGTAAGTAAAAAGCCAAAGGCAAAATTAATTAAAATCCAAATTTATTAAAAGGCAAAATAAATTTATAAAGTCTTTTAATAAATTAATAATTTATTAAAAGGCAAAATTAATTAAAGGGAAAAAAACTTTACATAAATAATCAGAAAAAAGAAGTAACCATCTATTCACCTTTTAATTATTTTGAAAATTCCATACAAATTCTGAGAACAGGGAATATCTGTCTTCGAAATGCTTTTAAATAAAAATGAGGTATTTCGGAAAATATATTGAAGCCTTCTTATTTGAATGTCACAGACGGATACTTTTATTCATTTTTGATTGGAGAGTAAAGAGCAACAGCTGCAGGCCTTCAAACAGTAAAAATCAAGTTGTCAAAGTATTTCCTCTAAGTCATTTCTCCAACTGACAAACATGTCGGGAAAAAATAAACTAGCAGAAGTACTGAGCTTCGATTAATGTCCGGAAAAATCTTTCTGAATGACAGTTTCACATTTCTCATTTGCATTTTGAAACAATTCTACACAATTTTTCTTATTATTGTTTAAAACATAGAACTAATTTTTCAATCCTAATTGAATTTATAGAATTTATTATAATAAATTATAAAGTTATGACAAAAAGGTATTTTCCATATTTATTTCATCAAACTGTTAACTTCTACTGTAATCTTGTAATCCATTCTCCATTGATTTCAATTTCATGTTAAAATTTTATTGGGGATTTTACATACATTATGGGTTTTGCATATGGATTTTACATGCATACTAGATTGCTGGATTTAAGCACATTAAGCTATGTGCTTATGTTTGGCAAACTAAAGTTCCACTGCTCTAGATGAGAAATAACGAGAACTAGATTACCAAATTTAAGCATATTAAGCTATATGCTTATATTTGGTAAGTTCCACTGGCCAAGATGAGAAATAATGAGAACTAGATTACCAGATTTAAGCATATTAAGCTATGTGTTTATATTTGGTAAGTTTTACTGGCCAAGATGAGAAATAATGAGAACTAGATTACCAGATTTAAGCATATTAAGCTATGTGCTTATATCTAGTAAATCAAAGTTCCGTTGACTTATATGAGAAATAAAACTATAACTTGGATAATTTTGAAGAAGTCATTCATTTGTCCTTTTATTTCAAACGATAAATAATACATTCGTTTCAGACACCCTGCTTTGCCCTCGTACGTGGGATGGTTGGCAGTGCTGGCCAGATACCCCTGCCGGGGAAGAGGCAGAAGGGCTTTGTCAAGAGCACGTCTATTTCATGAGTCAACCGCCGCCTTGTCCCAGTAAGTAAAGGAAAGCGTCATCTGGCAAAGTTATTCTTTTTCAAGGCTGTAGCGTAGTGTAATCTATTGCGGGGTTGGATTCATATCTCAACATTAGAAGAACAAGAAAATATAGTTATTGCATTAAAAAAAAGAGCGACATTTCAAATCAAAATTTCTTCTAAATTTATTAACAAAACTGACTAACTACTAATTAGTTACTGTTCCTCTGAATAAAACTTGCTAGAAATTTCAATAAAAGATTCTTTGTCATTGGTGCTTATGATTTCTTCAGTAAGTTATTTTTATTTTTAAATTTTGCTAAACATGGAATTATTATTTATAAATCAGTTCATATAATACATTAAATGCGATTAGTATAAGGAAGGTTAGAAATTTAATAGTGGCAACACTGCTGTAAAAACGCCACGCAACCAAACCAAAGAATGTCAAATATACCACACGTTAGTTACATACCTACCTTACTTCTCAACAAAAAGACTCGTCCATCTTACGTCACACGCATGCGTAATGACGCGCCAATTGGGAGATAAATCTATATATATTAGCTTGCTGTCTAAAGTGAGTGTTGTCAGGATGTTTTGAAAACAAGAACAACGAAGTTGGATAAAAACAGAATGTGCAGCAGCAGGGGTTATCAGCAGTATCATTACAATGGATGAGATTCGGGTCAGATCGTACCAGCCAAAATTGAAACACCAATCAAACGAATGGTGTCATTACGGATCACCAAGACGTTCGAAATTTCTTCAGAGCCTCAGTAATGGGAAAGTTATGCTGATTCTCTTGCACGACTGTGATGGTGTCATCCTAAAGCAAGAGGTTCCCCTCACAATTAACCGTTCAGAGATTCTTGAGGCAGTAGACCGGTCCCTTCGAACTATCAACAGAAGAGGCGCTGCTACAGGTGTTCTGCGACTTCCACATCGTTGGAAACGGGCTGTGCACAATGCTGGCGACTATATTGAGGGACTGTTAAACATAGGCACATAAATCGCTTTTGTATTCTATGTTAATAAATAGTTGCCACTATTAAAATTCCAACCCTCGTATGATTAAGTATTATCACTACTTCCATCGTTTCCTTAAAATTTGAGCTTTAAACAGAACTAAACTATTCCTGAAGTTGCTTTAGTATAGAAATTTGTGAGTATAAAAATTGTCAAAATTAACTTAAAAATGCGCATTAAGCAAAAATCTACTGAACATAGAGAAATAAGCCTTGTTTTCCAATCTTCATTAACAAAAATGAAAAAAAATTAAGATGAAGGATTTGTAATAATAATATTAATGAAAACGATTTGTGATTGATTTATGTTGTGAAATAGATTGCCCAAAAATAAACTCGAAAATATTTTTAAAAATAGAACAAAATATACAACCAAAACATTGGTGTTATTGAAAATATAATCTTTTGAATTTTAAGACAATCCAAAAACGCATTTTGTGCCATATTTTTAAAAAACTCACAATGGGAAAAACATCACAATTTCGTATAATTTTTTTAATGAAAAACGTTATAGAAGCACTCCGAGATGCAGCTTCCATTTTCCAAAAAATATTCGAAATATTAGTTGGTAAAAGTTGGTCTACTGCTAATGCGTTTATACATATACATTACGCACTTATATATATATACATTCGTATTCAATAGTATAACTTAATTTAATCACAATTTCAAGTCTTAGTTTATAGTGTCAGCATAAATAAATGAGTATGTAATCGGCTTGAAACAAATTTAATTCTTTTACTTCCCATTTTGGAGAAGCCTGAGGGTTATTTTAAAATGGATTTCGACATTTTGAGCTGTGATTAGATGACGATGACGACATCTCCAAACCTCAGTGTCTATCCATTAGGCACAATGCATGATTTTTCGGGTTAGAATTAGACTTAAAATGAATGTACGAGGATTCATTCATGGAATCCATTTTCGAACTCTACAGATCCAAAGTGAATCCGTTCCCAATCTATGGATTGTAAGTTATTGTGGTCATAATAGTGACCTCAATTAATACAAGTATTGTGACAAGAAGTAAAGAAAAAAGCTCTCAATTGCATAAAAGGGCGTAAAATAAAGATGTTTTTCAATTTTTAATCGAATAGCTCAACTTCAAACATTTTCTATAAAGTTTTCAAAAGCATTTTTGTAATATCTAGATATCTGGATAAACTTTTCACCAATGAAGTAGGTAGAAATTTGTAGAGAAGCTAAACGGGAAGCGCAGAGAGGAATTATCATAAATTATGTATTTTATATATTATAAAATAATATAATATAAATAGTGGTAGAGTGATTAAAAGTTCATTTTAATGCTTTTAAAATGTTTCTAACAGATCAAATAAGGGAGTAAAATTTCAGACAAATA
>JAPMOQ010006263.1:83596-161833 GCA_026543055.1 Argiope trifasciata | reverse complement strand
CTTGAGTGTGAAAAAGTGCAGCTGATTCTTCGCAGTAGTTTTTGGATGGTGCCCTTTTAAATATGGAGAGCAATAAACAACATTTTCGTCATTTTTTTCTTTTTTGCTATAAAAGGTAAAAATGCTGTTCAAGCCAGAAATAAATTAGCCAATATGTGTGGAGAAGATGTGTTAACAGTACATCAGTACCAGAACTGATTTGCAAAATTTTTCCTTCAAATGAGGAGGCCAAAAACCACCTCGATCAGTTTTTTTTTACAGCAAAGACCAAAACTTTTATGAGCATGTAATTATGTTACTACCAAAAATATGGCAAAAGGTATTAGACCAGAATGGCAATTTTATAATTTAATAAATAATTTATTCATTAAACGAAAATTTCATTTCATTTTGACAAAAAAATACGAAATGACTTTCCGAACAACCCAATAGAATAACTTGAATCACATCTCTTAAAAGTAACAGGCAAATTGGATAAATTTTATACTATGACTTAGATGAATAAAAACTTAAATGCATTTTTCTCCATCTTCATTTTTTGCCTATATACTACATTTCGAACGCTTAAGGCTTTCTCAAAATTGCAGGTAAAGGTGTGAAATTTCTTATGAATGCTCAGAAATATAAGTTTTATAAAATATAGCAGGGAATTAGCTTTAAGGTGAATAATATTTTTTTAAACGCTCAAAATCAGATGTCCTATATTTTTCAGTTTTTTTGTGTGTTTTTTACAATAAATTTTTTTAAAAAAATTAAATATTGTTGGCAGGAAACAATCCATGTTAATTTTCATGTAGTATATTAATAGCTACGGAGAAAAAAATTTGGGGAAAAATCTTCATATTTAAAAACTCCTTAGGGTTTTAAAAAAGACCAAAATTTTTAAGAAAATTTAACTTTGAAAATAATGTACTGAGTTATTTTTGAAATATTTTACAGAAGAGTTATGAAACACTATTTTACATAAAATAAAGCTAAAATATAATTTCAAGCATTTAAATTTAAAGAAAAAAATTTGAGGTACTCTGTCGTCTTAAGACATTTTGTCACTTAGCCGACTCAAGATGCCTCGATCACAAAATAAAAGAAATGAAAATATAAAGCCGATAAGATGATCCACTCAAAAGAATTAATTTATAATTTATGAAGGTTACTAAGCGATTTTCGTTTTTAACTATCATTCAATACTGCATTTTCCTACTCAAAGACATAGATTCATCATTATGCTAGTATACACTCATTTCAATCGATTTCTTTTTCTCTTAGAATCTGAATACTAAACGTTCAAAAAAATTTTAACTTTTTTAAAACTTTTTTTTTTTTTTGCTTTTTGCTTTCATAGTGTTCAAATTAAGGGTAATTATTTTTTGAGCCTTGAAAGAAAATCTTTTTCTTTTCCAAAATGAGTAATTCATAGTAATCAAGGGTTATTAATGATTTAATTTGAAAAACTAATTAATTTTTCCCTTCCAATGAGCAAAAGAATATTATAGAAACATACCATTCTATTATATTAATTATTATAATATTTATTCAGTAATGGTAATCGAAGGAAATTATATGCTAATACTTTATTTTTCTGGTTGATTTTTTTATTTTATTATTTTTTATCTCAATTTTTGGAGTTTGAATGAATTTACTAAGGACCTCGTTATCTAAAAAGTGTTTGACCAATGTTTCTCTTAATACCCTTAATATTTAAATTTTCGTAGAATTTTTTTGATTTTTACACGAAATACTTTTATAACTTATAAACAATAAATTATCTTTTAAAAATCATATAAACCATAGTAAAAACAAATTTTTAGCTACATATTTGATTTTCCTACTCATTAACAGATGTTTTCTCCTTTTACTTGAGAATAAAATATTATATCTTCACTCAGAATTTTGGGGATTAGCTGCTAAACACAATCGAAAAAATTCAAGTTTTACGAAATAAAATACTTCATATCATTATTCAATGCCTTCTGATTTATCCAAAATGATATTTTACACGGAGATCTTAACACTGTTAAGCTCGATGATTTCATCAAAGAACTTTCAAAAAAAATTTCACTCAACTGAAAATTCATGAAAAATTTGAGTTATATTTTTATGACGAATACATATCATTTTTATCGTATACGAAATTCAGTTATTTAAAGCAACAAAACACTTTTCTTCTTTAAAAATATGCTCTGAAACGTTGTAAGTATTTTATGACGAATTCATATCATTATAAAAAATTATAATGATATGTATTCGTCAGTTATCTTTTTATGACGAATACATATTCTCCTCATACATGAAATTCAGTTATTTAAAACACTTTTGCTTCTTTCAGAATATGCTCTGAAACGTTGCATGTCCAACGGCTCTTGGTATGTTAACGAGAGGGACAGCGAGTGGACAAACTACAGTAGCTGCAGTCGAATACAGGTGGGTATTGAAAATTGCAAAGATTGCTCAATTTCTTTAATAAATATTTTTAAATGTCGTTTATGATGATAAGTAATACGGGATAATAGAAAATACTATTTAAATTTTAATACATTTTCTTAATGGAATAACGAAATAACATCAAAATCTGATTGGAAAATGTATTGGGGGGGATTTTTCAAGCAATAATAGTTGTGTTTGACAAGAGGATATATTAAGCTATTTGCAAGGAGTCAAAGACGACAGAGTAACTTTGAGGATGGTAAGCTTCATGTAAATTATATGTGGGAATAATAATGCTTAAGTTTGAAATTATAAATGATTGTAGATGATGGCTGTATAAGAGTTTTTAATGAGAAGCAAATGTTGAAGTTTATTTATGTTAGTATAATATATTGTAGAAAAGGTGAAAGTAAAGTAAAAGGAAAATAAATACTATTTGAAGGAATTTAAAATGATATTTTGGAGATCTATTTTATAGTGTAAAATTGTATGAAGTTATGCTTTAAACTGCGCTGAAATCTCATTCTGTAAGAATAGATTAAAAATACTTTGACAAATGGTCACAATAAATAGAATCCTGATACAGTGAATTCTAGATTTTAAGTAATTTTCGATTCGAATTTTCATGGCTGTGAAAACGAAAAATTAAACTGCAATTATATTTTCCTCAAGAATACCAGACATTTTGCAAAATTCGATGCACTAAATACATTGAATTTATACTTTATTTATGATTGCCTCAAACTTCATCTTATTCATTATTAACAAATTATAATGTATATAATATTATTCAAGATTATATACATCTTATTCAATATTTGATGTTCGTTTAGTGATAACCTGTGCGATATAAGTTGAACCTAAAACAAATTAGATTTGGATACCTTTAACTTCGCTTCAATTTTTGACTAAAATATTTTTTAAAGGGATGTAAGATTTCTGATGATTTGTCGAAATGGCATAAAAATTAATTTAATGAAAAAATATACTTATTTCAACACAAGCTTTAGTCAAAGCGAAAACGATTTAAAACAATACATTATTGCTAATATCATAAAAATAAAATTTTCTGAAGTTAAATTAAACAACAATAAAGTTTGATAACTGGAAAATGAAAAGTTCGTCCTAGAAAATCCACAAAATGTAGTTTACTGTTCATAAATTCATTTTGTTATAATTTTGATTTTTAGTTGGGTTTTTTAGATCAATATATTCTCATTCTCAAATAAAATCTTCTCATTCTTTAATCAAATTACTGTTAAATTAATTTTTTACCACTGATCATATTTTCAATTTTTTTCTGCAAGTAATATTTATAATCACAGCTTTTATTTCGTTAGGGCATGAGGCGCTTGCAATACTTTCACATTGTGACCTACGTCATCTCAATGTTGTTTCTGATTCCCGCTCTTTTCATCTTTGTCGTCTACAAGTAAGTACACTCAAGTATTTTTTATTTATTAAAAATGTTGAATTTGATATTTTCCATATTCAATAAAAAAGTTATTGATATAGAAATATATTTTTCATAGCAAAATGGAATTTTAAATTTTTTTTTTCTTTTGAGGAAAATAGAAATAAAAAGATCGGAAAATTATTCGGAAAGTGATAGTAGTTAATTATTATAAACTATGGGGTTCCTCCCTGCCCTCTTATGCTCACCAACCCCCAGGAAAAGCTAATCCAGTTCCTCTCAGATCGATGCTGGCAATTTTTTTGTACTATTCAAAAGATTTCTCTTTCCTATCAACGCCAATTTTGTATTTATATGGACAGTACGAGTTCTCTAAAAGTACTCCACCATTTTAACTTTCAACCCGTTGCTATTAATATATTGGATATCTTGCAGACTCTCCATCATCGGGGCTTTAGTATTTTATTTTGTCGGATCCCTAGTCACAATGGAATCGTTGGAAATTAACAGGGCGATTACGCTGCTAAAACTGCTTCTGCCTTTTCTCAATATGAACTTAACACATTTTAACCTTACGATGATATTCAAAAATCAATTGCAAAACCTATTTTTTCTCAGCGGCAAGAGACATGGGATAAACATACTCATAATAAATCGCACCTTATTAAGATATCGAATGCGTTCGAAGGAAAATGTATTTTATAAAATGAAATATTTGATTTTATAAAATCTATTTAAAACTATGGTTTTTAGATGTATTGGCCATTATAATACAAAACATTATAAATGCAACAAAGTCATTTCACAATATAATATATTTTGAGGAATAGGAAAATTTGTTGTAAATTTTACTGAAATTTAATCAAAACGGTTAACACTCTACACAAAATGGTAATGCAGCAATCCTTTTTTTCTTTGTGCACAAGTTATAGAATATAAAGATGAGTGAAATGGACCAAAATCTTAGAAACATTTTGGGATTCAGAAAAGTTATGGATAAAATTATACGTAAAATGCATTTTTCCATAAATTTACAACTTAATTTTTCTAAAAAACACCTAAAATTGAAAAATTATTCCACCAGCAATAAAACTTTTGGTACATTTCATTGCCTATATCATTTAAAACCACGGATTAAAAATTTTATGTAAATGCCTCTATTGCTTTTTGAGATATCATGTTAACGGTGAAGAATTTTATGAAAATTAAAGTTTTGAGAAAAATTGAATTTAAATATAAATTTTAGCTGAAAAATATGTTTTGTTTAAAATACCCTTGGATGATAGATCAGACTTTCTTTTCCCAAAAAACATAAAGTGTTTTCGGAAGAAAAAAGTCCGAACTACAAGAAATTAAATATATATATATATCCAAAGTGGTAAAGTCTTTTTAACGTAGTTGGATACCTTAAGCCCTCTGTTGGCCTGAGACTCTACTTCTTCTTTTTAGTGCGGCAATATAAGCAAATATACGAAAAAAAAATTAAATAAGTATAAAATAGAAGCTTTAATTGCTGCATCATATTAATATCATCATATCAACTGCAGCATCATATTAATAAATTAATGAAATTTATTTATTAACATAAAATAAATTAATTGCAGCAGCAGAAGCATATTAAAATTATGTTAAAACCATCCATCAATATTTACTGTTATAATACAACTACAGTAAATATTGATGGATTATTACACGGTTGTTATTATTATTATTTACAGACTGGATGGTATAAGGCGCGTTGCTGATGCAGAAGACATAATTTTTGAAATATCATTTGGAATTTAAAATAACTGTCTTGTTTAGTTAGAAATAATAGAAAATATATTTATTTTCATATCGGAAATGAATACATTCATTGAAGTTGAATGATATGCAAAAGAGAATTGATTGTAAATAGTTTTTATTTCATTCTTTTTTATCTTATTATTCAAGAGCTTTAGGATAGGCAAGATTTTTTTGCTTTTCCATCTTCAGAAGAAACAAATTAATTTCTTGACTGTTCGTCACGTAGAATCTAGTATACAACTGATTAGGCTAAAAGCATTGATTTTTTAGGTACAGTTTGCCCACTTGAAGCGATTGAGAATTCACATTGTTGAGGGTCATCGAGAATGTCAATCGAATGGGGGACTGCAGTCGTTTGGAATCAAAAGGAATGTTGGGTAGGAATAAGTGGAATTCGTGGAGTGAGCACATCCTCTCCAATCGACATTGTTTTAAGGATAGTTGTAACACCTCTTGCCTCATATTGGTTTTTTGATTCTAAAACTCGCGAACGGATAGCACGTAAATGTGGTCTTTTGGTTCTTGCCCGCGTTGATCCTGAGAGTCTGAAACATGCTCTTTTGTCTTTCCTCGTTTATGTATGAAGATCAATTTGGCTAATTTCCAGATGTTGCGCTGTCAAATGTATTTAATGATGAATGTTTGGGAACATATTTCTTGTGGAAGCTGTCAACACGATATACATTTGTATAATCAAAATATTGTTTGTAGATTCGCTTAATAATTGGAAAAAGTACTGTTTGCACTGGAAAATTTCCATTATATATAACTTACCTTGAGAGGTATCAATAATAATTTCATTTTTCATGAGTGAGATCAACTCCAGGTATTATATGCGATTTGCTGCAGATAAAATAGAGAGCACACTGAATGACAACATCCTGTGTAGAAGACTATTCATTAATGAGAAGAAACAAATGAGCGCTTTCATGAAGTATTTTTGATTTCATTTCCCTCACATTGGCTGAAGTCAATCATAATGATTTTATTTTGTTGGATATATATGCGATTGATTCCGATGGGAAGTACTGTTTGATTTTTGTCAATTATCAGTTTTAAAATATAACCTTCGTGGGAATGCAAGCAATAGGTTTTACCAAGTTTCATCGCAAACGGTTGAACAGCACGGCAGCGCATAGGATACGAATGAACAAAAAATCGATTTTTATATAAAGATATGATAACGGTACTCTGCCTAAAACCTTCACTCACATGCAAGCAAATAGTTGACCAAGTTGCATAGAAATCGGTTGAATAGTACGGAAGCTCATAAACTACGAACAAATGACAATTAATTTTCATATAATTGATTTATTTATTCTTTTAGAATTGTAATACTTGGTGTTCCTTGAGAATTGTAAGGGAAGAAACTATTTTTTTTTGTATCTTTCGTGATTCGTTTAATATTCTTTCGGAATACTCAAGATTAATTTTAGAAATTGTGATTAAAATATTTTATTTTCAAATTGAATAAACCCAGAAAATATATTTATGAAATAAATTTGTTGATAGAGTAGAATTAATATTTTTTAAGTTAAAATATTACAAAAAATTTTGTACTCTAATATTTCCGGAAAATGATGCAAAAAACTATAAAATTTTATTAATTTTTAATTGAAATTTCAATCCAGCAGGATCTTATCCCCCAAAGCTTTCTCGCATATTCTCTAATAGGTTGGTTAACTCAGAGAACGACTTACATAGCATTTATGCGCAATAGCTACGAAATATTAACTTCTGTCTTGAATTTGGTATCTTTACTGATACTTTTGTGTGTCCTTGGTGAGTTAATTTAACAATAATCCTTGGTTAATAGGTGCGGTAAGTAGATCCAAAAATTTTTTATGTTACATAAGTTTTCTCTGCCTATAACCATCTAGTAAGTGCCAGTAATAAATATTCTAAGTTTTATTGCAATCGGGTGAACGGTGTAGCAGACATACAGACAAATATTCATTTTTATTTATATAGATTATTATTACATGGATTATTATTATATTCCAATACACCTACTACTTACCTGTATGTTCAGAATAAATCAAATAATAAAAATATAATAGGATAAAATAAATTAATAAATAATTAAAGCTATAATTGCACAGCACTTCATGAATACTATTTTTTATAATGAAATCGAGGACAATTGAAGTGATTAATGATGATAATGTCGTGTCGATGTTTCTACGGAAAGGGGGTGCCGTAGCTTCTGAGGGTAAAGATCCCTGAGTACCCTGAGGGTACAAGTCTGACTTCTAGTTCAAATGAAGGTAACACACACATTCGCTTGCAAAACCCCTTTTTACAGGGGGGCACATTCATACATCTCACAGATACAACACAGAACAACCATGCCCGAACCGGGACTTGAACCCGGGACGCCCAGATCACGGGGAAGACACGCGGCCCTTATGCCAGGACGCCGGTATTGAAGTGATTTTGGAAAAAATGCAATGAACTACTCAATGATTTAATCATAGATAAAAAAAATCCTTATTTAGAATTAAGCCTCCCATATCAATTTTTGCACCCACTGTTAATTATATGCGATTCAAAATTTAAGGTTTAGACAGTTAGGGAGCAATAAAAAATTAGGAGATAATTGGTCTAACAGATTATAAATATTATATCTAATTAACTCGTCCTTTAAGCATAACCTTTATATCTTTCATCATTAAAACAAAATTGAGTTGTTTATAGTTGAAAAGAGAAAAAGAAATAAAAATTAGCATCTATTGTATTTCTTGTTTTCTTGCACCCTTTGTCAACCTACTACTTTCCCTGGATTACTTTTGCGTCTGAAATCAAATACAACAGTTTTAATTGAGTGTTTTTTAAATGTTTGCTTTCACTCTACAAAATATTTTCAAGAACAAAATTTTGACAAGTTTTAAAGTCGTGGCATTTCGATAGCCTTATTTCTGTTTCGCTCATTTTACATATGAGTTTTTCCTGGAGGAAACAGTACTTAAAAAAAAGTAACTGTTCATGTTTTCTGTTCTTTAATTAAACTTTTCCTTTCCTGATATCGGAGCAAGCCTTTTTTTATTCTAAAGGCTAATTGCGCAAATAACAAGCAATGCAACCTTTCTTTCTCTATTTTTTAATAATGCAAAAAATCCTGGAATTAAATAACTGATGGTACAATGAAAAAAGTTTGCATGCTATAAAGATTTTGAAGATGCCTAAATTTAAGAAAAAATGTTATGGTAAATAAATCAACTTCTAAATACAAGGGAATAATCTAAAAGGCATTCTTTTTTTACATTTTCAAACGGCACAGAGATATTCTTATGCAATAATATGGATTTGCAAGTTGTGCAAGAAAAGGCTAAAAGCTCTTTCAATTTTAGATTTCAAAAATGTATCACATTTTATGTATCTATGTTAAAAACTCTGTAGAGTACCAAACAATTCACAAATATACTGATATTGTATTTTTGATAATATATGTTAGTAATAAAGCTGAATGTAATTTTTTATAAATATTGTTAAATTTGATGATAAAATTTCAAAATATTAATTAGCTGTTCTGTAGATGTAATGATTAGTCTAAGAAATGTTCCCTTAAAGAGCATAAATTCCTTAATTACAAACTTAGCGATGTATGGAATTGGAATAAATATCCCAACAGAATGATAATAACTGCAATTAATGATAATTTGTATTTAGTTAAAAATGTATTAAATAAATTTCTCTCATTTTTATATGCAACATATCTAAGAGTTTTATTTGAAATATCCAAAATTTTTTAAAGCAATACGAATTTCCGGTTTGAAGAATTTTAATCCTGATACATTTCGATAGTATTTTGTTCTTGATTCATCTATTTTTACTCTAAAAAAATTTCTGTTAAAAATATGGCAATGATATCGTCCTAAAAAATTATGTAATACCTTGCTGCATGCTTGAGAATAAATACAGTTCCAGAACAACAAAGAGCGCAAAGTGTGTTTAAAAATATTTTTGACATTTATTATAATCAAAGGAATTCCTTATAGAAATAAAATTGATATTGCGAAAAAAGAATTTTTGAATCTTAAAAAGATGTAAAAATAATTTTTTTTGTAATAATATACAGAACATAAAAACTGATATTAATTTTTAATTGAAGGTTTTAAAGATTTACTAAGATTAGAAAGTTACTAAGATTTTAAAAGACCTCTTTACGGTGAATTGTTCAAGAAATAATTACATGTTAAAGTTTTTACCTTTGGAACATTTTTAACTGTCTGCCCTGTAGATCAGTTTGAACGATATTTATTTTAAGTATGCCACATGACAATGCAATGGCACATAGAATTTGTAGAAATTCTCTAATAAATAAAATTATCACATTAAACATGATAATGCGAATATGCTCCATAACATTATCATGTTATTGCCGCTTAGATAAATTCCTATGGAAAAGTAGAAGCATTTTGGAAATTGCTGCTTAGTAAAATTTATAAATAAATAAACAAACAAACTAAAGCTAGGAATACCTGAATAGAAAATTTCACAGACTGCGAAACAGAAACTGCGAAAGGAAATAGGAGAGAAACGAGAAAAGTAAGACAGCAGAAAAAATAAATCTGTGAAGGAAAATAAATGCGGACCATTTCAAACGTCATCACGTAAACACAAGAAGTATTTTAAAATCCTGGGATGCAATTTTACTCTCAAATTTTCCCGAGACAAAACCTTTTTCACAAAAGAGAAAAACAGAATTTATTTTAGAAATATGGAAATAAAATGCGATATTTGAAATCAGAGGATGCACATTACATATTCATTTATTTCCTTATATAAAATTAAATCTTCATTATTTTTTTCCATTTCTGTCTTAAATATATTATATAATAATATTAATTTTCATGAGATTTTTATTTCATATATGTAAACTAGATGCAAAATATAACTTATATGATAAGTTTCACCAAGGGATTTGTTTTTATATTTCAAAATCTATTTCCCTAAAATAGTTTGAATTCCGATTTTTATATTCACTTCCTTCTATCGGTCTTCCTGTAACGTAATGGCTAAGACAACATTTCACTGATTTAAGAGTGATTAACTGTCATTTTGCAATAATATTGCCTTCTCTTGCATTGGATATCATTTCCTACAACTTTTGGAGGCATTCTGAAGGACATTGTCAAGAGTCAAAAGCCACCCTCTGTGCTAAATCTGGAGGAAGCATTCAGCACCATGTTTTTCCTATTCCGGCGGAATTACTTTGTTCATCCGTTGAAAACATAATTCTGAGATTATAATACCTTATTAATACAAATAGGGAGACATATGGAATAATTTTGATGCAGCTTTTTTATATTTTATTTCCCTAAAATAGTTTGAATTCCGATTTCTGTATTCACTTCCTCATATCGGTCTTCCTGTGAAGTAATGGCTAAGACAGCATTTCACTAATTCAAGAGTTATTAGCCGTCATTTTTCAATATCATAGCCTTCTCTTTCATTGGGTACCATTTCCAACAACTTATAATTATGGAGGTATATTGATGGACACCTTCTACAGTCAAAACCGAACATCTTTGCTAAATCTGAAGGAAGCATTCAGCTCTATGTTTTTGATATTCTGGCAGAATTATTTCGTTTATCAGTTGAAATTACAGTTATGCGATTATAACACCTTATTAATATGAAAAGGGAGAGATATTGAGTAGTTTTAATGCTGCTTTTTTATATTATTTAATATATATAAAGCATATTAAATGCCTAGCTATATATTGCTGCAATACATATAGGAAAACTGTTGTAGTAATGTTAAACGTATCATTTGAATTATATGTAGTTAAAATGTTATTTTATTTGGATAAATCGAACGCATTTTAAAATCCTCCGGGATATGAAATATTTCTTGGTACTTGTGAGTATTTCAGATCCTCAGAAACTTGGTAACATACTTTTTCAACATAAATTATTACTTTCTTTTTTAAAACAGATTATCTACACAACAAATTTGACCCAAATATCTAAGCTTGTAAAGATTGAATGAGATGATACTACTGTTAATGCAGAATATAATTGAATCGTTAAATGTTTTCCTCAAAAGAAGATTGCAAGATTCTTCTAGTATATTCTTAGAAATTTGTCTGTGCTGTTTAACATAATGTTCAGATAAACCAGTAACTGGTTATCAGGACTCTTTGGGTCAGCTAACGAAACATTAAGTGATCGAAAGCATTTATCAATTAATAAGATGCCCCACGATTCACAAATTTTGTAAGATATAATTTTAGAGTGAACCAAAATAACTAATAATATGCAATTTGTTACTTATTTCAGGACATAATGCCTATAACTTTTCTTATAAAACCTCTGGACAATTACAGTAAGGTTGATGGTTCACAACACAACTGTCAATCGCTTTCAGAGACTTCATATGAATGCAAAACGGGCATCTGCAAAACATAACATTATTTTATTTAGAATAAAATATTATGAACAGTTATTCTTTTAATAAAATTTTACATTCAAAGTTATTTGCACCATTGAAATTCACTTTCACCTACACCATCTATAATTTTCTGATGGTACTTAAACATTAAACTGTAACAATATTTGTACGACGTCTATGAATGCAAAACAGGCATCTGCAAAACATAACATTATTTTATTCAGAGTAAAATATTATGAATAGTTATTTTTTAATACAATTTTATTACATAAATTTTATATTCAAACTTATAAGCACCATGGAAACTCACTTTCACCTACACCATCACTATTTTCTACATGCTACTTAAGCATTAAACTATAACAATATTTGCATGCTATTATTTAGCGAAATGAGTTTTTTTTTTCTTCCTT
Source organism: Argiope trifasciata (assembly GCA_026543055.1). Taxonomy (NCBI): domain Eukaryota; kingdom Metazoa; phylum Arthropoda; class Arachnida; order Araneae; family Araneidae; genus Argiope; species Argiope trifasciata. The sequence goes on along the minus strand of JAPMOQ010006263.1, from coordinate 149,400 downwards.
AATTGTAAACATATTTTTTAATGTGATAAAAGATTAGAAGTTTTTTGTTAGAACCTACAAAGAAAATTCTTTTTAATACTATTTTTTTTTCCTTCAAATTACTGGATTGTTAGAGTATTTAGAAAATGAGAGAAAAATTAATTTTTTTTTCGTCATCTAAAAATCATTAATGCTTGTTTTAATGTTTTCTTTGCATATACCTACCTACATTAATATTAAAAAAAACAACATCTTTTTGAAAAAATAAGCATGGAAAAAAGTCACCCTGATATATTTTTTAAAAAGTTCTTTTTGATAAAAAATAGCTAAATTCGACAATGTTAATTTTTTTCTCTCTAACAGTTCTTTAGAGGTTTTTTGTAATAGGTGTACATAATTTTTTTAACGTCTAATTAAAAAAATTCTTAAGATTTTTCAAAAAGAATTAGTTTTGAAAACTGAACAGAAGATCAGAAAAGAATGCAAGTTTCGAATGAAGAAAACTTAGAATTCATTTTAGGCTTTAAATTATCCCTCCGATAAATGATGCCGTAACTAATTAAAATCATACATTTCTGTTAGTTTTTTTAGTTATATATATATATATATATATATATATATATATACACACAATATAGAATGTAGATTTATGTTTGTACAATGAATAAAAAGTATTCTGTGCTTAGTTAGTTGTACACGCAGAGTGAATTTTTTTTTTTCAAAAAGTAAAATCGTGATTTTTCTGATGAAATATTTAGGCACGAATTGCATATTCATTACATATAAATATTTTTCAATCTTACCACATAAGAATTAGTCATTTTAATAAAATTGAGTAATGAGTGGATTTTGTTTAACATATTATTGGGAGCAATCTGTCATATTAGTGTATTCATTATCTATCATTACTTAAATTTTTGAGTTTGAACTTAACTTTACCGTGGTGAAATCGGGGCCGAGATGGCACTGCATGGTATTGTCAGAGCTAGAGCAGATAGTAAAAGGCTTTGATAATTATTTTAAAAAAAAGTTTTTTTGCATAAAATTGCATTTTTAAAAGAAACCTAAATAGATAAACTTTAAAGGAAAAAATTTAAATGTAAATAAATGAGTAAAATATAATGCAAAATGAGATACTATAAATAATAGATCTACAAATAGCTACTAGAAATAAGTAAAAATTAATGCAAAAGAGCAACTAGAACAGAGAACCCACAACACATGCGAGAATCTTGTTGCTTTGCCCATTATACTGCATTTTCTACACTTTAAAGTGGAAGCTTAATGTACATATTCTAACAGCTAATATTAAAAAATGATTTTATTGTTTGTATGAAATAAGAGGGGAAGAAACCCAAGTAGATAAACTTTAAAAGCAAAAATGTCGAAGGTAAATAAGTGAGCAAAAAAAGAATGAAAAAGGAGTTACTGGAACCAAGACCCACAACACATGCGTAAGTCTTGTTGCACTGTCCGTTATACTTCATTGTCCACACTTTAAAGTGGAAGTTTAATATTCGTATTCTAAAAGCTCTTACTAAAAAAATGATTTTTTGTGTGTAAAATTGAACTTTTTTAGGTAAGATACATATATAAATAAACTTTAAAAGTAAAATCTTATCTGTTTGATTCAAATCGTTTGAACCGTTTTTCAGATAAGCGAAATAAATAAATTTATATAGTATGTGCAATAACTGATTACTTAAACTTATAAGATAACGAGTTAAATTATAATTGAATTAAATAAAATTCTCCATGGTATTTATTTATTTTTACACTTGCAGCTTAACCTTCCAAAATGTTATGTAGTTTCTCTTGACACTTGCCATTGGACAAACCAGCAGTGACGTAGATAACGATTTGAGCCAATAGGGGGAGGGCATTTCTTGATTTTTTTTCTGTGGTGCCATTTAGGGCCAAGAGTAGGACTTTGCCACTCACGCGTTGCAGCTATTTTTACGGGGTTGACTTTCATTCTCATGCATTTTCACTCAACCACAGATCGTAATTTAGACCTGAATCAGAGAATGATCAACTCTGAGCCAGGACCGCCAGTGATATTACTCTCGATATGGAGGCCATTGTCATCATGACAGATTTATGTGTGCGTCAGTCACCGCCACACACGGGGAACCTAACGGATACGTGTCAAACATCCTACCAAACAGGCTAAAAATCTTTTAATTGTTACCTTTATTTATATGGCTTTGTGACATTCAATATGATTAGTTATTCAATATCAGTTCAAAGAAACATCCAAACTATCGCTTGAGTATTTTGCAGTATAACTTTACATTTATTCATTGCAGGCAACTTCAGGTTTACCGCATCACAATGCACAAACACCTGTTCACAGCTCTCCTGCTGAACGCTCTCACCTGCATCATCTTCAAGAGCTTCATCATTCTGGAGCAAATGGATCTTCCGTCCGACAGAGCGACTGTCTTAGAAGAAAATGGGGTGAGCACTTTATGCAAATTTTTTACAAACAGCCGTCAACTATTCAGGGTTGTAAACTATAACAGATTCATCTTGCTAATGCTTATTTGATAACTAACTGGTACCCGGAGCGCTGTTGCCGCCAAAAAAGTAATATTAAGTGCAATCAATCAATTATTTGGTAATGTTTTATTGAAATGGGATGAACGGTACGACAGTACATAAAATACGAACAAACAAGTATTTATTTTTATATGTTAGATTTGTGTATTCTTTTAGAATTGTAAAACTTGGTGTTCTTTCAGAATGGTAATGAAAGAAACTATTTATCCTATCTCTTGATTCGTATAATATTCATTTGGAATTCCCAAGTTTAATTTTAATAAAGGTGATTAAAATATTTTCTTTCAAAATTCATTAAATTTAGAGCATATATTTATACCATAATATCATTAATACAGTTGAAAAGATAATTTTTTGAAATTAAGATAGTGCAAAATTATTTGTACTATATTATTTTTTGATGTTACTGGGAAAAACGCTAATATTCAACTAAAATTTTAAAAAACCCAGGATTGATCTCTCTTAAATTGTCTCGCATAATCTATTGTTACCTCTGAGAATGACTTGCATGACATTTGCGTACTATAGCTTCAAAATATTAACCTTTAACTAGGATTTACCATTTTTACAGAATCTCTTGTTTCCTTGGCGAGTTATTTGAAGACTTATTCTTGGTAAATAGATGCGGTTGAGATCCAATTTTTTTATTCTAGATAATTGTACTATACCTACAACCATCCCGTAGATGTAAGAAATAAGCTGACCAAGTTTCATCGCAATTGGATGAACGGTTTAAGAAGGCATAAGAGACATACAGACAAATACTCATTTATATTAATATAGATTACAGTTTGCATCAGAATTCTTCCGCAGCATTGTCTAACTTAAAATTAAAGTTCTTGCTTGGTTTTCTAGAATATAGTTGTGGTGAATAACGATATTCATTTTTAGGATACTAGAGAGTGATTGCAAAGTATATATAGATTAATTGATATGACACAGTAAAATATTCCTTACATCTGACCATGGTAAGTGCTATGTTTGAATGGAATTTATCAGAATAGTACATATTATATTATCAATATTCAGTAGTACAAAAAATTATCAATACCCAATAGTACAAATAAAATTATCAATATCCAATAGTACAAATAAAATTATAAATATCCAATAGTACAAATAAATTATCAATATCCAATAGTACAAATAAAGTTATCAATATCCAATTGTTTTATTCTTTAAAATTTTTTAATCTTTTGCCTAAAATCGTGGCTTACTTCCAAATTGACTTGTTATGTTGTATGCGTGTTCTTGTATATATCTGTAGTGATAGTATCCAATGAATAAAATAGTGAACTGTTCATCAAACAAATTCAATTTTGGTAATTTGAAGTTTTTTCTCTCTATTTCCCTCTTTAGTATAATCAGGTGCACTTGCAATTAAACAGAAATCCTAGATGGTACTGCAGTATAATACACTGATGGAAAAAAAATCCCAACACTAGGAAGGAGTTGTGCTAGATAAACGAAATTTGGTAGGCGTGTTTATACATCTGAAAGATGACGTCGATTTAAATTTCGAGCTACGCGCGTAAGTGTGGCGCTAGTAGCGTCACTATGAACATGCAAATGAGGTTTGCTTTAAATATGCGCTATAAGGTTCGCGATCGTTATTTACAGTTGAGATTTGACGTAGTGGGTTAATGTTAATCAAGGATGCCTCTGAGAAGACGAAGAAGCCATTATCAACAGCCCACTGAGTTTGAACGAGGTCGTATTGTAGGGCTACGAGAAGGTGGGTTTTCTTTCCGCAATATTGCTGAAAGACTTGGCAGGAATGTATCCACTGTGCATGAGTATTGGCGGCAGTGGTCAAGGGAAGGTACTGCCTCAAGAAGACCAGGTTCCGGGCGGCTACGTGGTACTACTGAGAAGGAAGACCGTCGTATTCGGCGTATGGCTGTGGCTAATCATACTGCGCCTGCAGCTGAAATTCGAACTTCAGTTGGCACCACAATGATACAACAAAATGTTACAAATCGGTTATTTCAAGGACAGCTCCGAGCCAGACGCCCTGTACAGTGCATTCCACTGACTCCAAACCACTGCCGTTTGCAATGTGAGTGGTTTCAAGCTAGAGCTCATAGGAGGACGGAGTGGAGATCTGTTGTGTTTTCTGATGAAAGCCGGTTCTGCCTTGGTCGCAGTGATAGCCGTTTGTTGGTCAGAAGGAGGCCAGGTGAACGCCTGCTGGTGACCTGTCTGTAGCCTAGACACACAGGGCCTACTCCTGGAGTTATGGTTTAGGGAACAATTTCGTATGACAGCAGGAGCACTCTCGCAGTTATCTCGAGTTATCCCACGCACCCTGACTGCAAATTTGTACGTCAGTCTAGTGATACAACCTGTTGTGCTGCCATTCATGAACAGCATTCAAGGGGGTGTTTTCCAACAGGATAACGCTCGCCCTCATACCACTGTTGTAACATAACATGCTCTGCAGAGTCTCGACATGTTGCCTTGGCCTTCTAGATCACCAACTCTTTCTGTAATCGAGCACGTATGGCACATCATTCTTCGACAACTCCAGCGTCATCCACAACCAGCATTAACCATCCCTGCATTGACCGCCCAAGTGCAACAGGCATCGAACTCCATCCCATAAACTGATATTCGACACCTGTACGGCACAATGCATGCACGTTTGCATGCTTGCATTCAAAATTCTTGCGGTTAGACCGGTTATTAATGTACCAACATTTCACATTTGAAATGGCTCTTCTCGCCAATGGCTCTACCTGTGATCTTGAAACTTTAATCAATTAAATATGTTACCTAGACAAATGTATTCCTAATATTTCATTACTGTACAATAATTTTTTCTTGGTGTTGGGATTTTTTCCATCAGTGTATTTTAATTTCTGAGCACAAAATCAAGTTTGAATTTATTATTGTTCAGCCAAAGCTGATAATATTAACAAACTTTTAATTAATCGATCCCATGTGAATTTAAAGAATATTTTTCGTTTTTATAAAAATAGTGTTTTTTCATGCACAAAAGGAAAGCGAGCAGATAATCATACAGCTATTATGCCATCAAGAAATCAATATATATTGATGAATAAAGTTGAGTACTTGTAATCGGTCATTTGACTGGTAACAACTTTTAATGCTTATTCAATATAATTTGATAAATATACTGGTGAAAAAAATCACAACATCAGAAAGACTTGTGTTAGTTAAACCAAATTTTATAGGCGTGTTTATACATCTGAAAGATGACATCGATTCAGATTTCACGTTTCATGTATTAGTATGGTGCTTCTTGTACCACTCAGAGTTTGCAGGTTTGCTGTTGTTGTTCGTAAGTTGTTGTAAAGTTGTAAAGTTCGTGGGTGGTATTTTTCTTTGAAGTTTGACATATTAAGTTCCTGTTAGGCAAAAATGCCTTTAAGAAGACAAAGAAGCCACTATCAACAGCTCTTCGAGTTGAACGAGGTCGTGTAATAGGACTACAAGAAGGTGGGTTTTCTTTCGGTGATATTGAGGAAAAACTTGGGTGGAATATATATCCACTGTTTATGATTGTTGGGATCAGTGAGAAAGGGATGATACTGCCTAAAGAATATCAGATTCTCGGTGGTCATGTGACACTACAGAGAAGGAAGACTGCTGTATTCGTCGTATGGATGCTTCGTATCGTACTGCGTCTGCGGCAGAAATTCGAGTTAGAGTTGGTAGCACAGTGACATAACGAGCTGTTTGAAACCAGTAACTTCATGGACAGCTCCGAGCAAGGCTCTCTATAGCGAACATTCCATTGACTCCAAGTAATTGCAATTCATGACATCAATGGTGTGAGAGCAGAATTCATTGGAGGACGGAATGGCTATCTGTTGTATTCTCTGATGAAATCAGGTTCTGCCTTAGTGTCAGTGATTGTGGAGTGTTAGTCAGAAGGAAGACAGGGGTATCCATGAAACCAAACTGTCTGCGGCATAGAGCCAAATTGGATCTACACCTGGAGTCACGGTATCCAAGTAATTGTCATTCACCACGCCAATGATGTCATACCAGATATCATTAGAAAACACAGTGTTGGATTTTCTGATGAAATCAAGTTCAGCCTTAGTGCCTGTGATAGTCGAGTGGTGGTCAGAAGGAGGCCAGGGGTACGCCTGAAATAAAGCGCCAGTTAGAAAACTGGACCTACATCTGGAATCACGGTCTAAGAATAATGTCTTATGAAAGCAGGAGCACACTCGTGGTTCTCCCAAACACACTGACTGCAAATGTTTTGGTCAATCTTGTAATTAAACAAGTAGTGTGGGCATTCAGGATTCAAGAGAAGATTTGAAACCGGATAACACTGTCCCTCCTATCGCAGTTGTAACGCAACTTCCTCTACAGAACGTCGACATGTTATCCTGGACCAAAAGATCACCAGATATGTCTCCGATTAAAAACTAAAGAATATCATTTGACGACAGTTCAAACATCACTCACAGAAAGTACCGACCATCTCTGCAGGGTCAACAGATATGTCACCGATTGAGAACGTATGGGATATCATTTGATTACAACACAAGCATCATCTACATTCAGTACTGATCATCTGCGAGAGATCAATAGATATGTCTCCGACTCAGAACTTGGGAATATCATTGAACAACAAATCCAGAATCATTCACAGCCAGTACTGATCATCTCCGAGGGATCAACAGATATGTCTCCAATTGAGAACTAGGGAATAACATTGGACGACCACTCCAGCACTCTTCATAGCTAGAACCAACCATCTCTGCGAGATTAACAGAAATGTCTAAGACTGAGAATTATGGAATATCATTGGACGAAAAAACCAGCATCATCAATAGCCAGTACTGATCATCTCTGAGATATCAACAGATATGTCACCGATAGAGAACTATGGAATATCATTGGACAACAAATCAAGCATCATCCACAGCCAATACCCACCATCTCTGCAAGATCAACAGTTTTGTCTCCGACTGAGAACTATGGACAAACATTGGACGACAACTCCAGTATCATCCACAGCCAGTACTGATCATCTCCGAGAGATCGACAGATATGTGTCCGATTGAGAACTATGGAAAATCATTGGACAACAAATCCAGCATCATTCACATCCAGAACAGACCATCTTTGCGAGATCAACAGCTATGTCTCCAACTGAGAACTATGGAATATCATTGGACGGGAACTCCAGCATCCTCCACAGCCAGTACTGATCATCTCCTAGAGATCAACAGATATGTCTAAGACTGAGAAAGGAATATCATTGGACAAAAAAACAAGCATTATTCACAGCCAGTACAGATCATATCCGAGAGATCGAAAGATAGGTCACCAATTGAGAATTATGGAATATCATTGGACAAAAAATCAAGCATCATTCACAGCTAGTAACGATCATCTCTGCGAGATCAACAGATATGTCACCGATTGAGAAAGTATGGGATATCTTTGGACGACAAATCCAGCATCATTCACAGGCAGTACCGATCATCTCTGCTAAATCAACAGATATGTCTCCGACTTTGAACTATGGAATATTATTGGACGAAAACACCAGCATCATCCACATCCAGTACTGATCATCTCCGAGAGATCAATAGATATGTCTCCGATTAAGAATTATGGAATATAAATGGACGAAAAAGCCAGAATCATCAACAGCCAGTACTGATAATCTCCGAGAGATGAACAGATAAGTCACCAATGAGAACTATGGAATATAATTGGACAACAAATGAAGCATCATTCACAGCCAGTACCGACCATCTCAGAGAGATCAACAAATATGTCTTCGATTAAGAACTATGGGATATAATTGTTATTATCATGAAATATGATGAAATATAATTATCATGCACAGCCAGTACCGATCATCTCTGCGAGATCAACAGATATGTCTATGACATAGATCTATGGAATATCATGGGACGACAACTCCAGCATCATCCACAGTCAGTACTAATTATCTCCAAAGAGATCAATAGATAGGTGTCCGATTGAGAACTATGGACAAACATTAGACAACAAATTGAGCATCATTCAGAGCGAGTACCGACCATCTCTGCTAGATCAACAGATATGTCACCGACTTTAAACTATGGAATATCATAGGACGACAACTCCAGCATCATCCACAGTCAGTACTAATCATATCCAAAGAGATCAACAGATAGGTGTCTGATTGAGAATTATGGACATACATTGGACAACAAATCCAGCAACATTCCCAGCCAGTACACACAATCTTTGAGATATCAACATTTATGTCTCCAACTGAGAACTATGGAATATCATTGGACGACAACTCCAGCATTATTCAGAGCCAGTACCGACCATCTCTGCTAGATCAACAGATATGTCTCAGACTTTAAACTATGGAATATCATTGGACGAAAACAGCAGCAGCATCCACATCCAGTACTGATCATCTCCGAGAGTTCAATAGATATGTCTCCGATTAAGAACTTTGGAATATAATTGGACGAAAACTCCAGCATTATTCACAGCCAGTACAGATCATCTCCGAGAGATTAACAGATATGTCTAAGACTGAGAACTATGGAACATCTTTGGACGAAAAAACCAGCATCATCCACAGTCAGTACTAATCATCTCCAAAGAGACCAACAGACATGTGTCCGATTGAGAACTATGGAAAATCATTATACAACAAATCCAGCATCATTCAGAGCCAGTACCGACCATCTCTGCTAGATCAAGAGATATGTCTCCGACTTATAACAATGGAATATCTTTGGACGACAAATCCAGCATCATTCACAGCCAGTACCGACCATCTCTGCGAGATCAACAGATTTGTCTATGACATAGATCTATGGAATATCATGGGATGACAACTCCAGCATCATCCACAGTCAGTACTAATCATCTCCAAAGAGATCAACAGATATGTGTCCGATTGAGAACTATGGAATATCATTGGACGAAAACACCTGCATCATCCACAGCCCTTACTGATCATCTCCGAGAGATCAACATATATGTCTTCGATTGATAACTATGGAATATCATTGAACGACAACTTCAACATTATCCGCAGCCCTTACTGATCATCTCCGTGAGATTAACAGACATGTCTCCGATTGAGAACTATGGAATATCATTGGACGACAGCTCTAGCATCATTCACAGCCAGTACTGATAATCTCCGAGAGATCAACAGATATGTCTCCGATAGAGAACTATGGAATATATTTGGACAACAGCATCATCTACCGCCAGTACTGATCATCTCCGAGAGATCAATGGATATGTCTCAAATTGAGAACGATGGAATATCATTGGACGACAAATCCAGCATCATCCACAGCCAATACTGATCATCTCCGAGAGATTAATAGATATATATCCGATTTAGAACTATGGAATATAATTGAACGACAGCATTATTCACAGCCAGTATCAACCATCACGCGAGATTAACAGATATGTCACCGATTGAGAAGGTATGGGATATCATTGGACAACAAATCCAGCATCAGTCACAGGCATTACTGATAATCTCCGAGAGATCAACAGATATGTCTCCGACTGAGAACGTATGGAATGTAATTGGTCGACAACTCTAGCATCATCAACAAAGAGTATTGACCATCCCAGTATTGACAAAGCAAGAACAACAAGAATGAAATTCCATACCACAAAATTATATTCCCTACTTGTATAACACAATGCATGCATGTTTCAGGCTTGCGTTCAAAATTCTAGAGTATGCCTCGGTTATTAATCTAACATCCATTTACATATGAAATGCATTTTCTTGACCTTAAATTAACCTGTGATCTCGGACATTTAATCAATAACACACGTTATTTTGACAAAAGCAAAATCCAAATTTTATTACTCTACAATAATGTTTTCATGGTATTCTGATTTTTCCCCTGCCAGTTTATATTAATAAAACTAACGTATACATCTTTAAACATTATCGTTAACTTTAAAAAATATTCTTATACATATAATTTTTATTCATAACGTACATGAATTTTTTATACAACTCTTTCTTTCAAATATTATTTATTTATTGATAAAAACTTTATATCAATTTTAGTAAATATCTTACTAATCTTGCTGGAAAGCAAATATCAAATACATAAAAAATAAAGCATCGTCACAAGCAATTCACTAACTTGCAAATAAACTTTTTTATCCTTGACAAAAGATAACATATCCTTCTGTGAAAAATGAAGTGTTAAGTAATACGGTCAAAATTTATTTTGGAAGCTCAAAATACTCTTTTTTTTTTTAAATAATTTTTGAATGCATTTGTCGTGATTAACGACTCTCAATTTATTAATTTTATTTTAAATTATAAAGACTATTTCGTTTGCTTATTAATATCCATTTTGTTCTTTTGATACATAAAAAAGAGAAGAAATTACTGCTCAATTATCGGTTGAATGATGGAATAATGTCTTTTTGTATTTCCCGTGCAATTTGTAAACATATTTTTTGCTCGTCAGTAAGAGACGGGTCAAAAGACACCTTCTGTTTTCTGCAAGTCATTCATCGTTATCTTTTATAACTAATTCTGCAGTTCAAACATTTAACAACAGCGACTAAGGTATCGACTACGTTAAAAACACTGGTTATCGACCACAATGGCTAATTTTTTAAATTGTTATTTTTTGTAGTTCAGATTTTCCTCTTTTCAAAGCAATTTATATTTTCTAAGAAAATGAAGGCCTAACCTACAAACCAGGTAAATTTTAAGCAAAACATATTTTTCAACTAAAATTTGTCTTCAATTTTTCTCAAAACTTTAATTTTCATAAAAACTCTCCACCATTAACATGATGTCTCAAAATCTAATAGAGGTACTTGCATATAAATTTCAACGTGTGTTTTAAACATTACGGGCAATGAAATGAACCAAAAGTTTTATTGTTGGTGAATTACTTTTCACTTATATGTGTTTTTAGAAAAATTAAGATGAGGATTTGTGGAAAAATGTACATATACGTATATTTTTACCCAAAACATCTTTGCATTTCAACATTTTTCTTAGATTTTGGTTCATTTCATTCATCACTATATTCTATAACTTGTATACAAAGAAAAATAAAAATTGCTGCATTACAATTTTGTGTAGATTGTGAACAGTTTTGGTTAAATTTCACTAAAATGTATTATAAAATTTCTTATTTCTAAAAATAGGTTATATTTTCAAATAATTTGTTGTAGTTATAGTATTTTGTATTACAATTGACAATACATCTAATCATCTATAAAAGTTTTTCAAGTGATTTAAAAAAAAATTTAACTATTTAAAAAAATGTCATTTGAACGTAGTCGGATACTTTAGTTAAATTATCCAATACAAAAGCAACTCCTTTTAATAGTTTTTTGATTAAATTATTATTTCATGATATCTGCTGAAGAAATATATAGTACAATAATATGAAAAAAATGCAATCGTATGAAGCATAAAATTTTGAAAATAATAATAATAATCTATACTTATAATAAAGCTTAATGTGTGTGTGTGTGTTGGCACTCTACACTTCAGACCGTTGGACCTACAGCTACCAAATTTGGTACATGTATACCTTGGAGGTTGGGAATGTGCACCTCGGAGCCCTTTTTTCGAATTTTTAATTAGAATTTGAATTAATTAAAATTTAAGCGAAATTTCGACGTTTTTCCACAATAACTTCCAAAAATATTATTGCATAAACATGATTTTTACATCAATTTAAAGATTAAAAAATTAGCTTTCTAATAGTAACAGTGTTTTAATGTATAATTTAAGCCTCTATTTTTAATGAATTTTTAAAGAAATATTTTGACCATGTGTTTTGAGCATGTGGCTGGATAAAAGAAAAGAAAACAATGACGGAAGTTCAAATAATAATAAAAAAAAACTATCATCGTAAATAAAGTCTAAAGATAGGATTCTTTTAGCACGTGACTGTACAAAACAAAATAAGTATAAAAAGTGATATTTTCTAAAAAAATAAATTCAAAGCAAAGGCTTCTATAATCCTTTGCAATATATAAATCATTTATTCAACAAATCTTCTTTATTTACGGTAAACCTGATTGAATTTAGACAGGATATGCATTGAAATCCCGACTTAATGGCATATTTCTATAATCGTTTGCAATATCTGTATCATTAATTCAATAATTTTTTTCCGTTATAAAATGTGATAGTTTCTAAAAAAATAAAGCAAAACCAAGGTTTCTATAATCGTTTGCAATACCTAAATCATTTATTCGATATTTTTTTTTCCTTTTTCGCTTTCTTTAAAAAAACATATTTAATATTTTGACAACATCACGGAAAAAAAACATGTTTAATTTCAGGCCAATCAATGCCCGGAATTACTTTAAGGCTAATGAATTTGTGACTTAATAGTAAGTTTTAGAACGCATTACTCATGGCGAACCAGCTGGTCGCCAAAGGCGGCAAGTATAAAATAAAAACCTCTGAAAATGTATGCACTTAGTTGCAAAATGCAAGGTATCTCTAATCAAATTTTATTTAGAAGTTATTATTCTTTTTATTTCGCAGAAACTGAAAATTTCTAATTTTACTAAAAGTTTTCTATGTATATAGATTTATTTAAAAATTATACTTTAAAACATTTCATGGGGCAAAAGGAAACATAGCCTTTTATATAAGAAATTTATAAATAATCTTAGGAAAGTGCTTTTCTAACAAATAAAGTTAATTTTTAATATGGTTTCTTCCATCAAGGTATCCGACTACGTTAAAAACGCTGGTTATTCACCACATAGACGATTTTTTTATTGCTATATATTGCACTTCAGACTTTTCTCATGCCAAGATAGCTTTTCTTTTCTAGGAAAAGGAAGACCTGACCTGTTATCTATGGTCACATATTTTTCAGCTGAAATTTTTCCTTAACTTAAAATTTTCTCAAAAGTTAATTTTTCATAAATTTCTCCACCGTTAACATATCTCAAACACTTATAGAGTTATTCACATAAACATTTCAGTGCGTGATTTAAATGATATGGGTAATGAAATGAACTTAAAATTTTATTGGTGGTGATATACATTTTCATTTATAGGTGTTTTCAGAAAAAAATTAAGCTGTAAATTTATGGAAAAAATGCCTATATACGTATATTTTTACCCATAACTTCTTTGTATTTCAAAATATTTCCTAGATTTTGGTTCATTTCATTCATCATTATATTCTATAACTTTTGTACAAAGAAAAATAGGATGGTTGTATTTCAATTTTGTGTAGAATGTTAATCGTTTTTGTTGAATTTCATTAAAATTTATTTCCCAAAATAAGTATATTTTCAAATAATTTTGCTGTATTTATAGTATTTTGTATTATAATTGACAATACATCTAAAAACCATAGTTTTAAATAATATTTAAAAAAATACAATTAAAAAAATTTTCTTCGAACGTAATCGGATACCTAAAAAGTTCTAAATGTTCAAAAACTGGAGAGTCTTATTTGTAACATATTTTATAATTACCCAAATTCTTGTCCCAAACTTTTCATTTTCCTCTTTAACCCATTCCTTCTCGCTCCCGTGAAAATGACGGGGTGAAATTTCTACCTTTATTTGTGGCGCCCGTGATATTTCCTGGCTAGCGCATTCAAAAGTAATGCGCCAAAAATATTAGAACAATCCATTTCTTATGCCCAGGATCATATTTATTACTCAAAATTTGCGCCAGATGGCTGCCCTAGACTATTTGCTGTTTTTAGAGATAGTTCATTTATTTTAAACTAAATGTCAGCAGAAAGAAAACTCGGTACTATTGCCCTGATTGCGATGTTGGCCTATGCATATCATGCTTTAAAATTTATCACTCAAGAAAAAATTACTATTATTTATTTACATTATGTGTAAATGCAATAAAATTATGTTTCAATGCTTAAAACACATATTTTTTATTTTCTGTCTTGTTGGAAAGCTAACATTCAGTTATAATAACCTGAATGTTGGCTTTTCCGATTTTTTTTTTTAATTTCAAGCTAAAAATTTACTAAAAATTAAAACTGAATGCAAATATTTAGCTTTGATACTCAGCTTTGTATAATTTTCTTGAATTAAAAAATAGGCACTTTTATGACCATTTTCTTCAAAATTATACTACCGTCAAGGGGTAAATGAACGCTTATAGCCGACTAGTTGACGTCAGTATTTTCTTCCCAACCAGGCATGCTCGATCAGGCCATTTTATCACGACAACGGATTTGCATTTTCAATATTTCTTTTGCGTGGGTTGATAAAATCCTATCTTCAATTTCTTAACTTCCAACTCAATAAGAGAGCACGATCTCGACTACTGTGAAGTAATTGAATCAGTTATCAAAAGTCAATTGGGTTTTTAAGTTATTAGGAAAATAACTGAGAACCTCGTTGCTTTAATATTCATTTAAAATGTGATAGTTGTATTAGAGTATTTTGTCTTCTATTTAATATTAATTAAGAAGTAATGAAAATGCATTATCAACTCCTGCAAGAGGATGTATATATATTAATTAATTAACAGTAAGCAACTACATTAAAAATCGATTTTTTTTTTTGAAAAATTATGTTTTTTAAAAAACAAATATTTATAAAGTTTGGTTGGATTTCATAATAAAACCTTCTGTATTTAGTTTCTACATTCTTTTTTAGATGTTACACTGAAATTTAAATAAACACTTAATTAGATTTTAGTATTATTTTATATCTTTAAATTTTTGTCTCAAATTCTAATTTTGGGTGAGTTTTTTTTGTTAAAAAACACATAAATTAGAATCTAATGACTTTTTTTAAAATTCAAATTGGGTTTAATAATTTCTTAGTATATTTTGCAGTTTCTAAACTTGTGAACAAAATAACCCTTCATTTAGAAATATTCTTTTGTTATTTTAAAGTTTTCTCAATATAAAAAAAAATTTGAAATTTCACCTTATTTGAAGCTTGAAATGCAATAAAAATCAATTCATGAGAGGGAAATAAAATATCCTCGAGGAGAATATGAGGAGATATATGAGGAGAATATGTCAAATAAATGTGCCATGTACATTTTGATGGCCAATGAAACTATATTCTATATAGTTTAAGAATTTTTCAAATTTATGAGGGAAAAACATGCCAGAATAGCACATTCATTAATTCTTTCCTCAACATTGTAAAAACCATACGAAATTTTTCTTATATTTTAACATTCCAAACTAAAATTCTTTTTAAAGTCAAAATCATATTGTTTTCAGTAATTAATAAATAGAAATCCATTGTCAAAAATATACAATGAAATGAATCATGTAGAATATAGCCTTATCTATTTATAAAGAAATATATGTGATATGAAGTATTTTATATATTTGAAAAGTAAAGGGGAATAAAGAACTTTGACAGTCTTTAATATCGTTCTTCTTTTTTCTAACCTTCTTTACTAAAATGAATGGTTCATTTAATTTCTTAATTGAATTTATTTTAATTTCTTAGTTGAATTTATCAGACATTACAGACCGGTTTAATAATTCTTTTTTATATATTTAGAAAAAAAAATTTAAGCATTTTGTCCATACAGCGTTTATTTTTATTTTATTGAGAATTTTGTAAATAGTTTTTAGCCGATATGTAAAAACAAAGCATTGAATTTAAAAAAGAAAGAAAATAAAATTTTAATTTCAAATTTCCTTCAAACCATAAAACTTACAAAAAAAAAGGCATTGAACATATTATTAAACTGAAATTATCGGCAATAAAGATTTTTAGAATTTCAGATTAATAATTCAAATTTTTAGTCTTTTTTAACAATATATTTTTATTTTATATTTGTTTACCAGACTTAATAAAGTTGTTTGACCTTGTGAAAAGACAAAAAATATCCTTTCCTGTAAATAGAAAAATGTGTTTATTTCTAATTCATTCTTTTGAAATATTACTGAATAATATTATATTCAGTATTTGCATCCAATCATGAAATTTCCATAGATTACTGATTTTCTGCATGAAAATTCGATTCAATGTAATATTGGAACAAAATTTTTTACTACATTGACATGAAATTTGTATCACAAAAATTCTATTCATTTAATAGAATTTATATATAAATATTTTCTTGAAATGATGATCTAAGAAGATGCAATATTCCTAGCAGAGTTCTAACAAAAATTTATTGAAATATTACAGATGGAAAATTAGAATAACAGAATTCTGTCAGGAATCATATAATATTTCAAAGAATAAATCTTTGTAAAGTAATATTTCAAATTTTATTCTATAATGAGATATCCAGATAAAAATTAACCCTTTACAGCAGAAACCATCATTTTTGAAAAATAATATAAATGGTTTTGAAAAACATTTTTATACATATGAAAAATGGTGTGAAAAGTTCATTTAAAAATAATATAAACTATGATTTTAAAACTCGATATTTCATTTAAAATTATTTCATTAAAAACAAATAATTTTTCATTATAAATTCTCACCTTCTGTAGAAACTAATTCCATTAAATAATTATTAAAACGAAAGATATGAGTCCCAGGACAATTTATTTTACATTATAAATGCTAATCTTTTAATTAACTGCCGTATTTGAATATGAATGGCTTAAGATATTATTAACACAGCACACAAGGTATGCCGATAAATTTCTTATTTATATCTAAATATTCTGAAATAAAGATAAATCAGTAAGTAAAATTGTTTTGTAAGCAATTAATTTAACGACGTATTTTAAATCTGTGTTTATACTTTCAGATGAAGTGCTCAAAGTCTCATCTTCTTCATTTATGGGAAATCTAATTTTGAATCAACTAAATAGAAAATACTTACGAAATATAAAATTAATCCTATCTTACCACGTCGATGAAGTTGTGAAAAATTATGATTTTAATTTAATCGCATCGATGATTATATATGAATTTAAACTAATTAAATTGATGATTACGTGTGATTTTAATTTAATTAAATATGGAATTATATCGTTATGGAATATTAAGAATTTAGTTTTTACAGATCATAAATAATATATAGTAGAAATAATGAAAAGAACGTGGATTTGTTTTCAGTAGTTTTATTTAAAGAATGATTAGATTAAGGGATTCAGTTAAGCTTGCTATTAAGGTATCCGACTACGTTGGAATGAAAAATTTTGAAAAATTGAATTTTTTTAAAAACTATTTAAAACTATCGTGTTTAAATGTATCGTAAATTCTTATTCAAGATACTATCAATACAACAAAATTATTTTGAGAAATAGGAAAATTCGTTGTAAATTTTAATTAAATTTAACTAAAACGGTTAACATTCTACACAAAATGGTAATGCAGCAATCCTATTTTTCTTTGTGAACAAGTTATGGAATATAATGATGAATGAAAGGAATCAAAATCTAAGAAAAATGTTGAGATGCAACGAAGTTATGGGTAAAAATATACATATATATGCCATTTTTCATAAATTCACAACTTAATTTTTTAAAGAAACTTATAAATGAAAAAGTATTCAACCAATCATAAAACTTTAGGTTCATTTCATTGTCCCTATTATTTCAAACACACGCTGACATTTTTATTTAAATACCTCCATTGGCTTTTGAGCTATCATGTTAATGGTGGAGAAGTAAGTTTTGAGAAAATTGAAGATAAAAGTGAAATTTTATCTCAAAATTATGTGTCTCTAGATGATAGGTTAGGCCTTCCTTTTCCAAGAGAAGATAAACTGTTTGGGAAAAAGGAAAGTCTGAAAGTCTGAAGAACTGAACAAGAAATAACAATGAAAAAATATCGCCAATGTTTGTCGATAACCAGTGGTTTTAACGTAGTTGAATACCTTAACTGAAATCCCACCCCCGTACTCTCCGAAAAGTAGAAGGAAATTCGAGTTAATAATATGAAATATCCATGATGGAAGATTTTAGGCTTGATATGTCAATTTTGTCTTCGGGTTTGTAGACCGCAATGGCATGGTGATAAGGTGTCGGAGGTTTTCATGTTCCAGACCTGATTTCGCCAGAGAACCGTCAGGTAAGCGAGTCTGGTGCACATTGAATCCGTTGGGGCCAAACATCTTCCCACTTGCATAGTATGGAAGCTTGAGGAGGTGGTAGCAGCTCAGGTGTTGTTCCCTTCATCTGACCTAGGTCTGTCACGAGATATCCATAGTATTGCTGTAAAACTGCACATCATTAAGACTAAACTGCTTTAGGTTCGTTTCAACTTATGGGGTTTTCTTATGTAACTGTTTTTATAACTCGAAGTTTATAGAAGAAATTCCAGTTAGTTGGGTTTAGTTTAGTTATGGTAACGTCCCGTTTTGAGGCAATACTAGGGCTATTTTTGGGACGGACCTAGTAATTTTGAACCACGGTTAGATGACAATAATAATAAAAAAAATAATATTTTCTTCGAATTAGAATTAACAAAATCAAATAATTCAAAGAATAATTTTTCTTAGACATTAATCTGTCTGACTTTTTTAAATTCGGGCTTAATAAGGCTTTTTCGGAAAGGCAACATATGTCGTCTGCACGATAATTAAACAATGTTGACATTTCGCAACCAATTATTTAGTTAATATTTGAATGAAAAATACCTACTCAAACACTATTCTATATTAAAATATCAGACAATTAATTCCATTTTAATTTAAAAGACGTTTCTTATGTCTTAAAAATACTTATCAATTTTACCTCCAATAGCGTTTTTGAAGTTCTTGGATTATATCTATTAGCAATTAAGCTTTCAATCAAATCAAATCTATCATTATTTAGTTAGACAGCTGTAAAAAGTAATATATTTCTTGGTAAGTAATTTCATATAAGCTTATTATTATTATTCTGAATTCATTGTGTTTACTTAGTAAATTAAATTTTCTATAGTAATTTAAGAAAAAGCTATAAAGCTGATAGTAGAAAGTTTTTTACTGAAATATTTCGTGTTTTCTTTGCTGAAGTTTTAACATTGTAGTTTTTTAATTTTATTTATTGTTTAGTTTGACAAATACCTTTTTTTTTTGTCCCTAGCTCAGTTTGTCTAGGCAGTGCATTTATTAATCTCTTCTTTAAAATCTAATGAAATTTTCGATTCGGGGCTCTTTCAAATTGCTCGCAATTGTTGGTTAGAACAAAAGTGAAAATTTAAATTAATTGAGTGGTAATCTAATGTTTACTTTGAGTTCGAATGAGGCGAAAGGCAAATGACAAAAATAAATTTCGTTTGCAAAAATAAGATTTTTCATTCATTTTTTATTTGGTAGAGAATAAAAATTACGTATTTTTGTGTAATTTCACCGATAATGAACTATTTTAAAATTTTCATAAATTAATCAGGAGATAATCAATCAATTTAATTTAATTTTTATTCATTTATATTAGTGACATTTCTCAAGTAGAAAATAATTAAAATAAAAAAAAATATTGGAATTGGGCTATTTGGAACTATTGAAATATTCCTATACATGGCACTTTCATGGTTGTCGCTGTTGTTGGTTAGAATAAAATTCAAACTTTTTTATTAATTTTGTGCTATTCTAATATACAGGGTGTCCCAAATTAAAGTTATTCTATTCCGAACTACATATCGCAGTTCATCCGAAAATTCTGAAATTTTGAGTACGCCTTAATTAATGGATGGAAAAGGCATTTTGCTAAAAACATTTAGTTCCAAATGTCTCCACTAGAGGGCGTATTCATTTAAAGCGGGCTACAAAACATCCCCACTCTACCCTAGATGTTTCTTTACATTCACCGAAAGTAAAGGTATGGTGTGGATTTAATGCTTTTTTTTATTTTGCAATCGTACTTCGAGGAACAAACTCCATCAGGTGCAGTGACATGCACTATCACGAAAGCGTGATATGCACCGATGTTGGAGAGTGCAGTTGTTCTGGCTTTTTATGCAGGATGGTGTGACTCCACACAATGCAAAGCGTGTAAAAAATTTTCTGAAAGCACATTTTACCGAAGAAAGAGTAATAAAAAGCCACTTCAATAAAGCTTGGCCTGTCTGATCCCCAGACCTTAATCCATGCGATTTTTGGCTATGGGGATATTTGAAAGGTCTGGTTGGCCGAGACAACCCGATAGTATTGTCTGATATTAATGCCAGTATTTATCTCCAAGTGCTCAATATTTCAACGCAGACACTATTCTCTACTGTTGAACATACCATTCTCAGATTTCAGAGGGTAGCTGACAATGGTGGCCATCATATCGAACATGAGTTGGATTAATTCCAAGCTAATGTGTAATTCTTATAATAAAATAGTTGATAATACGCCCTCTAGTGGTGATATTTGGAACTTTTTTTAGCAAAATGTCTTTCCCATCCCTTTATTAAGACGTACCCAGAATTTTCGAATTTTCGGATGAATACTTACGGCTGTATGTAGCTCTGAATAGGTTAACTTTAATTTGGGACATACTGTATATTTTTAGTCCGGATGAGGTAAAAGAGAAATGATAAAAAAATTGATGTAAAATTTGAATTTTTCATTCATTGTTTGATTTGCTAGAAAATTAAAACTTTCATTTCATCGATAATAAATGATTAAAAAAATTTCATTAATTAATCTTGAGATAATATCGATTAATTTAGTTAAAAGTTTTTTCATTTATGATAGTGAGTTCAATATTCTTCTGGAAATCATCTTTTCTCAAATTATCTTTTAATTTCTATTGGTTTATATCTTAGAGATATTTACTTTGGAGAAAGAAGAAATCAAGCGGTTTTCCATTACATGGTTTCCTCTTATCCTTGAATAAACATCGAATCTATCAGTGGGACTAAATTTGACAAATAATTCATAGTTCGAGAAATGATGTTGACGTCAAATATAAACAATCATTATTAACCTTCTGGCTGCGCAATTATTTTAAATTACTTTTTGACTCGATGTTTCCAAAAAAGTTCAAATAATTTTAGAAGAATATGAGCTGATATACCATGTTACACGAAAAGTTGTGTAAAGTCTGATATATCATGTTACACGAAAAGTAGTGTCTCGTAATAAAAACCCATAATACTAAGAATAAACCTTCTAAACTGCGGGATATACAAGAAAATGATCTGATTACCAACCCACGAAAATTATAAGATACACATCTGGAGGGTTAACAACACCTTAAGATAAAGTGAAACCTTCAGATGGTATAAGGTGAAGGTTCTGAAGGCGAAACCTTCAGATGGAGGTTTCTGAAGGTTTCTGAAACCTTCAGAAATCTCCAAATTTATAAGAGTTTTATTTTAAGATGTATAAGGCGATCCAAATGCTCTGTAGAATAGATTTGTGGGATATAAAGCTATATAATTTATTGCGTGATTATTTCTTCGGAAATAGTTAGGAAATGATTGTTAATTGAAAATGACTTCGAATTTAAATGAGTATATAAATAAATAAATAAACATTAGCAATCACATTTAAGCAATTAGTTTACCAAAACTGCTCCATATTATTCCCAAATTAGATTACCATTTTCTTTATGAAAAATTAAAGCAAAATTATTTTTGAATGTCGAATTCACATCAGCATTTAATGTATGAATTCAAAAATTGTATTTAATCTGATTTCTCATGTATGCTAAAAAAACAAAATAAGTTTCTTCTTTTTTTTCATCAATATTTTACATCAATTTTTAAAACAGGATTAATGAAAATGTTTCTAGATCAGATACTATATCTGAATAGTTGCATTGGAAAAGTCAACACTTATGATGTGGCATTCATAATGAAAAAAAAATTAAAAAACCCTCACATTTAAATATTTTTATCAAACAGACAGTTTGACATACAATTACCAAATTTGACACATAGTTACTGATTTGTGAGTATCATGCTCAATAAGACAAAGCCTTTTCATAATTTCATTTAAATTTTAATAAAAATCGTTTTTAAATGTTTCCAATCTAAATTCAAAGTAACTATCAAATAATCCGATAAATATCCATCACTTTAAAATTCAAAAGTGCTTCTTTTCAGTGAATCAATAATGTTTCTTTAATTTTCTTAAGTTTTTAAAATATTTTTTAAATTGTATTTCCTACAATATTTTTATTGTTTTAGTTACTGCGTTTGCACATACATGTGTTGAAAGTATATTGTACATAAATTATGTAAGTATATCTTGTTTGTGCACCTTACCTCTATTATAGTTAAATGTAAACTTTTAAAAATGCTTTAGAGATGGGTTAACTTTGCTTTGCGCATTATCATGATTGAATATTTCAGACCGTAAGCCAGGATCTGTTTTAGTTATTTTTGAAATCTTAATTGTTCTATTTTTAGTGTATGAACTCTACTAATGACTATTCTTAATACCTGGGTTATTCCCTTAATTTAGGAAAATATTCGCATTAATAGAAAGGATGATTTTAAGTAGCAATTTTTAATCCAATCTGAGAAATTTTTAGACAAAAAAAATTCACAAATTTTATTTTTAAACTATTTTAACAAAAGTGTGCTAAATTGTAACCAAATAATTTCTCTTATTGGGCATACGTAAACGCATTTTTCTACTTTTTTACGTTTTATAATTTTATTTATTTGATTAATATCTGATTACACAATGCTGTTATTCACCTACAAGCAGGGCACGATTTTTGGGGGAAACGACTCTTCCAATCCTATTTATATTACTACAAAATAAGTTCACAATTTTCATGGTTCAAATATTTAATAGAACTAAATATGTAATGCAAATTCAGTCTGGGTAATGGTTCAAATATGGAAAGGTCATTCAGTTGCGAAGTCTAAATCTTTGTATCTATTTCATTTTCTCAAAAAAAGAATGTGAGAAAAATATCAAAATATTTCTCTCAAGAAAAGAATAAAATTGCCTTTTTTGTAGATCTGTTGCAATATTTTGTGAGTCATCACCAAATACACTCGCTTGACCACCGAAATATTTTATAGAATAGAAGATGCAATGCCGGTTCAATCTAGATAACAGTTCAAATTCGGAAATGACTATTATGATGACTCGAAATTTTACTTTCATTTTGAAACAAATTTATCTTTTTACAAAACATAAATTCTTGAGGCTATTTACGGAATAATGATGCAAACTGACCAAAGTATTTATAGATGAAATATACTGAAATTGTTCAAATGATGCTCACATCAAAGATATGAATTATATAACTTAAAAATTCTTTTCTTAAAGCAAACGCAACATATTCAACTTAAATCAAAAATCGATTATCAGATTCTAAGATGAAATGAGCAGCAACGCATACTCTTAAATGAAAACAAATAGGAAATGTAAATTTTATTAGAAGTGGCAAAATCCATTAAGTTGGGAAGCCAAATTCATTGAATTTTTCGCAGAAGACATCAGGAAGAAGAATAGTCAACTGCATTCTATAAAAGCAGAGGCCAATATTCTGTTATTACCCACAACTATTGAAGATAACCTCCATTTGGAAGAAAGAGCTCCTTGAACACCAAAGAATCTTTCAATTGAAAACATTTGAACAGAATTGCTTTTTATTTGTTGCAGAATGATTCCAAGATATTGTGTGTTGCCACCAAATACACGAGCTTGACGATAAATCTATTTAAATAAAAATGAAGGTTTTTGGAATTCTTTTATGACTTGCCGTACCGCTCATCCAATTGCGATGAAACTTTAAATACTTATTACTTGCACTTATTTGTTTCTGGTGTAGATGAAAAAAAAATATATTACCAACTTTAAAGTCTTGAAAGTTTTTAAAAAATCGAATAAATATTATTTACACTTCTTCTTTATATATCACCACTTTCAATAAATCCATTCATTGTCAACAAGAAAATAACTACATTCTTTCTATAATTCCTAAAGAAACAAGACAGTTATTTTAAATTTCAAATGATATTTCCAAAATTATCTCTTCTGCAGCATTAATGCTACTGGTACTAGCTAGTATTTAATAAAATAGAAGACGCAATGTCATTTCAATTTGGGCAAAGGCTCAAATTCAGAAACGATCAATCAATGGCGAACTTGAAATCAATGCATCTTTTGCCTGTCTGCAGAAATTTTTTAACAGAATTGCTTCTTTTGCAGATTGGTTGCAAGATCTTGTGCGTCATCACCAAATATACTCGCCTGACGACCTACATGTGGATGTTCTGCGAAGGATTCTACTTGCACAAGCTCATAGCCGCCTCCTTTGCCGAACAGAAGTCTCTCAAGATGTTCTACTTCATCGGATGGGGTGAGTAGAAGATATATCGTGAGTAGAAGATATATCGTTGAGGATGGGGTGAGTAGAAGATATATAAAAAATATCGTTTATATATTTCAGAATTTTACAAGAATAAATGAATTCAAGGGTCTATACCAAACCATGCTCAAAAATTGAGCACCTGTTAATAACATGAAGAATATATATATTAGTATATCAGGTATATATTAGGTATATATATTAGGCATATACAGGGTATATTACTAGTATACCAGGTGTATAAAAGGTATATTTAATGGTATACTTGGTATATAAAAGGTCTATATATTAGTATACTTGGTATATAAAAGGTAAATACACCAGTAAATAACATATTAGTATACCGGTTTTATAAAAAAGTATATATATCAGTAAATCACGTATTATATAAATCAAAATGAAACCAAAAGTCCTAAGTATTGTGAAAAACTGTTGCGAAAATACTTCAGATCAAACAGAAGTCCAGTTGCTAAATTAATTTGATTTATTTACGCTTGAGTCAAGAAAAGTAAAGCTTGAATATAAATTCCAAATTTCATAAATTATTTTAGAAGTAGTTCATTGTACTTTACTACATTATCGTCTTTCAAATAAGCATTTTCGTTTGAGAACTAAATTGCAAGTCTTAAAATAGAAAGTGTTGAAATATCACAAAAATTAATGGACAAGAGCTGAAAGGGTGTTTACGTATGTAACACGTCTCAGCGTGTTCTAACTAGAGGAGCTACCCAATACTCGTCTTATTTACTGTGCAATAAACCCTAGATTATTTTATGTTAGACATGAAAAAACGATATTTTTTCTCACTTATATCTTTTAACTTACGTTTAAAAAATAGTTGCTGTTGATCGTTGGTTTCGTTTCCAAAACTAGTTGATTGTAAGATTGTTTCTTGCCCCAAATCCCTTCCCCCTCAATAAAATTCTTCATTCTGAAACTAATTACAAACTTAAATTATTACAATCATAAATACCCATTTGATTATCTCTGCCTTAGTTGAACACTGACTCATTTATTATCACTTTATATTGTAAATAATCACTTCACACGATGGTCGAGTTTTGATTATACGCTATTTAATATAAGAAATATTTTCGTCTATCAATTGGTGATTGCAACTGAGACTCGCATTCAAGAATTAGAAACATTACGGACGGAGAAATAAATAAGTAATATGGTTTATTGTATCAATAGCATCACGAAGACTTTCAACTCTCCATTATAGTGCCTATATTGTTTCCATCAGATTTTTTGACGCATTAGAAAAATATGATAAAATCACTGTTCGATGTTTCTATAAAGTGACGTCACTTTCAAATGCAGCTATTAGTTTTCTTATGTTTTTTTAATTTTAAGTGATTAATCTCGCTCTACCAAGAATCACTAGATTATCGTCTAGTCGTTTTCATACTCATTTTCAGTTCCATTTTTGTATTCTAGTAACATAAAACTTACGTTTATTCTTTTAATGACTTTTTTGTAACCGTTTCATAGGAATTCTCATACGAGTTGCATGTTTTTCTCAATAACATCTGTACATGTTAGGATATAATTTATTGGCCTTGTATAAACACAAGCTTCTGTCCAAGGCTGCATAATACTTCTAAAAAAGCACTAATGGTCTTTGTTATCTCATGCATTAACAAGTCTAAGCAATTTAAAATATAAAATATATGTATTTTTAAATTAAAAAAGTATTATTTATGATAATTATGCTGTTCATTAACCATTTAACATATTCAAGCATACAAGTCACAGTCCCCTAGTAGTTACGTTATCTTCAAAATAGATAGCCATCTTTCTCTCCTGAGCCTTATTGTCATTATAATTATCTTATAGTTGGATAAACATGAAGATGAGAAGGGAAACCTTAAACTGTACTTTGACTCTCAGATATCCCCCAATGGAACCGAGACGTCTCTAGAAAAACATTATTGAAAATTTCAGAAACAATTTCTACAACGACAGAATAAGCAAAGCAAGTGCAATACAATCAGAACAAATACAGTAGGAACACGTATAATACAATCAAACAATTCATTTTAAACAAATGCATACTTGACGTTTAAAAAGGAAAATAAACCACGCATTGAAAATTGAAACCTATTATCTTCAGAACAATGTAACAAAAAGCTCTCATTTCCTAATGCATTGCTTATCATTCCTTTTCCTCTGTCAAAATATTCTGTATCAGGCTTCCGTTTGAATTATTTTGAGTTGGAGGAGCTGCTTTTTCAGCTGCAGTTTCCTTTGCATCAAAGAGAAACTTAGAGCAGAGTCTCGTCGAATTGGCTTCTCAGAAATTCTCTTTCACTTCAAATTTAACTAGCAGTCTTTGCTGTTCCCTTTTCACAAATCTTTGCGCGTCGGTCTTTTAAGGGTTTATATAACACTTGATATATCGCCAATCTAAAGATGGCATAGAATATTAGTCTGAAAGAAAAAGTAGTTACACTTAATATTTAAAATTGAATAGAAAAACAAAAACATCATTGTAAGAAGGTATTTCTAAATTATTAATGACAAATATTAGATAAAACATTATTTTAAAAAATCTGTGTGATCTTTGCATAGTATTTATAGCCCGGCATTTTTATTTTGTAACTAGCTAGTCCCCGGAATATTGCTGCCGCAGAAGAAATAATCTTGGAAATATCGTTTGGGATTTGAAATAGTAATCTTGTTTGATTAAGAATAATTGGTAGAATGATATTTATTTTACCTTCGGCAATGAATACATTCATTGAAATTGAAGGCTATATAAAGGAAAAGCATAAATTGTATTTATTCTATTCTACAACCAAATATTCATTTTTATGTATCAGATGTGTGCCTTCTTTTAAAATTGTAACGCTTGGTGTTATGTCAGAAAGGTAATGTAAAACACTATTTATTATATCTCGTGATTTGTTTAATATTCGTTCAGAATTCTCAAGTTTAATGCTAAAAAATGTGATTAAAATATTTTTTAATTTATTAATGATACAACATATATACTTATACCATAAAATCTTTAATACAGTTGAAAAGGGTTTTTTTAAGTTAAGACGGTGCAAAATTATTTGTACCATAATATATTCGGAAGTTACATCAAAAACCGCTTAATTTTATTAAATGTTTCGTTAAAATTCCAAACCTATTGGATTGGTTCCCTTAAAACTTTTTCGCACACTCTTTAATAAAACTATTACCTCAGAGAAAGACTTACATTGCATTTACGTACAATAGCTAACAAATATTAACGTCTGCCTTGAATTTAGCATCTTTATTGAATCTGCTGCGTCTCCTTAGTGAGTTATTAGGTGGTTAATCCATGGTTAGTAGATGCGGTAAGTAGATCCGAAAATATTATTTATACTTTAGATGATTGTATTGTGCCTATAATCATGCCGTAGATGCAAGTAATAAGTAGTTGAAATTTTATCGGAGTCGGATGAGCGGTACGGAAGCGCATAAGAGACATACAGACAAACATTAGTTTTTATTTATACAGATAATGTTTTTTCCTAGCCTAATTTTAATTATGACATAAAGTATACCTCAATACATATGTAAATATAATTGTTTGCTTATGGGGTGGGCAGACACTGAACAAAAAATATTGTTATCATAATTATACTAATGATATAAGTTGTATCCCAATACATTAAATAAATATGAATGTTTATTTGTGGATTGTGCATATATTGAAACAAACAGAATTATTCTTTGTATAAGAACTAATACAAATAATATGACAACAAAGCATATCCTCTATTCATGAATTCATTTAGGGCTACTCCATGACATCTCCCCTACCCGAAAGGGTTTAAGACCTAAAGTAGACAGGGAGATCTAATCATGAATTAGTGAGGAATCTGTAAAAGTAGAATGAGTAGTATATTTTTATGTCATATATTTATGCCACTGCAGATATACACTCATCAGTAAAGCCATGCGCTAGAAGCCGATTACCGAACTTGTTCTCAGACAATGTGTTAGATTAAACTCAAAGGGCTTCGTTTTTATTGGCAAAATGCATTTTGTACTGACTCTTATCTCATTGTCATGGTTGAAATATTTTACCAATAAACTGGTGGTAATTTATTTGAAGCAGATATTGCT
The DNA here is from genome assembly GCA_026543055.1 of Argiope trifasciata. Lineage (NCBI taxonomy): Eukaryota > Metazoa > Arthropoda > Arachnida > Araneae > Araneidae > Argiope > Argiope trifasciata. The sequence goes on along the minus strand of JAPMOQ010006263.1, from coordinate 120,604 downwards.
GAAATGAATTAGATAAAAGCCAACTTTGTTGTTTAGAATGAACAGACTTGCGGAATAATCAGGCAATGGTATTCATAATATGTTATAGGTAGTATAGAGTTAATGGTATGTTATAGTAGTATTCATACATATTTTATTTATTAGTAGTGATTCTTATTTGAAGTATTAAGGGATGGCAATGTTTGTCGCTATGTCATCCCAATATAAACCTAACTTACAACGTTAATTGGTTGACAAAATACTTTCAGTTTTGTTGTTCAAATTGTCTTTGTCATCTATAATACAGATTTGAACCATTGTTGGAAATTGATTTGGTATCATTTTGCCAAGTCAAATGATGCGTGGACTCAAGTTAAAGTGGATAATCCAAGGTCCAGCAATATTAGTAGAAAGATCACATAGACTATATGTGATTTGAGTTAATGAGTAACATTCATAAAAAAGTCGTTTTTTTTTTCTTGTGAGGAAAATAGCATTTTCTTATTTTGTCAGGATCTTGTTTCACTATAAAATCTGAAAATGGTAAATAACAAATGTGCTTTTTCAGTACTTTATATTAATATACAAAATGTGACTGTTTCGTGCTAAATCGATGATGTTGTACAAGCTTAATAACCGAGAGTTTTCTTCCTATCTTTTACTATCTTTCAAACAGGAATTCTAATTACGGTAGCTTTCACAAAATGATCAATATGGCAGACAGCATAGTCATTTTACTTACCACCATCGTTTTAAAAGCAAGGATCGTGTAAATGAATAAATGTATGTGTGTATGTGTGTGTGTGTATACGAGTTTATGCGTGTGTGTACAAATGCAATGAGTTGTATTTCGTGAGATTTGGTGGCAAATTCGTAGCTCTACAGTCGAGTGCTTCCTAACTTAAAACCGGTTTATACAAGACTGATTCAGGCTAAATCTGACTGTAAGGGTCTAAAGGCCTTATCATACGGCAAAATATCTTCGGCGCTTTCCCTCAGCAAACGACAACGAAAGTGATGTCACTTCAAAGTTTCACATGATTGGTTGAATTTCACTTGCGGACAATATTTCCGACAACATTTTTGAGATGGTTAGAAAAAGTTGTCGATTATGAAACTTGCTTGGCCGGTTTTTGAGGGTAGAAACGGAATAGTGCAGACAAAGTTGCACCGTGTGATAAGGCCTTAATACATTCCTACTAGTGCAGAATTACAGATAACGCTCTAAATCAATGGTGTCCGACTTCTCATCTTATTCAAAATGTGTAAGGTTAACAGCAAAACAGACATCGAGTTTTATCGAAACAAAACTTTGTATAGGTGAACTATTCAAATAATGCGCTGTTTAAAAGTTTTTAGGCTTCTTCTTCTTGCATAAACTAATCGCGCGTTAATAGACTTCACAAATTCTAAAGAAACTATATTTTCTTTTCTTTCGCAGTGTTTCCTATATTTCCAGTGACAGCTTTCTCCATTCTTAGATGGTACTTTGCTGACGAAGAGTAAGTAAATTTGAATACTTCATTCCTTTTTATTTTCTAGTATACGCAATATACCAAAAGAAAATAATTTAATCACTAAAAAATTGAACTTGAAATTTTGAGGAATTTCCGCGTTTCGGATATCCCCAAGTCCATAAGCACTTTTCAAAAATTACATCTAAGCGTGTTTGAATATAATCATTTAAAAACGCTTTGAGCTAGATGGATGAAATTTAGCATGTTGGCCTCGGACTAAATTCTTAGATTTCAATCAAATTTTCAAAGAAATTCATTTTGGTCGAAGAACAAATGAATATATTATTAAAGATACGCACATTAATAAAATTTTCATGTCTTGAATAATACCAGATCTTTCCGCTTGTTGACCGTCTGTCTCTCCGTGTATTTGCCTGCCTGTAAACTCTTTCACTCAATACCACACCAATGTAGATTAATGATATGTGATATATGATCTTGTTATTAAATATAGTTCATTACTTGTTTAATTATTTAGCTTTTAAGTTGTAACTATAAACTTTTTTTGTTATTGAAAAGAATATGAAAAAGCATTCTGCGAATAATATGTTAAAATTAAATACAAATTTAATAAATATTAGTGGAAATGCTCTCTCGTCTCTCTTCTCTCTTTCGTCTTATTTAATATATGAAAATGAAGTAGTCATGCTGATTTGGTGGCTTATAAGCTTTGTTATATTATTACTTATGAACTATAATTGCCCTATAACCCCAAAGACTGAAATCCTGTAGTTAATGTAAATACTGCTACTATAACAGTTTAGATATCTTATAAACTGTAATTCTCTTCCTAAACTCTCTAAAAATCAATAGATCAATTTTTAACTTCATTCTGAGGGGGAAAGTTTTCATTTGCCTCTCATTAATTGCAAAGTTGTTATAAAAACTCATGGTATATGATGAGTAAGAAAGCTTTTGAAAAAGGCCAATAAAGCCTTAAAAATTTTCCTTGTTGTATTCACTCATGGGGGCATTTGGTGCGACTTTAAGAAATTATTTCAGTAAAGAGGTTTTGATTAAATAAACTCGCTATATAATAGCTGCACATCTAAGGCTTTTTAAAATAGAAATCTTGTAAATAGGATCTTTTTTTAATATTTAATTAATATATTTAGATTTGGTTTCTTTTTTTAATAGATGCTGGGCGATACCAGTCAATCCTTATGAGTGGGTGACAAACTGTCCGAATCTTCTAAGCCTTGTTGTAAGTAAATTGTTCGCATTTTACATCTTTCTCTTTGGAATTTCTATACTCTGTATATTATTTTCCTTTCATCAATTGGTGTCTAAATTGTTTTCCTTTACCGTCTTCAACTGGTCAGATTTTTAAAATTATGCTTCCATGCATGCGTATGTTTTTGCATTTAAAAAATTATCTAAGCATAAAAAATCTCTTTCATATTATGTGAATTATCTAAAGCAATGATAAAGCTATGAAGTTCTTTTTTTATTAGAGTTTTCTTTCAAAAAGTTAATTGAATACTTAGTATGAACAGCTATGAAATTCTATAAACATATTAGTTTGAAATATTATCTGAGCTATTAAATATTATAATAAATTGCCTACCAGTGTTATCGTATTTGAATTCTCGATCTATTGCACTTTTTAATAACTAAACAAGTTAAGCATTTAAAAAATAATGCAGTTAGTTTTATGCTGCAATAAATATATGTGTAGATTCCGATGATGACTCTATAAATGTCTAGTGAGAAATAAATTTATAATTGCGGTGTAACTAAGGAAATTGTGTCTCAGAAATGCGCTGTAGCTATAAAATGCTGTTTGTTTGATTATGAAAAGTCATCCCGCTAGCACCGAGCGTTCGCTTTCCGAATTCAAATCTAGCTCTGGTGGGTCATAACTTATGCGGCTAAAATAAGAAACAACCCTAGAATGAGAGCTCGCTTTGTTGGCTCATTGGTAGCAAAGTACGGAACAATATGTCCTGTAATAAATCTCTGATACTGAGCTGCAGGTTTATTTAGAAGATACATCTGTTTGGTTGATAATAACTTGAAATGATTTTTTTCTTGCACAGATTAAGCTGTTGTCTATTATTTAGTGTAGTGAAATGGACACGCATACAAAGTGCAATAAATCTCTGACACTGTGCTGACGGTTCGTTTGTGTAGTGTTGTGGCACTTTACAAGTCCACTGACTGTAGACGATTTAAATCGAGTGAGCGTCCCTTGTTATTTGAGTAGTGCCAACTAGAGCCAAGAATATGGCCTAGCTATTTCATGCGTCACGTTCGCTTGCACAACCCCTTTTTACAGGGCGGCCAGTTCCCACACCTTACAGATAGAACACATTAAAAGAGCAACCATGCCTGATCCGGGACTCGAATCAGGGTCAACCAGTGGCCCTGATTCATAACCTCATCTTCATTATATGATGTTAAACAATATTCATAATATTGATCAATGTCGTACAATATTTATGTGCTGCTAGCTAGTAAAAAATAATATTAAGTGCAATCAATCAATAATTTGGCAATGTTTTATCGAAATATTATCAGAAATGTGACATAAAATACGGACAAATATCCTTTTCTATGTTACAGATTTGTGTATTCATTTAGAATTGTAAAACTTGGTGTTCTTTCAGAATGTTAATGAAAGGAATTAACTATTGTATTTTTGATTCGTTTAATATTCGTAACATTCGGAATTCTCAAGTTTAATTTTAGAAAATGTGATCAAAATATTTTCTTTTAAAATTCCTCAAACATAGAAAATATATTTATACCGTAAAATAATTATTATAGTTGAAAAGATAATTTTCAGAAAATTAAGATGGTGCAAAATTTTTTGTACTGTAATATTTTTGGAAGTTACTGCGAAATACTAACATTTAATTAAAATTTAAAACCCCCAGGATTAGTTTCTCCAAAATTTTCTCGCGTGATCTGTAATAAAGTTTTTACCTATGAGAATGACTTGCACTGCATTTGTGTTCAATAACTATACAATATTAGCCTTTAACTTGAATTTAGTATTTCTACTGAAGCTATTGTGTCTCCTCGGCGAGTTATTTGGAGATGAATCCTTGTTAAATAGATGCGGTTGAGATCCGAATTTTACTTTTTTATCTTAGATAGTTTTACATATGCCTAAAACTATCCAGTAGATATAAGCAATAAGCTGACCAAGTTTCATCATAATCGGAGGAAAGGTTTAGGCAAGCATAAGAGACATACAGACAAACATTGATTTTTATTTATATAGAAGACTAGGAATATAAAACCAGCACTTTAGTCATGTATTTCTTTTAACTAATTTTAAGCATTAGTTAATCCACTTTGTAGAAGGTCAGTAGAATTCAATACTTTCTATATTAATAGATTTTAGTACTTTCGTCTCCTTTATTACTTATTTTTATCTTTTCATCTCCTTTTAGTTGAATTTTGCTTTTTTGTGCAACATTATCCGTGTCTTGGTTACAAAACTACGTGCCGCACACACGAATGAGCCGAGTCAATTCAGGTGAAACTATGTTCCGATCTTTTAATGTCTAATGTATGATATAATTCTTATTTTTAGTAATTTCTTATACCTCGTAAATATAATTATGCTGTTTAGTATTCATATAATATAAAATGTAAATTAGATATCTGACATCGGGTTAAATCATAAAAAATTACTTACAAAATGTTTTTAAGGAATATTAAATAATTTTATAGAAGATAAGAAAATATTTCTGAATTTTATTTAAGGAATCTCAAGTGTTAAAGAATTTTCAAATCATTGATAATCTAAAGAAGCATGAAAATTTCAGTTGTCTATTCAAAATTATTACATGAGATATAATTTTTCTGTAACAAGATATTGAAATTGTTGAATGAAAATTCCTTTTTTTAAGAGGAGGAAGGGAAACAAAACTGAATAAAGAATATTAAACAAATATGTTAGAAATATGACACTTTTCTTGTTTTACAAAACTTAAAAATGTCAATAAAGTGTTAGAAGTTGATCTTAATAATCTATTGTTTCATTAGTATTAATTAATTTTAGTGAAACAGCTTACTATTCCTTGAATGCCGATCAAATTTAATTTTGAAATTTTCAGAATAAATTTCCTCGTTATTGTATAGTTTCTTATCTACTCTATATTGTCAATAAACAGATATTAACAAAGCCTGAAGGAAAATTATATTAACTCTCATTAGAAATGATATGGGTTGAACAAAAAGCAAAAGTTAGTCACCAGGTAAGAACGAAAAGTTCATCGCAAATCATCGGTGACTGACATGGTGTTTAACGCATTAATTAGGACCATCCTTATTCCAGTATCATTTAGTTTAGTTTAGTTTAGTTATTTTAACGTCCCGTTTAAAGCAACACGAGGGCTATTTTGGGACGGACCTCGTAATTTTGAACCACGGTCGGATGACGAGGACGACAACTGAGCTGGCACCCCCCTCTCCACACCTCACCACATCAGCGGGAGGGCATTTGGCCTGACAGATTTAACGTGCAACAGACCCCCTCACACGACGGTTCTTCGGTGGAATCGAGTCTCGAACCTGAAACCCTCCGGTTCCAAAGCCGAGACTTTACCACCGGGCCACCGCGGCCCCTTCAGTATCATTTAAAGGGAAATATATGATTCATATTTAAAAGTAGAACCCAGTTATTTAAATACATATAACATTCATGAAATAAGTAAACATTAGTTCAATCATTCGAACTTTATAATATAATCCGAATAAATCCGAAGATAATCCGAAATATATAAATCCGAAGAAATCTGTACCTACCTGTATTTTAACTACTTGCGTATTATCATTAATATTGTATTTTTTAAGTATGCTTTTAATTTCTTTTTTGAAAAAAACTTAGATATAGTAATCAAATTCTTCAAAGAACAGCTATAATGAGCATAACACTCAGTAAAGTTTTTCTCTCAAAGATTTTACTTGGTTTTATAATTGAAGGGTTTGCTGCAAAATGAATGTAGCTTCGATTTGAGAGAATTTAGAGTTACATGAATTATCACGTGATAAAAAAATCCTTGTTCGTTTGGTGCCAAAATAACTCGAGAGCTAAGATGCGCAATCTTAGTTCCGGCGTTACTCAAGGCATGGAGCTGTCTGTCTCATTGGAATTGAGAATTTTCAAATGTTTTTTTACGGTCTTCTGCAAACTTGAGTAATTGGAGCTACCTACTTCTTGTAGCAAATCCTTAAATTGTGAATTTTCTGTGAGATTTATTCAGTGCCACTTACTACATACGTACATATTTTGCATATTTTTAAAGAAATTATTTTTTGACCTGATTATACTTCTGGAATGATCAAATGACATTTTTAATTCATGATGTATTTTTAAACAGAAAGACAGTTCTGATTCCGAAATTCGGAAGTTTTATTATAGAAATATTTGTGCCTGTCTTTAGGTATGTTTTAAAAAGATTTATATTTTTTATTTCTAGAAAAGCAGTTCGGGCCACTCTTGTGCTAGTTCCCTTGTTTGGTCTTCACTTTTTCTTGGTGCTGTACCAACCTCAATCGGGAATGTGTGTGACGCTTGAAAGTTACACCTTCCTCAGTTATTCGATGGACGGATTACAGGTACATTTCCTTTATGCATGTGCACATTTTTAAGACACAACTTAATTAGTAGTGTGTATACTACAATAAACAATTTTGGCAGAGAAAAATGTTTATTGGACACAGTTTGACTGACAATGTGTTTACTACAATAAACAATATTTGCAGAGAAAAATGTTTATTTTGTAACATTTTTTGAATGTATTCTATCACGAACAACACACTGAATGTAAGTAATCATTAAGGCGAAAACCTATTCATAGTGACCATAAAGTAATGTGAGAAGTTTTAAACTTAGTTGTAAGAAATTCAAAGTAGTTAAGCCAAAAGTAGCCAAACTATCTAATTATATTTAGTTTATATACATCCTAATACAGATCCCCTTTTATTATTATATATTGCTAACATACCAACCACATATACTTACCAAACATGGCAATTTGAAGTAAGTGAAATAAAAGAAAGAAAAGTGTTAAAGTTTTCTTAATAATTTGCAAATATGACGATGCCGAAGCTATTGAACAAATTAGTTTGATAGTCAGGCATTTAAGCCGAAATCAGCATCCCTTGTTTTACAGTAGTGCCAACTAGGGTCAAGAGTACGTCTTAGCTACTTCATGCTTCACATTCGCTTGCACAACCCCTTTTTACAGGGGAGCACATTCACTCTACTCAAAGATAGAACACAGAATAACAACCATGCCCAAACCGGTACTCGAACCCGGGACACCCCTATCACGGGGAGGACATGCTACCCCTAGACCAGGACGCCGGCTGGATTGTTGTAATGAATAAAGCGTAGAAGCATTATTCGTCACTTTTAAAGTACCGTGGTGGCATTGTGGTAAGGTCTCGACTTATAAAAACTATACGCTTTCAGGCTCAAGACCTGATTCTATCTAAAAGCCGTTGTGTAAGCATGTCTGGTGCAATTTAAATTGGAGGACAAACTCCCAGGTGTGGTATGGAAGTTTGGAGAGAGGGGACCAGCTCAGGTGTTATCATTTTCTTCTGACAGCGATTCAAAATTACGAGATTCGTTGCTTTAAAATGGGAAACATAATTTAATAAAATAATTTAATTAAAGTGAACTCGTCATTTTTGAATAATGGCCATTAGTTACTATAATTTTACATAATGACTCAAAGTGTGCATTTTCAATAATTGCTACTTAGGCTGATTTATAACTGATGTTTAAATTTGACGTCTCTGAGTGAAAAATCCATTCAGCCTCGTTTCTCAAATACACCAGGGTAAAATTCCGTGAGATGACTTTTCGAATTTTCATGTATTTGAGCCATTTAGAGTTTCCACTGTCAAACTGTGAGATTTCAACTTGTTTTTTCAGCTCATGTTGAGATGACGCTATAGGAAGTGATTATATTGATGGCAATGTCCTACAATTAGCTCTGCAGATCTCTAATAAATATACATAAATCCATTCTTATTAGTAAGCTCACCATAATCCCTGTGGTGATCTAAACTATTCTACATAAGAATGTTATAGAAGGATAGAGAAATAATTCTTCCTTCAGGGTAGTTTAAGAACAAATCAACCATTGCCGCAAGAATTGGAAAAATTCTAATTTCTTTGAGTTGCATCATTTATACTAACCATAATGATAATATTCGTTAAGAGACCATAATGATAATATTCTTTGATGTAATTATACTATCATAATTTACTGATAGTATAATTCCTGTCCATAATGATAATATTCTTGAAGATTCTAACAAAAGACCGAAGTTGTCTGGTTATGAAATAGAAATTATTTTTTATAATTAATTATTTACAAGACGATCGATATAACTCATAAAAGACTTTTATCATGAATATATTATTTTTAATTTATTTCCACCTCAAAAGTAAAACTGAAAATGTAAATAGATTAAATTCTTATTGCCTTACCTTTTTGATTTATTTATTAATTATATTTATTTCAGGGTTTCTTGGTTTCCTTGATATTTTGCTATCTGAACGGAGAAGTAAGTCTATGTTTTGGTTTTTTTTCCTTGTCTTATCTAACCATCACAACATTTGTTTAATAATAATAATAATAAAAATTGTAAATTAGAAATATTAAATAAATTTTGATAATTTCTTAAGCTTTTTATAAATGTACCTTTTTCTACCTATAATTTCAATGCTTAGTTCGAATCTTGCTCTGTAAATTTCTCTGTAGACAGATTCTACAAATTTTCAATCCATGCGTGCAATTTTAAATAAATTAATTAAACAGGTTTACTATTAATTTACAGGAAGCTATTGGCAACATTATGTAAAAATGATTCATTCCAGAAGATCCCGGAAACTGCAAAAGTGTTGATTCTTTTGATCGCCTTGTATTTTTTTATTATGTTTGAAGCGCATTTGCTGGCGCTTGTTGTTTTATCTTTATTTGAATCGACCCTTTAACAGAATTAACCTCATGAAATCCGAAAATCCTACAAAAATTATGACAAGAGGAATGCCCCATTTTAACAGAAAAGTCACAAAATTAAACAACGCTAAAAACGTTTTTCTGAATAACGAGAACGAGAATGAAGGACGTTACAGTATTCAAATCGAATAGGGAATGGACACTTTAGTTAATATTTCTTCGCCTGTTTCTGGTACGTTCTTTCCTCTTTTTTTTCTTAATTATTGAGTGAATATTTTTATGTAGTTTTATTTGATATATTTTTGCTTTATTTGGTGATGGTTTTAATGTTGTTTCGTTTTGTGTTTTTTCTCTTGTGTATCTCTTTGATCTTAATTCTCGGGGTATTTTCGGGTCAATTCTGCTGGACAATGTCTGATTCCTCACAGAAAAAATCCCTTATTTTGAATCCCTGCCTGAGAGTGACAGTTGAAAAATTCTTCAGGTTATATTTTTTTATGCTGTAATCTGATTATATTACCGCATTGAAACGAAACATTGCCGAGTCTGCAAGTTTAAATGGTAATGACGCTAGACTCGTAGTGTTCGAATCCCAGTAGACTTAAAATGTGTTTAAGTACTTTTCCTTCATTAAGTTTTGCTTTATTTCATGTTCCAGAAGATTCTGGACCTTTCTTTCATTTACCAGATAAGTGCTCTGGACTTTTCTTACTGTCTCAAGAAAAGTATTCTGGAACTTTCCATACCTGTATAAAAGCTGAAGACCTCTCAGTCACGGGGTTCTTAGTTTATAGTTGAGTTAATAAATTGATTTAACTCTACTTCTTGAGTTCTATCTACGTGACAATATTTTATTCCTTTTAACTTGGCTATATATATATATATATATATATATATATATATATATATATATATATATATAATATATATAAACAAAATGAGCTAAGCAAAAAGGGAACACAACCGAATCAAAACTATAACCAATAGAAAAAGAATCTGACCACTTTCAAGCAAGGATTCACAATAAGGGATTTTTTCTGTGAGGCATCGGTGGACAATGATAAAAAGTATTGACACCTCGTGACCCGAAAATGAAGGCAAAAGAGACATACCAATTTAACCAGCAAAAGACAAAAACAAAGCAAAACATTAAAAAAACATCACCAAATGAAATAAAAATATATAAAAAGTAAAACTACATAAGAATATTCAACCAAAATTAATAACTCAAATTAGAAAACAAAAAGAAATAAAGACCTACCATTCTTTTTCTATTGGTTATAATTTTGATTCGGTTGTGTTCCTTTTTTGCTTAGCTTATTTTTTAAATTAATTTTGAATCATTTGTATTTTAGTTGTTGCTGCATTTGAGCTCACCAAATACAATGACGGATTTAAAAACAAAAACTTTTTGTAATTAAACTTGTTTGAATCAGTAATGATTTTTAGTTCCAATTCGGGTTTTGGTTTCGTTTCGGTGGTTAGTGCCGTTTCTGTTTCGTTTACATAACTCTATTAATTACAGTAATTTGGATTTGTTTCATTAATTGGTTCTATTTCATTTACCTTTCATTTTGTGAGCTTTTAGCGTGTAATTCCGAATTGAGTTTTAATTTCGATTTCGACCTAGTTGGTTTCGTTTTAATTTTTGTTGACCAGGAAATGGGTTTTGATTGTTTTAATGATTTTATAATTATATATATATATATATATATATATATATAATCATAAAATTATTAAAACAATCAAAACACATTTAACAAACAAACAAACAAAAAACAGAAAAAATCCCTTATTAGGAATCCTTGCTTGAAAGTGGCTCCTGAAGAAGTTTTCAGGCCGGATTCCTTTTCTATTGACTATTTTTTTCTATTGATTATTTTGATTCGGTTGTCTTATTTTGTTAATTAATTTAATGTATATATATATATATATATATATATATATATATATAGTGTGTGTGTGTGTGTCTTTTTATCACATATATTTTTCTTTAAAAAAAGGTAATTAATTACAACTAATTACTATTGCTTGATCTCTGATTATTTTGTTGTTATGTTTTGGCATCTTGTGACTTGCTCTGCCTTCCCAGATCCAGGGCCTGGTGCATCGTTCGGTGCAGAGGATGCGCCTGCAGCGAGCCTTCACCTCGTCCTCCGAGTGGCGGCGTTCCACCCGGTCCGAGCCCACCCTCGGCAAGATGGCGGTGCGTGGGAAACGCGGAGCTGTGAGGCCTTTTCTTTATGTCACGCAGTATGTGCATGTTTCCCTACACAGCACGGCCTTATGCCTCTCACCAATTTTCATTTATGCATGTCTCACTGTTTTGCGTATACCTTATTTATGTTGTATAGGTGTAGTTCCATCTGTTCTAAATAAAAAGGGACAATGAAAATTTCTTACTGTCTGTTTATTGTAAATTCACCAATGCTGTGTTGTCTACATCTTTCATTTTTAAAATCATGTCACGGGAATCAACATAAATTTTTCTGATTTCTGCAGCTTCGAGATCTGGATAGGGAGACATAATAACAAACGGACCATAAAATTCATCATCATTTATTGTTAAATGCTCAAAAGTAACACCAGTATTTACAAGTTGTTTCAGAAGAGTCGACATTGGCCAATAAGTTTTTACAGTAATTTTAAATTTTGTTGTGAAAGTTTTAGCAAATTCAATTTGTTTAGCATAAAGTTGATGTGGAGTCTTTAGTATTTCAGGTCCATATGATGAAAATAATCCATATCCAATTCTTGTATTATTGCTGAAAGGCTTGTTTAGTAATTTCTTCATCACTAGTTCATTGTAAGTTTGGCTGATTGTTCTTTTGCATCCAGGATACCAGGTGTAGGTGAAATTTCTTCCTGTCTTTTCCTTCTTGAAGTTCCTCGTTGTTCCTTTGAGGTCAAGTTGATGGGAGTCCATATCTCTTGATCCTTTTTCAGCATAAAATGCTAAATCTTTATTGGCAAACAGAGTTGTTGCTTGAGTAGACATTTTTGCTGCAGGTGCTGCTTTTTTGACATGTCACCGACTATGTCAAAATTTTGAATAACATCATATACGCCGGCTATTTGCCTCAATGACACAGCAACCTTTTTTTAGCATTTAATATTTGTAAGTGTTACACAAATTTTGTGTCACTACGTCGTCTGGAATACAGGTATATATTAATTTAGGATAAATTGTCTAAGCTTCACATCTGTGATCCTGTCAAACTGTCTGATAGTTTATTATTTTAAACGTCTTATTTAAAATCCGTTTATTATTCACACTTTTCCTAATGGCGACAAGTCCCATAACATTATAGTGCCATTAAAAATATAACTATACGATTCGTCTATCTTTTTAATTTTGCAGTATTCACTTTTTTATTTGTTTTATAAACCATATAGTTATTAATCAAAATTCTTCTTTAAATCTAACAATAGTAGAAAATTTAATATTTAATGTTTCTGTGAAAATAATTTAAATTTCAAGGGAAACATTTGATGAATCGCGGGCAATTAGGCAAAGATTTTTTTTAATTTGCCAACGTTCTGGATAAATGTTCATGATTATTAAAATGATTACATGTATTAGGCACTTTTTTAAAAAAAATTTAAATGGTATAAAATTCCGTTTTGTGAGGTAATGTATTCGGACGTTATTGTGGGAAGCTCTAAAATTTGACCTCATCTTTAATTAATGACATTCTAATTAAAACTTAAAATATACCTCTAAAATACATGTTAACACCCTCTAAGGTATATATAAATCAAATCTGATTTAAATGTAAAAATAGTCTATTTTAAAATATGATTTTTGTTATTCTTATTTCAGACTGTTATACATTTTTAGAGTACTACTATAATCAGGAAATTACTTTTATGTGTTATTTAGCTAAGAGTTTTGCGGCGTTAGTATTAAAATAACCAATTGTCTGTGCCAAATAAGGTTATCTTGGGAAAAGCAAACAATTCTCTTTTCCTACCTTGTAATACTTGTGTTAGAAATAACCTAGAAATGTTATACAGTAAAAGCTCTTTATTCGCGGGGTGTATATGTTCCATAAATATGCCTCGAATACAGAAACCGTGAATACGGAATGGTCATTTATGTGGGATTATAGGGGATACGTTCCTAAGTGACAAAATAAAAAACAACAAATACATAAAAAAATCAATTTGATTGAAGTTTTTCAACATTTTGATTAATTATCTTAAGGCTTAGGCAGTGGTTTGAAGAATTTTGTAATTTTTTCCTTGCTTGGCAGTTTTTAAAAGCTCCTTCAATTCAGACTGACAAGCAACAGTCGCATTAGCAATTTGCCTCTTAAAAATAAGACTTCGTTTCATAGACGGATCAATGTTCATAAAGAAATCGCAAAGCTCATTGGCCATTCTTCCATTCACCAACCTTCTTGGCCAACCTTCACCAAGATTTTTCAAATTAAATGTCACGTTTTCAGTGCTTGTTGAAGTCTCTTCTTCAATGGGTTGGTCCTCCAAGTCGGTTTCAATCAAATCCTTATTTTGCGATTCAAGCAATTCCAGAATGTCACTTGATTCTATCTGATCGAACCCATCTCGTCCTATTCCATTCGCGATCTCGGCTATGTTTGCAGTCAAAATTTGAACTTGCACAGATTCTTCATCAGTTTTCGCAGTCAGAGCAGGCCACAGTTTTTTCCAGCATGACTTCAATGTGTATGGCTTCAGTTCTTCGAATGATTCTTTTATGTTTACGATGCATTTTGCTTTGTCAAATTTCTTCCAGCATTCCATAACATTCATATCAGGATTACATTCCATATTATCCAATATGATTTTGAAGGTTCGTCTAAAGTAATAGAGCTTAAAGGCCTGAATTATTCCTTGTTTCATAGATTGAAGTAAAGCCGTCGTGTTGGGAGGTAAAAATGTCACTTTTATATTTGGATGCATAATTTCAAGTACGCTAGGACGACCTGGTGCATTGTCCAAATCTAGAAGTGCTTTAAAGTCTAAATTATGTTTTTTTTTTAAATAAGTTTCATCTTCGGAAGCAAAACAATTCCGGAACCATTCACAAAAAATAGCGTTTGTAACCCACGATTTCATATTAGCACGCCAAAACACTGGCAGGTTGAATAAATATGTTTTTAGCCGCGAATAAAGGAATTGGTCACATTTTTTTAGTCCGCGAATAGTGAAAACGCGAATGAAGGAAGCGTGAATAAGGAGCTTTTACTGTACATCGCTTTTGATATGAATTGTTTATAATAGCATATAATTATTTTGAAAGTATTCATCTCGACAAATGCTCTAGGTGCAGATAAAACTATGCTTACTTCCTGCCACACAAATCAATTGATTTTCCACCAAGCTAGATAATTCTTAAAACCTAATTAAGGTGTGTTCAAATGAAAAGGTACAAAGCGACACTGTGGATATAAACAGAGACTTGCACAATAGGTTGTATACACAATAGGCTGAGCACAACGATCCCAGTGTATAAAGAGTTGAAGGATTCCTTGTTCCCAGAATTCTTGTGGACGTGACGAGACCAGATCCTTCACAGCGTCGTTGAATTCGCGGTGCGATTTAAGCGCTTCCCTTTCAGAGGTTTTTCATGGAATAAAACCAATAAACTAGCTGGGAGACATGTCCGGGCTGTAGGGTGGATGGTTGAGCGACTCCCGATTGAACTTGGCCACTTCAACATGCGTGACCCTGGAGACTTGCGGTAGAAATTATCATGGAGTAGAACCACGCCCTCAGTGAGCAGTCCCAGTCTTTGTTCTTGATGGACCTGCGTAGTTTTCAGAATGACTCACAGCGCGCATAGGAGTTAATGGTTCTCCTGTGCGCGAGGAATTCAGCAAGTAGGGGACCTTGGTCGTCGCTCTTTATGAGAGCTTCTACTCTCTCGCGTGCATGCTCCGATCTACACCGGAGACCTAGATGTCTTGTTACATTCTCCCATAGCGGCATAGGCAAATATGTTTACTGTTGCGTTGTTACGATGCTTCCTACTTTTTCATTTCAACACCCCTTGTAGTATCTTCTGTCTGGCATGTTTCTATCATTCTAAAACAATCGTTTTTATCACCTGATTTTTAAATATTTTTAATTTAATCTATTCTTATTTTTGAAGATGTTTAAATCGCATGTGTAAGCGCTTCTGTTTGCATGTTCATGTCAGATTATGATTATTGCACTGATAATTTATTACAATATTTTAATAGAAATTCCAAATCTTCTTTTTTAATAATGAGAGGCTAAATTACACATTTTTATAAGTGTATTTCTAGTAGTTTATTACATTAACATGCATGAAAATATTTTTAAAACATCTTAAAATTTTTCTTCAGTTAAATAAAACTCTATATATGCAAACATATTTTCAAAATTCCAGTTTCATCGCGTACATGTAGGTTTACGTGTTCATCTCCCAGTAATGATGAAAATTTGATGTGAAATATTGTTTAATTGACAATTAATGGGAAATGGCACAGCATTTAAAATAATGGAAAAGCAAGGTTGGCTGCCTTTTACGAAGAATAAAACATCACAACATTAAATCAACGTAAAGCGTTCGTTCTTCGTCGTATCG
The DNA here is from genome assembly GCA_026543055.1 of Argiope trifasciata. Taxonomy (NCBI): domain Eukaryota; kingdom Metazoa; phylum Arthropoda; class Arachnida; order Araneae; family Araneidae; genus Argiope; species Argiope trifasciata. Next base: position 104,597 of record JAPMOQ010006263.1, on the reverse strand, counting down.
TATCGTATGGCTCGAAATTTTCTCATTCTCTATGTCTGGTGGAGGAAGCGAGTGCCATCACTTCATTCTCTTACGTGTTGCCATCTCTTAGGACTAAATATACCCCACATATATTTATTTTTTAACTCCTTCTATCAGTAGACAAATCTGGATAATGGACTCTAACTTAGGTTGACCCAATGTATATTCTTTATTTTTCACGTTTATTCATATTTATTCATTTATATTTTATTTATTTATTTACTTTTATTTATTTATGCATTCATTTGTTTATATTTTATTTATTTGTTATATTTATTTATATTTTATTTTTTCATTTCTTTATTTTTCTTACTCTTTTATTTGTCTTTCCCTGTATGTTTTAATTTATCTTTAATGCTTTTATTATCTTTCTCTCTATGCTTTTATTATCTTTCTCTCCTTGCTTTTATTTTATTTCAATGTTTTTTGGCTCTGCCTTTAGCTTCTTTTGCATCTTGTGCATGTGCATATGAAAGTTATGTTTAAATGGCGAGTCTTTTGATAGCTATTTAAACTCTATTTTTTTTAAATTGTAATTATAAGCTTCTCACCGGTGTGGCGCCACTTTCGACACATACCTAATCTTCATCAGAATAAGTAGACTAAAAGAAGAAAGTATAAGGAAAGGAACTGTAAATTTTTGTTCTAGCATTTGCATCACGCGGTTCATCTGGATCTTCTTTTGGAAGGTTGCTCTGAAGAGAATTCGGCGAACATACAAGTATTCTATTTCTTCTCCTAAGATTATAGGCATTATGTAGAGGAGTTCCCTTCATTTCGACAACAGGATATGTCACCTATAGGAAGGTTTGGATCGCGGTTGGCGATAAACTTTACGATTCTTCTCTTAGTTTTTGTTTTGATGCAGGGATATCAGATGCCTGATTATTTTAGATGCTTAGGCAGGGTGAGATGCGCTCAGTTGCCCTAGTTTCTCAAGAAGTTGAAAAAACATTACCAAAAATAAAAAAAAAATATTTAACAAAATTTTAAGAAAGACGTGACAGATATGAAAAAAAAGTCATAATCTAATCTTTTTCAATAACGTAAAAAAACCTTTATATTGCTGATTAAATATTAATGATCCATTTTAAAATCTTTCCCCAGCCGCTATTAGACATATAAAAATAATGTTAAAGAATATATAAATTAAGAATGTGTAGTAATAAATTGAAAGAATATATAAATGGATCCTTATATATTTTTTATATATTTGAAATGGTATTTTTTTCATTTGGAATCGATAAAGGTATTGCGAACATTAATATGTCAATAACAGTTAAAGGAAATATTATATAACCTCATTATACAGATTTATCAAATAATCGAAAAAAATCATTTGTAAAAGAATGCTTCCGGCATTTTCAGATGCTTTGCTTATCATATTCTAATTCGCTAAACTTGCTTTCAACAAAAAATTCAGAAACACGAAAGTTTTAGACTAAAAGAAATATTTCTTCTACAGTTACAACCCTCAATTCTTTTCATTAGGGTTTGTGTTAGTACAGTAAAAGTTCTTTATTCGCGGGGTATATGTTCCATAAATATGCCGCGAATACAGAAACCGTGAATACGGAATGGTCATTTGTATGGGATTATAGGGGATACGTTACTAGATGACAAAATAAAAAAATAAAAAAATATATAAAAAAATCAATTTAATTGAAGTTTTTGAACATTTTGATTAATTATCTTAAGGCTTAGGCAATTAGATTACATGAGATCCTATTTGTCATTAAATTTTATGTGTAAATATATTATTAGTAATTCAGAATTTGTGATTTGATAAAACAAAAATAAAAACTATTTCTTGCCATTGTTTACAAAATACAAATACTAGCTTTAGTTATTACCATTTCTTCATTTTTCAGGTGACAGATCTGATGCAACAATCCGCTCATCGCATGCGCTTGAGATATTCGCTAAACACTAAACCTTCCCCTATGGCACTTTCGAACTTGTCTGACCAGCCTGTGACTCTCACTCGATACGACCACAACAGTTCACAACTTGACGATTTGAACACTAGGCGAGCCTTCAATCGGGACTCGTATTCCATTGAAGAGATCTCAGGTGTATTCTGATTCATTAGTATTCACACTTTACCATCCGGCAACACCAAGTTGATATATCGCGAAAATTATGGCACTTGCATACAGCAGACCACCCCACCATCACTGAACAACAGAGAAAATATCACACATATTTGAACACAATATCAACAAAGAAAACTATGACACAACGTGGCTGTCATGCGAATTTGTATTTATTTTATGAATATTTTGGATTATTTTAATTATTAATTATTTATTTTAGGATAATTATAATGAATTATTTTACTATTTTATTGAAATCGATAAAAAATGAGCCCCGAAAATCTCAAAAAACCTTCCTTGACAAGTATATTGGCACCGGACATGCATATTTGGCAATAGTCCTATTGGCTCCGAAGAAAAAAAAATCAGATCAAACGTGCGAGCTGCTTAGTGATACAGTAAAACCTGTTTTTGTGCGGTCCTTTTTTATGCGATTTTGTTTTTGTGCGATTGGTTTTGTGCGATTTTATTTTCGTTCGATTTATTTTTATGCGGTATATGAATCTTAGCGGTGTCAGCACCAATTTAATGTTTCCTTTCAATGTACATGTTGTGGACGAACTCTGATTACGTGGTCCCCTTGACAGCGATATTTCTGGACTTCACGATGCTCTGTTCATTTATTTTAAACAATCTACTGACAAAGCCGAGTCATTTACGTTCATATTGTCGCTCGACGCGCGAACAGTATACGCTTCGTATTCAGAGTTTTATCCACGATTCACGTGATTAAGGATTTATTTTATAGTGAGATTAAAGGTAAATAAATTAGTTACTTTTGTTTCTATTTATATGCAGTTTTTATGATTTTTATATTATTTTTAAGCATAAGTGCACCTTAAAAGGAATAATTATAGTCAAAAGAAAGTAAAAAGACAGACAATCCTATCTTCAGGCGACGAAAGCGATTTTCAACCAATTCATCACAAGAAGATGCGCATTTTGGATTACGACGAATAGCAGCAAACTATTTAATATATAATTTGAAAACTTCTCCATGTATATGTACAATGAAGAATTAAATATTTTTACAATTTCTTTAGGTTTATTTTAACTATTTAATTCAATTTAAAGCATTCTCTCATCTATTTCATAAATCATTGGTGTATTTTCTAAGTCCGACTTTTTTTATGCGGCTCCTATCCACCGCACAAAAAAAAATTTTAGGTAGTATATCGTACAAAATTGTTTATTATATGTAAGAATTTATAAAATTTTCGAATATTTTTTTGTACGATTTCTTTTATGCGGTCCCTATCCACCACACAAAAACAGGTTTTACTGTAATAAATTATGGCTTTGTGTTGAAGGCATCGATGACAAAGTTTGAAAGGTACAAGGTAGAAAAATGAGAGTTCATTCTTTTTTATATTTTGTGGCTACACCAGCATCTGCCTGCATCGATGAGTGTAGTTATTGTGATATAATATAATAGAACATGGACCCTAAGATTATATCAAAATTATACGTTTCAGTCATAGCAGAAATTTGGAAAGACCAAGAAGACTGAAAACCTTATTTTCCATTTCCGATGAAATTTCGAATATTCAGCACACATCTTTTCTCACTTTGTCATTTCTTTTGATAATTTTGTTAGAATAAATTCTGATTCAACTAACGTCATTTTAAGCAAAACTCAAGGCTCTTTGAATTTATTGAAACGAAGAAAAAAAATGGTGTTGAAATATTTTATATGTTTCCCGTTACTAACTTACCTACTGATAGATTTTATGTTTATTTGTAAATTCTTCGTAAGTGTCACTGAAAAATGTGATGAATCTTTTAACATTCTTGTATGGGAATATTTGCGTAAAAACATCATCGTGAATTTAGGTTGTCTTAATTTCAATTTTACAATAAGAAAACATATTTCTTTAATAACTGTACAATAATGGTAAGTTTATTGTTTTATTCGATTTTATTGGCGTAAGAGCCATGTTTAGTTATATTGAGCCAAACATATAATAGATAAACAAGATTAAGGTACTATAATGTATGGTGTAATACCATTAGAAGATATTAAAAATCTAAAAATCACTCTGCAATTTCACATACTGAATTCTAAAAATCCAGAATCAAGTTTTTAAAAGCCAATTAAAAGAACTATTTAAAATAAGAGAAAGTTTTAAAATATTACGATACAAAAAATGTCTAAAATTTCAAGTATGATTAAATATAAATAAAGTAAATATACAAGCAATACAGATAAAATGCGAAAACGCATATTATAACTAATCAAATTTGAGTTTTCAATATACATATCTTCAATTAGAGTGTAGAGTAAATACAAAACAAAAAAATGTTAGCGGCATGTTTTTGTATTTTATGGTAATAATGTATTTCCCTTTATTTTGTTTTTAGAGGGTGAGAGTGCGAGCTTTCCAAATCATCAGACATATTATATTCAATTATATCCTCTTCAGATACAAAGTTTGAGCTCATATCAGCATCGGCATTAGATCCTTGAAATCATAAATTCTTTTTAAAGAATCTGATATCGATGCTGATAATAGTCCCTGTCTGATGGTTGTTGGTTGGTTGATTGGGTTTTTTAGCTCAAGGGCCATTCTTGGCCATTGTTAGGTAGAACATTGTTAATGTTTGAAATTGCATATAAAAATATGTATTTTCATGTAAAAATTAATGTAAAAAAAAGCTAAAACAAACGAAGACAAAAAACGACACCTTTGTTTGAAAAACCATTAAAAAAGGAAATTGTTCAAGTTAAATGGATGGTAAAACGTGTATAGCAATTAAAAATTTAGAGATGTTTTGGATGATAATTCTTTCCCAGCTATTCTGGGAGTATTACACTTGCAGAATGATAAAAATGGTAGCGATCGGAATCAAAAGATGGCATTCAATGAAAATATGACTAACTACCAATTCGTAGTGGCTTGTAGAACACATAGATACCCTTTCTTCGAAAAGTAGGTACTTGTGGCTAATTCGAGTATGCCCGATACGTATTCGAGATAATTTTACGTCAACCCCAAGAATTGATAAAACTGGCCATGTGTCAATAACAGGTTTAATAAAATGCAGTTTATTCTGTATCTGCATATCCCATGTCTCCTTTCCACAAAGAAGAAATCTCATTAGCAATACATTTCTTTAATCATTAGCAATAGATTTCAATTATATCCTCTGCGTCTGAAGAGGATATAATTGAATATAATATGTCTGAGTAGGAAACTGAACAATAAAGATAAATTTGGGTAAGTGAAATTGAATTTTGCATACTTTGTAATTATTTAAGCAATTATTTGAGAAAGAAAAAGAACCTAAACTTTTCATGAGTACCAAATCACATTTTGAATAATTTTTAAGCAATTCCTTTTCCGTAACTGCTCAAATCAATTATAACTTAATTGAATATTGTTTTGAGATACTACTTTGCAAAACATGCAAAGGTTTCTGATATTAAATATTAGGTCTTATTTTGGTTTCAATGAGAAACAATATTATAATGAAATTCAACTCACCCACCAGAATACTCAATCGTGTGCTTTTGCTAATTTTAAAATTAGAATCAAAAATTATTTTCTTTTGACATAAACTTCGAAGTAGAATTCTCATATCCTATTTTATTTCGTAGTATATACATTTTTTTCAGTTCTGCACCAGTAATTCAAAATAGATTGACGGAATCAAACGCATCGTCTCAAATAAACGTTCTTATCGTTTTAATCGGCGCAAATAACTCATTAATTTTTTTAATATATTCCAGATTAATTTGGATGAACACGCAGATCACCAAATGTAGCAATTGTATGCTTACATTAATAGTGCCAAGAGGTGCACATATGCTCTATCGAGATTATACATGAACCAATCATATTATAGGCATAACTGCTTCAATTAATTACATTTTAATTTTATATTATTTGGAGACATTCATTTGCATGTCATGCAATTTTTAATACTTAATTTCTTGAACTTGATGAATATTCTGAGCACAAATTGACTCCTCACAATCACATGAATGTCTAACATTGAAATTTCACCATAAATTAAATATATAATGATAAATTTAAAGTTGTTTTGAATAAACAATGCTATATAAAGTCAATTTATGGGCTTTGAAAAAAATATAAAATGCAAAGATTCATTACGAAAGTAACGACAAACTACGTTTGTTTATGAAAATAATGATTAATACAATGTAATAAAGATGCTTTGTCATTTTGAAAATAAATTTAAAATGCATCGACCAATAACTTTGTGAAATGTGTGTTAACTTTGTGTTATGTATTACATTTTAATTGTTTTTGATACCTTATACCCATGTTCATAGATGTGATAAATGTGTTTTACTGACAAAAACTAAATGCATTTTATTCATGGTGTATATGATCTTTATATATTCGTGTTTGTAACCTGGAAATAAATAGTTCAAAAATGTTGCTTTTCATGCCAATTATCCTTTATCCTTTGATCCATCACTTTGATACAAAATTTCAAACGGTGTGGTACAAAATCTGGGGAAATGTTTTTCCCCCAAAGTTTATCTTGCAATATACTTAAATATGATCAATTACATGCTTTTGGCTAATAATAGTTAATAATATGCTTTGGCGAGATTTTTTGATCAGTAATCGCAAACATATTTCTAATACACAAGCATAAGAATACCGAATACTATACTTTTTTACAGTCATGAAATATTCAAGGGATGTTCAAATGAAAAGTTACAAAACGACACTGTGAATATAAATGAAGACTTTATTCTAAGTATACACCATAGACCTGATAACAACGATCCCATTGATAAACGAGCCGAAGGATTCCTTGTTCCCAGAATTCCTGTGGCCGTGACAAGATCCAGTTATTCACAAAATCCTTGAGAGTCGACAGAAGTGCTCAATTTTTTCCAATTCTCTATCAGTGTTACAAGCCATACGGTCATCTCAGAATTGTAATAAGAATATAGGGACGATAAAAAAAGATAAAAAGTGCTGAAACTAACAAGTTGATAGAGTTGAATTGGATTAAGGCCTTATTAAAAAATGAGTGCTATTCTTATCCATCCAGATTCATGACTTTAGTTTTTGTTGAGGTATTGTTTTCTCATGTACTTGAATAATCATATTATCATACTCTCAATCCTTTGACAACTTCTGTACTTTAATACAAGCTTGCTTTGCTCATTATAAAAGTGAGTTCAATTCTAATCCATCCAGATTCATGACTTTAGTGTTTGTATTCATATTCAAATGGATAAAATCGCAGTGAGATTTCTCGTAGGAGAATTCCTTTCAAAATTTATTAAAAACCTATAAGTTTGTTATAAGAGCCAAACACAAATCTTATCATTCAGTCAAAGTTCGAATGGGCTTTTCAGATTCAGAAACAAGAAAAAAACCTTTTTATTCATCCATATCATGGCGTTGAAATCTTTGTCGTTCACAAAAACATTTTTTTTTTGTATTCAGTTTAAGAAAAAGTACAAATGTAGATAAGCTTTTGAATATCAAGCAAGCTCCTTTTCTTCCCTTAAGGTATCCGACTACGTTCGAAGGTAAATTTTTTAAACTTTCGAATTTTTAAACTATTTAAAACCATGGTTTTTAGATGTATTGTCAATTATAATACAAAATACTATAAATGCAACAAAACTATTTGAAAGTATAGTATATTTTGCGAAATAAAAAAAATTTGTAGTAAATTGTAACGAAATTTAACCAAAATGGTTAACACTCTACACGAAATTACAATACAGCAATCCTAATCTTATTTGTACATCAGTTGTATAATATAAAGATGAAGGAAATGAACCCGAATCTAAGAAAATGTTTGGGACTCAAAGAAGTTATGGGTAAAAATATACATATATTTGCATTTTTTCCATAAATTCACAATTTAATTTTTCTATATCATCTATAAATGAAAAAGTATTTCACTAATACTGAAACTTTTGGTTAATTTCACTGCCCGTTTTATTTAAAATACATCTGTTAGCTTTTGAGATATCGTGTGGAGAATTTTTAATAAAATTATGAATTTTGAGAAAATTGAAGGAAAAATTTTAACTGAAACATATGTTTTGCTTAAAATTCTGCTGGATGATAGGTCAGGCCTTCCTTTTCCTGGAAAACATAAACTGTTTTGGAAAGAGGGAAGTCTGAATTACAAGAAATAATAATAAAAAAATCACCAAAGTGATCGATAATCAGCGCTTTTAACGTAGTCGGATACCTTAAATGCATAATTCGATATTTTTATCATACAAACAATTAACATGAATCTCATTTCTTCCTTATTTGGTATTTGAAATCTGACACTGACACTTCTTTATTTGGCTCTTTTTTTTTTCAGGAATCAGTTTCTGGGTTAAAGTGATCGGAACTTGTGTGCTATTGATAAAAAATAGTTACGAAAGAATTTATTAGAAAAATTTTTAGCAATTAATCAAAAGTATTCAAAAATAATATGTGTATTCTAGCTGTTTCTTCGACCAATTTAAACAAAAATTTGAGGTATAGAACTACAATTGTTATCACAAAATCACACAGAACTTCATATATAAAGGGTGCGCCAGAGAAACTTGCTTATTTGACAAAACTCCCGAGCGGTGAGCTGGGCAGGTAAAGGAATGATAGGTAGAACTACGGAAGGGGGAAATCTCCAAGTTTGTTTACTCCTCTAGTCAGTTGCCACCCTCCTCTAGTCTAGAGAAAAGCGGGCCTTTTCCATCGAGAGCTTCTTTTCGCTCACTTGATGCGATGTGAGAACGTGAGTTCAATGTGCCTTCCACGCTCGCTTTGAAATTCCTCCTCACAGATCCTTTCCTGGCCGTAATTCGATTCTATCGTAGATTAACTCATTTCGGATGCGTGGTAGTGTCGCTAAACCCAGAAATGGACATCAACGGACCACCAGAACTTCTGAAAATGTCGAAAGAGTGAGCAGTCAGTTTGCGTCCTCCCCGGCTTTCGGCTCACAAACACGCAGCTGCTCTGGGAATTTCTGACACCACTCTTCGACGAATTCTCCATCAAGACCTTCCATTTCATCCCTATAAATTGTCTGTTGTGCAAGAATTAACTAAACGCGATGCGAAATGCTACTTGACAACCTGCCTGAAGAATCGGTTGTTTTTTTCAGTGAAGAGGCTCACGTGGAAATCCTTGGTTTATGTCGATCGACCACGGACAAAGCTCATCTCAAGAACGCATTCGCGATGCCATTGCCAACATACCAATTGATATGCTGCAAAGAGTGGATACGAACTTCAAAAATCGACTTAATCAATGTATGCGCAATAGGGGTCGCTATTTAACCGATGTCATTTTTTAAATTGTATCAGAATAAATTGGGATATTGTATTCTCTAGTAAAAAAAAGAATTAAACAATAACTAAATTACTTTTTTTTTATTGACTCACCAAATAAATAAGTTTCTCTGGCTCAACCTGAATATATCCTTAGGTTTTTAAGCTATCGCGTTTGCATTCTTGTGGGAGTATAGGTCGACAGAAGGCTTTGACTCATATTTTGATAAATATCTGTAATTTAGATATTTAAAAGTTGAAAAAAATTTGTTCCCTTATCTTGCTTCGCTTTTTTCTTTTTAAGTACATTAAAACTTGTACTTTGAAAGCTCTCTTAATTTCTGTTTCAATTTCATTTTTTTTTTTTGCTATAAATTATACTATAGAATATAGTGAGTGAATATAGTTTATAGAATAGAATATAGTTTGAGTGAGTTATCATATACATTATAACCTTGAGAACAATGTTGACAGAATAAAAGGACTTTTTCAATCTGTTTTATGACTGAGAATATTCATGCCACAATTGCAGAGACAAAATACATTTCCGACGAACACAATTTATTTAAATGTTTATACTTTAATTAATAAAAAGAAGTGAAAATGTACCTGAACTCATTTAGCGTCATTTTTCGAGTGACAAAATATTAAAGTTCTTTGAAGTCTGTAATTGAAGCCGTTTTTAATTCAAAAATCACAATATTTGCAAATGGTTTCAAAAATTTAAAAAAAAAAAGAATTTTTATATTCTTAGTATTTGATAAAATCCAAACAAAGCAAAAGATTTCCAATGTTAGATTAAAATATCTAATAAGATTTTCAGGTGTTTTCTATCTTAGGATATATAATTGGAAATGAAACAGCCTTTCAGCACTTAAATATTCTAAACAGAAACTTTTATCCCATTGAAAGTATATAAAAAAGAGAAAAACATTAATGTTTGTAAGAAAATAAAATATAATTATTTCTGGTACTAACGATGACAAAAAAATAAGAAAAACCAAAATGACAAAATGAGAAGTCTTATTACGTGAAACTACAGGAACCAAAAATCTCTTGGGGATTCATGTCTTTGCAATCCGAAGCTAAAGACCTGGACTAGGCAAAAGTACATCAGAAAATGAAGGCTCATAAGGATCAACGAAACCATGGGAGTTTTCGGACTAAGACGTTAGTAATTTGTGGTTCATGAGCAATTACATATAAGAATAAAAGAAATCGACATTACTATTAGGGTTCTTGATTCCATAGTCTTTTGAAGATGGAATGAAGAAGTCAGTGGAATGAAGAAAAATGAATTTTACAGTAATACTTATACAGTTTTTTTATTGTTTTATTTACTTAAGGTGTCCGACTACATTCGAAGAAAAAAAATTGAAATACTGGATTTTTCAAAAACGAACTAAAATTATGGTTTTTAGATGTATTGTCAATTATAATAAAATACTATAAATACAACAAAGTTATTTGAAAATATATTTTGAGAAACCAGAAAATTTGTTGTAAACTTTAATGAAATTTAACGTAAATGGTTAACACTCTACACGAAATGGTAATGCAGCAATCCTATTTTTCTTTGTACACGAGTTATAGAGTATAATAATATGAAGCGAAATATAATGAATAAAATGAAGCGAAATATAAGAAAAATTTTGAGATGCAAAGAAGTTATGGGTAAAAATATACGTATATTTGCATTTTTCCTTAAATTTATCGCTTAATTTTTTTAAAAGCAACTGTACATGAAAAACTATTCCACCAATAAAACAGCTTTTGGTTCATTTCATTGTCTATATTATTTAAAACACACACTGAAATTGTTATGTAAATAACCTCTATTAGTTTTTGAGATATGTTAACGGTGGAGAATTTTTATGAAAATTAAAGTTTTGAGAAAATTGAGGCTAAAGACAAATTTTAGCTGAAAAATGCGACCCTGGATGATAAGTCAGACCTTCCTTTACTTAGAAAAAATAAATTGGAAAAAGAAAAGTCTGAACTACAAGAAATAAAAATTTAAAAAAATTCGCTATTGTGGTCGATAACATAGTCGGATGCCTAAATAACTTTTTCTATATATTTTTCATATATTTTAAAACCCAATAAATTATTTATAACTCATTAAAATTGATAGAATTTCCTTGCTTGAGATAGTGCAAGATTTATTTGATTATTGACGTTTGCACACCGATCTAATGAAACTCTTACTACAGCCGACATTTCGATCCCCCGAAAGTCAAAATAAATAGAGGGAATGATTACCCCCCCCCTTAGTATACTACTGTGGGGAAAAGATTGATAAAAGTCTTGTGAGATTATCGGAACATGCTACAAGTTTTCAGGCAGAAGTGCAAGCTTTAAAAATGGCCATTGAATATTGTGAAAGGGTGGTGGACGGACAGAAGTGCTCAATTTTTTTCAGTTTTTCTGTCAATTTTACAAGCCATACAGTCATTACACAATTGTAATAATAGGGACGATAAAAGAAAAGATAAAAAGTGTTAAAATTAACAAGTTGATAGAGTTGAATTGGATTAAGGCCCATATTGGGATTGATGGTAATGAAAAGGCGGATCATTATGCAAAGTTGGCGACACAGAAAGATAATATTGATTATTATTGTCCCTAAATCAAGTGGGGTTTTAAAAGAGGAATTGAGAGAAGAAATAAAACTACAATGGTTTGAAAGTTGGTATATATCCAAAAAAAGGAAGAGTCACTTTTGGCTTCATTCCTAATCTGGAAATTAAAATAAGAAGATACCATCCACTGATTATCCAAATAATGTCTGAATATGGGAGATTTCCTGCATATTTCCAAAGATTTGGAATGACGCAAGAAAATAAATGCGTTTGTGAAGAAATTGGTATGGTTTACCATTATTTAATGGAATGTATGGAGATCTCAGAGTTAAGGAAGGACCTGAAGATTGACAATAATGATTTAAGTACAGTACTGATGGTACCAGGTAATCTCAAAACCCTGAAGGATAGGATGTGAAAGATTGATAGTTTTATTCCAACTGTTTGAGAGAGTGCAGAGGGGGAGAAAGACAGCTATTTACTACCAAGAAAGGAATGTTCGTTTGACTGTTCGGTCCATGTAAAGTTGGACAATACTTATCCAGCAGTTGACCACAACAAATTCTGTCGATACTGCTACGTTCAGTGGTGGTGGGGTGGTCGGCTGTATGCAAGAAAGAAGGGAGTGATCACCCCAAAATCTTATTGCAATAAAGTTGCAACCACGAGAACATCTTGGATAGCATTGGCATACAATAGTTACGAAGTAGTAACCTTTGACGTGGATTTAGTATTTTTACTGAATCTGTCTTGTCATCTCTAGGAATTATGTGGCAATAAATCCCTGGCATTTGATAAATACTTTCCGAAAATCGAATTGATACTTTTGGTTTGTTTTTTCACGCAATCAGAACACAGCTTTGACACGAAACTACACTTGTAATAATAAAATCCTGAATCAAATTTATTGTATTTAATTAATTCCATTTTTGAGTTTCACTTTTGAATGTTTCGATATATGTAAATCGGTAGAAAATCAACGTTTTGTTGGATTTGGTTGAAAGTCTGAGACGTGTCTGAACTATAGATATATGTAGATTACAGTAGGTGTTTTTAAATTTCAGTTGCTGACCAACTGTTTTGCTAAAACTTCATTCGTTTGAAGAACAAATTTACGTTTCTCTATTTGGATCGTAAATATTATATTGTACTCTTAAGGTATCCGACCACGTTCGAAGGAAAATTTTGGAAAAATTGAATTTTTTAAAAATTATTTAAAACTATGGTTTTCAGATGTATTGTCGATTATAATACACTATAAATACTATAAATTATTTGAAATAAATAATATATTTTCGGAAATAAGAAAATGTGTAGTAAGTTTTAACGAAACTTATCCTAAACTGGTAACATTCTAAGCAAAATTGTAATGCATTAATAATTTTTTTCTTTGTACACTAATTTTATAATATAATGATGAATAAAAGGAACCAAAATCTAAGAAAAAGTTCGAGATGTAAAAAAGTTACGGGTACAAATATAAGTATATATGCTTTTTTCCCCTAAATTAACAATTCAATTCTTTTAAAAACACCGATAAAGGATAAAGTACTTCACCAGCAATAAAACTTTTGATTCATTTCATTGCCCATATTATTTAAAACACACGCTGAAATTTTTACGTAAATACCTTCATTAGTTTTTGATGTGTCATGTTAATGGGGGAGAATTTTTATGAAAATTAAAAGGTTTGAGAAAATCTAAGTTAAAAATAAATTTACCTGAAAAAATATGTGACCCTGACTGAAATTTCAGGCCTTACTTTTCCCAGAAAAGATGAACCGTTTTGGAAAGAGGAAAGACTGAACTACACGAAATAACAATATAAAATTTAAAAAATTAGCCAATGTAGTCGATAACCAGTGTTTCAACGTAGCCGGATACCTTAAACCAGAAGCAGATGGAAATTTCACTAGATCCCCAGATTTCAACCTCAATGAAAAGAGAAATTTGCTTTGATCTTCATTTCAATCCTTGATTCAAATAATTTAAAAGTTTGACATCAATTATTTAGATTTTAAAACATCTAGATCAGAGGTTCCCAGCCTTTTTTGAACTGGTACCCCTTTTTCTAGAGAATATTTCAATACCGCCCCCCCCCCTCTTCCTCCAAAAAAATAAGAGCGCACATAATGAATGGGAAAAACAAGAATTAAATATTAAAAAAATTACTAATAGATAGAAAATTGTTGGAATTGAAAAGCTACAGAATTTCTTCTGTATTTAAAAAAGTTTTAGCTTGCCTGTTATAAGGAGAGACAGGGGTTTTGGTGATACAAAGTAATTCATGATAAACTATTGCTTTCTAAATAAATAAATTGAAAGTTTTGGAGAACAGTCAAAAAGCATACTTAATTATATTAAAAAGAATTTTTATTAAAATTTAAAGACACCGAATTTCTAACTGAACCATTGAGAAAGCTGAATTCGATACATTTTTCGTTACCAATGTTGCTCCAGCACTAAATCCACGTTCTGCTAAATATGAAGATTGGATTGCTATCAGAAGACGCTGAACAATTGACCATAATCCTGAATGCAGTTGCGAAATACACATCTGCAGCCGAAATTCTTGGTAGCCATTGAGAAAAAATGGCTTGAATTTAATTTTCAATTATTCATTTGTCGTCAGTTCTAATAGTTATTCTTCTAACTGAGATGATCCTGCTGCGTTGACATTGGAAAAATGATCCAAAACCCAGTCTGGTATGTCCATGTTTAAAATGTCCTGGAATCGTTCCTTGAAGTAATTATAGGCTATATTTGATTGATCTACTTACGCTCCTCCGTGCCATATCAACTCCCCCTAATGTTACCGCCCTTTTACACTTTTACCGCCCCCCCGGAAAGCCTCAAAAGCCCACAAGGGGGCATTATCGTCCACGTTGGGAACCTATGATCCAGATGAAAAAAACGACCGTATCATAGTATTTCACTATTCTGTACAAAGATGAAAACACACAGTATTAATTATTTAAGATATTTTCTAACTTTCCGAGATTGTCCTAATCACATGATAGCATTTACAAACTATTGATAAACTAACTTAATTTGGAAAATACTAGGAAAATATTATAGGAGTTTTCAGAAACAAAAATAAGTTAAAGTATTTTTGCTTTCATTTTGATAGCAAAGTGAGCATTCATAAAAGCAATTAAGCTGAAATTGTTCATACATTAATAAGTATTTGTGTCGGAAAATTTTTCTTAGCCTCATTTAAGCACTTTGATCATTATAATTAAATTTATATGCGATAAGAATTGATAGTACTACAAATTTGCATATTTAATGTATCGTTTATCCATTCCCTTTAGAGAGTAAAGGAAAGAATATAATACAAGATATCTTTAATTACCTGGCTTTTATGTAAATTTTTATACGCGTAGAGGGAAAACTAAATAAATACGGAAATGAAAATTCAGAATCACTTGAAAGTTAAAACGGGATCTTAAAAATTATTTGTTGCTGTTGTTTTATACTTTTAATTTCCTTCTCCTTATTTCTAGAATTGAGTATATCAGTGTTATTTGAAAATGTGAATTCGGTTTTAAAATTTCGCCATTTAAACTCAGAATAAAAATAGCAAATAATGTGTAAAAGAAGGACAGCACAATGTTATTATCAGTTCTCAGGAAATATGGGTTAATTATTACTGAATCTAATATTGTCATAAGGGTAACATCTGGTCAGTAAAGTGTATTTTGTAGACAACTATAACACTTTCCCTATCAATCCTCATCTAGAACAAACTAACTTCTTACATTCTATCTTTGTTTTTGAGAAACTTGTTATTAGCTTTTTGTTGAAGTTATTAGCGTTTTCGGTTCTTAAAATAGGGTTTATAGCTGGATTTTCGTTGCATGTTGTACACATTAGTACTAAATTTCTGGAAAAAAAGTTTTTGTAATTATAATGGGTGTATCCAATTCGAAAGCGCGTAAATTGAGCATAAAATTTCTGGTCACGTCAGTTTAATGCCATCTCTTTTTAGGGGGCTGTCGAACTCATTCCTCTATCCTCAAGTCAGAATTTAGATCCAAATCAGAGACTGACTTATCCCTGATTTAGTAACCCCAAGGGTATAATTTGTTATGGGAACTTGGAGGACTTTGCAGTCATGACATATTTAACGTTCCCCAACTACCATTAGCCAACACGGTGGTATTTGACAGAGAAGAGGACAGAACTTGCTACCTTTCGGTTGCGAAACGGACGCTCTACCAACCAGGATACCACTGCCCTTAGCTTTTTTGGTTATTAGTTCAAGTCTCTTATTATTAGTTTGCGAGTGATTTTGATATAACTAAATATAATAGAGGCTTAAAGGTCATTTTTCTGGTCAACAGAAAGTATTCAGTAGACAATTGTAGCAATTGCCCCTGGAATCCTCATTGAGGACAAATTAACTCTTTAGATCCTATCTTTGTTTTTCAGAAATTAGTTATTAGCCTTCTTGTTATTATCTTGTTATCAGTTTTTATGTGATATTGTATAACTAAAATTAATGCTGATCTAAAGGTCATGATGTAGTCAATAGATTAGTTTCATTTCATGTATGTATGATTAGTTTCATTTTGAACTCCATATTTTCTTTTTTTCGAAATATAGTGTGTTAGCTGTAGCTTTCTAAGGTAAAATCAGATTTCTTGATGATACATCAGTCATATATGATTAGCATTGAATCCTTTTTTAAAAAGCAAAATTAATTAAGGGTTGTAACCGAAAGGGCGCCAAAAGTCTAACTCTGTCAGGATAGACTATTAAAATCAATAAATCATGCCAATTTAGTTAAAAATACATTTAATGACATTAAAGGACATGATTTACAAGGGGACAAAACTATTGAGGACAATAACATTTAACATATATGCATAAAAATAATACTCGGGGATTACATCATGCTTTACGTTCGCTTCCAAGACATGGACTGATTGTTCATGGTAACGGCCGATAGAGGGCTGAGGAACAATTACGGTTACAGAGTTATATTTAAATGATAAAATCGAAACATTTTAAGTCAAGAAACTTGAATTCGTTACTTTATTACCTTATGAAAGATGAAATATAACGATTATTGACAAATGAATAATACAAAGTTGATCTTTTAAAAAACCTCTCATCATTGTGTTTGTTAAAATGAAGATTGGTTTCTCTACAATCGAGATATCTTTTTTAATGTTTTCTCCACAAAATGGATTTCTTTACCTGGCTTAAGGTAGAAATAAAGAAAAGTTATAAAGGAACACTTACTTGAATGTGTTTGTGGGAAAAAATGTAATAAATTATGTGTAATTTGTAAAAAAAATGTATTAAATATATCCGTAGAATATAGTATTCTTTATTAACTCGCGCTTTTGAAATAACGGCATAAGATTTGTGGGCCCTGTTGTTTCACTACCACTAAGTAATTTGGTCTGCAAGAGCTTTATATATCTATTATTTTTATATTTTGTTCTTGTTATATAAAATAAGTATATTCTTGTTCCTCTTAAAAATACCGTATCTCACTTCTTGAAATTCTCGACATTTAAGTGAAGAAGTCATTTCATAACCCCTATAGGTTTTACTTAAACAAAAAACTTTCAATTTTCAGTTGATTATTATGAGAATTATAGATGTGTTGATATCTTAATAAGCCAGTAACAGCCCATAGACAGAAGTGTACGTTTTTGCTGAATGGTTAAGTTACTAGACTACAAACCTGAGCATCGCAGGTTCGATCCGTCACTACAAATTGGTGATCTCGGATGCTGTCGTTATGCCACCTACCCGCAGAAAACGCAACCAATACAAAGTCGTCAGACACACTTGACGCAACAGAATCTCTCTTCTCTCGCCATAAAGCTTGGCGGTATCGAAGCGCTCTCTCTTGGCTCGCCAAGTCGCTTGGCGCTATAAATAATCGTTTACCTACACCGTCTCACTGGTAGGGGAGAATTGTGGTGATAACTTAATAAGCCAGTAACAGCCAATAGGCAGAAACGTACGTTTTTGACGAATGGTTAAGTTACTGGACTACAAACCTGAACATCGCAGGTTCGATACGTCAATACATAGAGATAATCGCTCTTGATAAAAATATCGATCCTCAGCCTTTAATATTATTCGAAAAAAGAAAAAGAATTCAGTTTAGAACTAAGAATTGCTTTAACATTACATTTACTTTTTGTATGTAAATGTAATAATTTATTTAACTTCACATTGTATGATGCAAAATATCGTAAACCATGAAATAAAAAAAGGGCGTCATCGACGCATGAAACGAACACAAGTGAATCACACACAAACTATTGAGTGCTGAAGACTATTTTCCATCTAGGAACCACGACATTCATACAGTTAATCTCTGTATAATAAATTTATTCTAATACAAAATTTGGCACAGATGAGCTCATATTTCAGAAATCTGAAAAGTTAGAATCTAAAGAGTAAGGCCTTTAACACGATATTTAAATTCGAATACGGGATATTAAAACATTGGTTGTTCTCATCACTAGAGATTATAGATCAAAATTTGCGAAATTCGCTCCATTAAAAACACCTATGAAGTTTCAAAACAGGACATCACCTAATTATTCATAAAAAATGCCTAAATTTCTAGATATGTGATTCAAACCCTGATCACACTTGCATATACTAAACTGTTCATAGGCAGAAATACATTGCTTACCAATAAGTATTTGGACACCCATGTAAATGAAGATATCTTTCTGTACCTGAACACCGTGTAAGATTGGTATTGGTATTCGCATTGGTATTCGTTGATGTGAAACGCCACAAAATTCAGAGCTGTCTCATTTCGAGAAAAGTGCAGGAGGTGAAATGTTGGGTCAGAATAGAACCTGGGATCTGAAGGCCAGTAACATAACCACAGGGCAAAAGCATGCTCATGTCCCATAGATGTTATCTGGCTTATTAAGATATCACCACAGACTCACCCTCCAGTGAGTTTGACGAACGATATGCGTTGTTGTTGAGTGGTGATGAATCGGTTTGCTGAGTGAGTGGTTGCTGTGTTTAGCTGTTGTGTCTAATGCGCAGTACCAATCTTTGTTTGGCGAGCGGAGAATTTTTTTAGTCACGCCAAGCGTTATGGCGCGAGTGCGTGAATTGTTGCGTCAAGTGAGTCTGACGACTTTGGTTGCGGGTAGATGGCGCCACATCAGTTGCATGAAGATTGAAGGTTCATAGTACGAGGTCACCGTTGTAGGAGGTGATGTTGGGTCAGAATAGAACCTGGGATCTTTGAATCTGAAGGCCAGTAGCATAACCACAGGGCAAAAGCATGCTCATGTCCCGTAGATGTTATCTGTCTTATTAAGATATAACTACAAAAGCAAAATTGTCTGATATCGTAGAAATGGTAGATCCTTAAGAGACATATCTAGTGAGTTAAACATTGAAGAGTTTTTATGACTAAAAAGTGAATGGTGAATAGTGATCATGCCAGAGTTTCGAATATGTTTTAGCTCGTTTTGCATATCATCAAGTCGTGTTGATAAGTAAATGGAAGCAGCTTCAGTGATAATACAATGCAGTAATGCAAAATATCGCTTACCAACGAAAATTATTCCATTGTGAAACTCTCGTAAACCTTTTGTCCCTAATGGTCATCCCACCCCCATCCATACGTTTCTAAATTTTTAAAAGCTATTGATATGTACTATTTTATTTAACATTCTTTTACGTTGTTTTTTAAACATTTTGTTTCTTTTTAAGAGACAGTGTACCGATATTTGGGGAGAAAGACAGCTATTTTCTACCCCGAAAGGAATTAGTTTGACTGTTCGGTCCATGTAAGGTTGGACAATATTTATCCAGCAGTCGACCACAACAAATCCTGTCGATGCTGCTACGTTCAGTGGTGGCAGGGTGGTCGGCTGTATGAAAAAAGAAGAAGTGTACAGATATTTTAACCTTTGCACTTTTTTAATATTTATGAGATTTTTACATACATAATATTTTAATTTATATTTACCGTACGTCTGGCGCAGTATGGTCAGAATTGGCTCTTGGGCCATTAAAATCCACAAATCCAATCTCTAATGGTCATATCGTTACATTTTGTTATTGTTTCTTACGGCGTCCTAGGCAAAGCCCATTGACGAAATCAGCGATTTTAAGCCAAGGGCGTGCCCCTTGTCCCATCATTTCATTCACAGATCGTAATTTAGACTTGAATCTGAAAACGAACAACTCTGATGGAGCACCCTCAGTGGTATTAGCACCACATGGACGGTCACATGACCACGAAAGATTTAAATATACACTAGCCACGACATACGAAAGGTAATTTCAGCCGGTGGGGTTTGAACTCACAAGCCAAAAGATACGAATCCAACATCCTAAAAATTATACTATCCTGACCTTCTTTGCGTGTAACAAACTTTCGGTAGCGGTCTCACCAAAACTTTCTTACATACATTTTAATAAATCTAATACTATAATACGAGGAATGGTTGACAAGTCGAAAATCGCCCCAGAATTAATAAACTCCGGTAAACTTGGGGGTCTGGGATTTTTGACCACGAGGAATCGATTGGCACCGGTTTTGAAGCGCTACGGTTGAGCAGTTCGGAGTTACAGATAAGATATTTTCAAACTTTATTAGTTCGCCATAATGGCTACTTAAATTTTCAAGCGGTAACGTGCTGCCATCTATAGCCAATATGGCGAACTAATAAAGTTTTATGTCTATGCTGTTATAGGTTTATAATATGTTTCTTATGTATGTATATATGTTTGGTTTTTCTAAATAAATTTGTCAAAAATATTGAACTTCAACACACTTCAATTTTTACCTTTACTTTACCTTTGTATAGAATAGTTCCCTTTCCAAACTCTAACTTTGTTTAGAATAGTTTACAATGGTGCACTTTAACCGGTTATCTTTTCACCAATGGCTTCACAAATTTTCTCACGGCATGTATTGTTTTGATAAATCAAAATTGAAAATTTAAATCTTCGAGTTAGCTTCGATACCTGTTTTCTCCGAGCGGAGCTCGGTCACCCGCTGGTATGTTTTAAAA